>JAGFMF010011862.1:5559353-5612973 GCA_019455555.1 Galemys pyrenaicus
TCTATGTGTCTGTTTTTGTTCCAGTACCATGCCGTTTTTATGATTGTGGCTTTGTAATAAAGTTTGAAGTCAGGAAGTGTGATCCCTCCACTTCCCTTTATCTGTGTAATTTTAAACTCATAATAATACATAATAACAATTTAGGTTCAGCCGCAATCTATAAAAGGCCCTTAAAGGAAAAATGAGTAATCCTCTTATAACTCTTAAAAATAAATTCTATAGGAGAAAGGTTCAAAATTCATTTCTTATTATGCTAAACTTCTTAGTCATTGACTTGAAGTACTTTACATACTGTATATGATTAATGTAACTAAATGATATTTTAATAAATTTGCCATTTGTAGATGGGTATGTTAGAATGAAGATTCTAAAATCACACACATTTATAATAGATTTAAGTAGCTTCAACAACTATTAGAAATAATTTTAAGACAAAAACAACATTCATCTAATTAATGCACTTATTAATGTATCCAACAGTATTCAACTGTTCATTATTAACATCTAGACAATGCCATTGTACCTGTGCTAGGAAATTTTATTTTCTTTACTTCTTCAACCAAAACAGCATTACATAAAGGATTGAATAAAAAAGCAATATTAGAACTCATGTTTTCTATTAAGGAAAAAATGACAAACTACGTTACTCTTCTAATTTTAATTTCTTTTGGAAAATCATTATTTTAAAAATCATGTAATTGGTTTACTATTATTATAATTGAATTCATAATTAATGTTTTAAAATTTCTTAATTTTAGTTTCTAAAATGGTAAACAACAGATATAACCACACGAATAAAGGTGATTTGAGACGTTCCAGACTTTTTAAGAGCATAAAAAAGTTTTAAGATCAAAAAAATTCGAGACTCAGTAGACTAAAGTTCTGATGTGGTATATGTGGTAGCTTCACAATTCCTATCTCAAATTTACTGATTTTTAAGCACATTCCACCCCCCCCCCACCGCCCAGTGGCTTTACTGAGATGTAATTCACATACTATACAAGTCATCATTTAAAGTGCACATCCATTAAAAAAACAAATTAGAAAATGAAAGTGTTAAGATTAAGCCTCTATAAACAGTGGAATGCATCCCTTCTTTAAATTAAAAAAATAAAGTATAAATTTACAGATATGTGCAACCCTCATTATAGTTGATGTCAGAATATTTTATTACTCCCCCCTAAAAAAAAAAAAAAACCTTTAAACCCAAACCTTTTTTATATTTATTCCCTGTGGCTCCCAAGTTTCCCTGTCTCTCTATAACCTGGAAGTCATAGATAAACACTATCTACTTTCTGTCTATACAGATATCTCTATTCAGGTCTTTAATATTAATTAGTTGATATGTTATTTTCTGATGAATTCTTTTATTCAACATAATATTCTCAAGGTTCATGTGTGTTGCAGCAAGGATCAAAACTTTAATCCATTTTGTAGTCAAATAGTCCATTGTGTGTATCTATATATAACATATACATATACATGTCATATATATCTATACAAACTCATGACACATGTATCTGTGCCACATTTTGCTTACCTATTAGTCTGGTGATAGAGTGTTTCCACATCCTAGTGACTGTGGCTAATGCGGCTACAAACATGAGTGGACGAATCTCTCTTTAATATCTATGTTCAGATCAATTTCATGACTCAATGAAAAAATATCACAGTAAAACTCAACCTCACATTACAATGGTATTAGCAAGCTCACAAGAAATGAAAGATAAAATTAGTAAAGATGAACTTACCATATACTCACTGTATATTAAAACCACAAATATAGAAAACTTTGTAATCTAATTTGTAAGACATCTTGCTATGCATTTCAAGTACTTGAAAAGCTCTTTACAAAAATGGCATATGAAAATTATTTATCAGACTCATTTGGCATTTATACATTGATCCTCATTATGTACCGCTAGTTAGGGAAAAGTAAATTTGGAGAGTCCTTACCTGGATAAGATGAGTTGGCATTGTGATGATACAGGCTGACAGAGAGGTTCGCAGAAGACCACGGAGAACATAGAGGAACTTCATTAGACTGTGACTGCTGTCACAGTTTTCTGTACAGCAAATGTCATCCCCCCACAAAGGTGAACCAAGACTCTGGACCCCTATTCTTAAGATGTTTTTCTGCTTTTTCTAAAGAAAGTGGAAGGGAGAAAAGCAGATTAAATCTCCTTAACCAATAGGATAACTCCTTTCAATGAACTATAAATTGCTCACTATGTCTCATATAATTCCATAATGTCCACTTTCTTCTTATAGTTTGAAAGATATCTAAAAATACACAATGTGGCTTTACATTGTACATTTGCTTCTACTTTTTCTTCTTGAAGCTACTTTTACAATAATAATTTGTGTTTAACACTTCATGAAACTTCACAGGTAAACATTTACATCTTGAGTCTACTGACTAAGTATAACATGAGTAAGTTAAAAAAACAGAGAAAGAATGATGCCATTAAACAAAACCTAGAATGACTGTCAATAAGTGTTTGTCACTAGACATAATAATAAATTCTGCTTTTGAGATATTCTCAATGAACAAAAATCTTATGCTTCCTATAGACATCCAGCAAAATTTCCAGGCAAAGGAAGGAGATGTTATCAAAATCTGGTACATGGAAAAACTGAATAATCATTATACAGTTCTAAAGGGAAAAATAGTATTTATCTCCTAAAGCAAGAATTGGAGATATGTACTCCTTTATATACTTTTTGATTAAAGAAGACCATAAAATTTAATACGTGGTATTGCTATGAAATGCCATAGTGAATAACACTTAGCAAACTACCAGTAGTTATTGCCCAACATAATAAATCTATCTTCCTGATATTTCAGGTTTGAAGTTACCTATCTAACTGATACTACAGGTTTGAAATTTGAATTTCTGTATTCCTTTTCAAGGAGAAGAAAAAAAAATCTTTTTTTTAAAAAAAAGATTTATTTATCTCTGCATATAAGAACTAGGGTACAGGCCAGAGTCCAGGGAGGTGAGAGGATTCACCAGAGTGGGGAGCAGAACAGGCAGACTGACTGAAACACACTGCCGAGGGCAGCAGCGGGCGAGGCTGGACAGGTCTGCTGGCCACGTGGGTCCCTGCCCTGGCGGCAGCCGTTTGCTTCATAGTGCATTGCTTAACCTGCTGTGCCACCAGGGAGGCCCAGGAGAAGAAAAAATCTTAAGGGACAGTAGATAGTAAAATGAATAAGGTAGAAAACTGACAGTCTAGAATGTGGAACTAAGTAGATGCATGGTTCTATGGAAGACATATACATTACTTATGTCTTAGTTTTCTCATCTCTGAAACAAAAATCAGATATAGTATTGTAAATCAATGCTATCTAAATAAAAAATGAAACAAAAAATCCAGAAAATAACATATGGCTTATGAGACTATAGAAGTCTTCAAATACATACAAGAACATAACAGCCTGAATAAAATGATCAAAATGAGACTACAAAAAGGGGAATTTAGTCCAAGAACATTTAAAACAAACTTCCTGATTCCAAGGACTGAAGCATAATTATACTATCAAGACATTTGGCATAACTTTATTTTCTGGTTTTGGCTTATGATATACAACCACTTTAAATACTGTATTTTATGATCCTCAACAGTTCATAAAAACTGTTTTCACTTCTGCATTACTTGATTGACATGAAGTAATAAGCTGTGTCAGGACACAGGCTATTATAAATCATACATACAATGATATACAAATTTAGCATAATCCTCACCAAAATACCAACAATTTTCTTTAAAATGGGAAAGTGAAAAAGTTGAAATTTATATTAAACCATAGAAGGCCTCGTATAGCAAGAGCAATCCTGAGAACAAGGAGAGAAATGGAGACATCACATTACCTTACGAAAACAATAGTAATTAGTATAATTTTAGAATAAAAACAGACACAGAGATCAATGGAGAGGAACTGAAAGCCAGAAACAAATCCACATACATATTGATATTTTATGATAATACAACCATGACCATAAAATGGGGAAAGGATAGTCTCTTTAATACATGGAACTAGAAAAATTGGAAGCCAACAAGTAAAAGAATGAAGTTGGATCATTCCGAATACCCTACAAAAAAATAAATTCCAAATGAATTCACAATTTAGATATAAGACTGCCCAAAATAAAATATACAGCAGAAAATATTGGTGATATATTTCATGCAATCAGTGATTAAGATGTTTTTGGAGACTTGATCACTGTGGCAAGGGAAATAAAAGCAAAAATAACTGGGATTACCTCAAATTATAAAGCTTTTACACTGTGCAAATAAAATATATATAGATTAAAAAGGTATTCTTATAATGGGAGAAAATATTTACATATTCCATAACTGACAATGGGTTAATACCCAAGATATGCAATAACTTACATAAATTTTAAAAATCCAGCTAATACATGGGCAGCAGATATGAATCGATAATTAACCAAATGCTATCCAAAGCCAACAGATAGATAGAAAAATGTTCTTCATTGCTTCTAACGACAGATGCAGGTCAAAACTACAATGAGATATCATCTTCTCCCTGTGAGAATGGCACATAAAAACAAGACACCCAACAAGTGCTGGAGAGGATATGGAAAAAGAGGAAGCCTTTTCCTCCATATCTGTTGGTGGGAGTGTAAACTGGTACAGACATTTTAAAAGCAATCTAGAGGAAGCTTAAAAAACTAAAAATGGACATACTGTCTGACCCTGCAATGTCATTCTTGAGCATTTATCCAAAGAATGTATAACCATTAATTAAAAAAATGATTTGCTCTACAATGTTTATTGCAGCACTATTTACAATAGCTTGGACATGGAAACAAAACACCCACTGGAGGAAGATTGGAAGAATATATCCATACTATTTACTGCTTAATAGGAGTCTGTGTAGCAAAACAAGTTAGAATGACAAAGACAGATACTGGAAAAGCAGATGATTTGACAAAGTAAATGTCTCATAAAACCCAGCAAACTAATTAATGTTTCTGAGGTAAGAAGGAGGGGAAAGAAAAATGGGTCAAAGATTTATGCATAAGAGTGTTGTAGAAAACTTTTTTAAAACAAGTGAAAAATGAAAAATAAATACTGAAAATTGGATAATAAATAGCTCGATTTACTTCTATGATAAAAAGATTTAATCTGGTATTCTAAGTAAGATCAATATCCAAATTTACATGTTTATTATATATTTCTTAGATATTTGAAAATCACAACTTAAAAACAAATGAAAAAGTATGATAGCAATTTGTAAACATCTCCATTCCAAATGTCTTGACAGATGTGTTACACTACTTTGTTTACTATAAATATTCATTGTATGAGGTATATAACATTTTGTTCCTTAGAATCTATTTTTATAGGCTGCCTCCAAATAGTTTAGCTTATTTAAAGAAAATAAAATGAACATTTCCTTTAAAAATGTAGGATTTATTTCAGTGTCAGAATATTATTTTGACTCAAATATAATGATATTTGAATTACTGCCTGATAAATGCATTTCTGTAGCTTCTTGAACTCATCTGAAGTTTCTGATACATATAGACTTGTAACATAGCAAAGATACAATCTATAATTTAATAATACTGAAATTCATGAACCATATTTTAGTTCCAATAAAATTGGAAATTTAGGTTTATGACAACTTATTGCTATATTTAATTTTTAAAGAATTCTTTAAATATTTTTAAAGAATTCATAGAAATACCTATTTCAACCATGTTTCAGCTCTATGAAAGTCAATAGTTAGAGAAATAAAATGCTGTTTATTTAAAATGGTGTTTTTCCACACTTGTATAGCTAAGAAAACAAAATTTATTTCACTCTATTAATAATTATTAAAGGTTCTTTGAATATATGTGTGTTTTAAATTTGTGTGCATCTCTTTGCTATTGTCTTTGCTTTTTTGCAATCTAAAAATGTCTTGCTCTTAAAAGATGTGTCATCATACTGCAAGAGCAGCAGCTCTGCACACAGTACCTTGGAACTGTTATGACATGCCTGTTTCCATAGTTACCATAGCGAGTGGGGAGAGGTGTCTGTCAGGGACCAATTTACCTCTCCAGAAGGGCACTGCCACCAAATGAAAGACATGGTGCCCATAAATCTTAGCTAGACCCCAAAATGGAACAAGACTGAGCAAAAGAAAATTCTATTAAATATCAAGGCCCATCACAAAAATTGTAACCTACATGAAAACTACATAAATAAAAGTCTGTGCTTTCCAACACACACAGGTATTTTCAACCTCTTATTATAGTGATGATCAAAACAAATTTTAAAAATATTTATTTTGCCATGGAGAAAGTATCAAATATAGCAGTAAAATTTAATAAGAATATTTTAAAATTTATGAATTAAAAGCAAAAGTAGCTGATGCTGCCAAAATAAGATCTTGGGCTTCTTTGTCTTCTTCAATAAAAAAATAGTGCTCTGAAAATAATTCTGCTAAAACAATATAAATGAAAGGCAAATCTTTCACCAG
Source organism: Galemys pyrenaicus (assembly GCA_019455555.1). NCBI lineage: Eukaryota > Metazoa > Chordata > Mammalia > Eulipotyphla > Talpidae > Galemys > Galemys pyrenaicus. The sequence goes on from JAGFMF010011862.1 coordinate 5,565,853, forward strand.
CTAGAAGCAATTCAAATCACTGAAGAAGAATTCTGAAAGGCATGATATCTAGAGATAAAATTTCCCTTATTTTGTTTAAGTTAAACTAACCGGAACATCTTTAATAGTAAGGATTTAGATAACATTTTCTAAAATAGAGTTATAGAGAAATAGTTGTTATAAAATATTTTAATATAGTAAATAAAAGTACATCTTTATTCAATGAGACAACTCAAAGCACCAGTGTAATAAGAAATAAAATCTTAAATTGATTTATTATTAATTAAAAGGTAATTAAAAATTAAGGCCCAAAAGATAGAAACATAAAACATTTAGGTAGGAAAGTACAAGTGTTGCAAATTTAGGACTAGTTTTGAAAATGTGTTATTAACTTCAGGAGCTACAAATATATATTTTAAAATAATTAATGTTGACAATGTAGGTGTACATCATTATGTGGCATTCACTGAGAAGTTTGCTAAAACTCTCAATTCACATTACCATAGTAAGATTGTCTGTGATCTGCTTATTTATATCTTCTGTGCTTGGAAACAGCTTGTTCACTGTTGATTATTCTAAGCCCTTCTGGGTCTACCCCTAGAGAGTTTATAAAAAACATTATATGCATGATTATAAAATATTTTAAAGGACTCAATACCTTATGACTGGAGCCATCAAACCCTTCCTCATAAATGATATTCTGGATAAACTGAAGCAGTTTCTTATAGCCATGGGTCAAAGAACTGTTGGGTAAAAGAAGTGATACAAATATATAAATGGTATTATTACACAGGAAATGCAAAATCTAAGCTAAAATCTTAAGTAAAAAACAGAATGATACATATTTATAATATTACTTAAATGTAATGTAAAATGAGACAAAGTAGTATAAATTTAAAATATAAATTAAATACTTTATATTGAAATATAAAATATTCCAAAGGTAATACATTATATGCCTTATATTAACTATTTCAAAGTTCTTGGGAATATAAAAATCTGTGGAGACTGAGATGACTTAATTATGTCAGGATTAGTTATCTCCAAGAAAATTAATGATTTAATGAAGCAACCTAAAAGATGAAGCCACTATGGTTTTCAGGAGTAATCAGAGGTAATTAACACATAGTTAATGAACTGCTATGCCAAGTACACCTGAATCAATGTCCTGATCATCTAAGTTTATCTTACATTAAAGTTTTAGGTGTCTTAAAAAAAATGCTAAAATATTGTAGTTGAAAAATCTGACCTTTTAATATAAATGAAGAACATAATCTCTACCCTTGTTTCTAAAAAGACAATGCCCTAAGTGTATAAATTTAAGGAAATAAGCTATTTCTCACATGAATATTAGCATTAATATTATTCTTTTGAAATATTTTACAAATGCTATGAAATATCTCTAAGAAATTTAAAAAGAGGGAAGGAAATCTGCTTTAACACCTGAATTTAATATTCTTCATAATGGACCACCTGTATGTTATGGCTTAACATTAAATTTAATGATAATGAAGTTCTGGAGCATAGCTATTCCAAAAACACTGAAGTGTCTAATGCTATAAATGCTGTGGGTGACCTAAAAATAGAAAATATTTGCTTTACTATGATCTTAAGTAAAATCACATAGGCAGAAGAAATGCCCTAAAGAAAGAATGAAATCAAATCTGAATCATACATGCACATTAAAGAAAACACAAAGAAATAAAGGAGTCTGTGTAACATAAAAGATCAGTTGTAGGTGGTTCAGTAAGAATATATGCACATCTCTATAATCACTTAATTGAATTGCCACACCTAGCCTAAAAGTACTTATCTAACAAAAAAAGAGAGTAAGACATACACAGACACACACAATTATGAGAAAAAAACCAGTTTTATGCAAAATAAATAAGGGTTGAATAGAAAGATTTGTAAGTACATTATTTGTCACATAGCTATTTCTCCATTTCAGTGAAAATACAAAACCCTATCTTTCCACTTTAATGAGTATGGAAGTGTGCCTATAAACAATATTTTATAAAGGTGATGACTTTACTATTGCATATCTTAATATGTATTTGTGCCTGTTAGTTCACCTTCTAGAACATGGTGCTACTGTTTGAAAACAGCAGATTCAATTCCTATTTGGGTCAATTAGCTTTGCACAGGGGGTAAAATCTGTTCCAAGGTCCCAGATTATGAAATGAATTCCAGCCAAACATTTGACGAATGTCACTATGGGTTAAAGGAGAGTGGATCAACAATAAATCTATTGCATCCTAATCCACTCATAATGAATCTACCTAAAATTATTTTGAATATGCAAACAATATCTTGAACATTTTTTCCTCTGTCCCAAATTGTTCAATAATGAAATCTGCCTTAAATGCTTGGTAGTAAATTTTTTATCTGAAAGCACATTATTAAGAATCACATACATAAATTAAATTTTTAATTGCTTATCAACCAACTGACATGATCCAATATTTATGTCATATTTTCACAGTCTATTAAGATAACTATAGCAGATCTAAGATTCTCCTCAAAAGTAGGGGTGGTTTCCTTGGGTAGAACAAAAATGAAAACATACGGCTAACACATATTAATTTCTTTCCCATTTTTAATTTGGACATAAAACAATCACAAATGATGCTTAATGCCTTCTAAATAATAATTTTCTTGAAATTAATTACTTACTTGAAAACAACACTTTGATAACCAAAATAAAATGAAAAAAGTCAATAAATTTAGTTATATCAATTGAGAATATTCATTTTTATATAAATGGGATTAAAGCAGTTAAAATAGAACTAGTTCATGAGGTAATGATACTATAATACTAAGTATTATTAATCTCTATGGAAAACATTTTCTTCCCATCAGCATAAATACATATATATCACTTCTTGCTGAAAATTATCATCAAATAATTTTTTAAGTTACTTTAATATTGAAAATGTTTCCCATTTTTGTTTACTAGTTTAAAACTTATGAAATAGGTAGGGGTTAACAATAAGGAAACTGAGTTACCAACATGACCTTGGCTTCCTTATTAATGTTTCCACATACTTAACAAAGGTTAGGTTACTGAAGTATTTAAAGTATGTCACACAGGTAGTACATTTCAAGTCATACACACACACACTATTTTAACAATTCTTCAACTTTTGTATTAAAACAGTTTATCTTGAGATATTGTGCAATATATTTTTAAAATATAATAGTGTAGAGAGGATAAAAATAATTACCAGAACTTTAATTTTTACCTTAAAATATCAAGCATTTAAACTTCTTTTTGTTAACAAATGAAATTGTTTTAGTATATTATTTATGGGTCTTTATATTATCATGTTGATTGACAGTAATTTATTTCTTTATATTAATATACAAATGTGATAAAGTGGTCCAAAGATAAAAATGTTAATTTTTATTTTGATGGATCAAATTTAATATTTTTTATAAATTCATAGGAAAAAATGAGACTTTCATATTTATTGATATCCTTATCTCCCACTCCCACATTTCTGCAAGAGGTTTAATGTATATTTGCATCAACAAACTAATTTATATCAGTAGATGACATTGGTTTTCCTGTGAAAGGTAATTTTCTCCATTCAATATCATTGAGAAAGTGCAAAATATTTGCTAAAGAGAAAGAATAAAATGCAGTGTATGTAGAATAGAAACCAAGTAGATAACAAAAAATTATCTTCTGGTTTATTAAAAGAAGAAAAATATAACAGCAACACAAAACTTGGGTAACAGGAAACAAATTTCTATTTGTGAAACATTAAATTACAAACATAAAGATACATATGTGAGGAATTAACTGGTAAGTGAAAAGTTTGTTCACAGATTATTTAATAAATCTTGGGTTTGTTTCTAATGAGAATACATAATTTAATGTATCAACTGGTAAAATGTCTGGTACAAAGTACTCAAAAACCTCTTGCATTTTTATCACAACATTGATCACTACGGTAACTTTGTGAGGCAACTATATTCATTATCACCATTTTATGGTTGAGAAAATATAGGTCCATTTTCTACTATTAGGTAGAAAAAATTAAGACCTAAGGTTAGACATGATTTAGTGGCAGAATAGGCTTTCAAAAGCAGTTTCCTAAAACCTCAAGTGTACAGTTTTTTTGACTACACTAAGATTGAACCTCAGAGTTATATCTAGACTCTGAAATATCTGCAGGCTCAAATACTACTAATGTGGTACAAAGCCTCTTCAACATATTCAAATTAAGTATCCATGTGTATATAGCTTTAGGAAGATATTTTTTTCAGTTGCACCTATAAGAAGAACTTCACCAATAAGCTTCACTTCACTTCACTTCACTTCACTTCCTGTGGTGTGTGATGTATAAAGAAAATGCAATACTGAAAAGCACAGGTTTATATATATGTAAGCTAGGCATTGGTAGTATAACACAGTGAAAGTATATTCAAGATCTAGGTTCTAATTCTATCTGTATCAACAACTGTACTTCAATTCGTGTTAAGAGGCAAATTTAGGGCCTCCCTGGTGGCGCAGTGGGTTAAGCAATGCACTGTGAAGCAAACTGCAGCCACTACAGCACGAGTTCAATCCCTGCTGCAGGCCAGGGAGGAGACCCACATGGCGCGGCAGACCTCTCCTGCTGTGCCCGCTGCTCCCCTCAGCAGTGTACTTCAGTTGATCTGCCTGTTCTGCTCCCCGCTCTGTCTGTGGTGAATCCTCTCACCCCCCACACCTCTGGCCTGTACCCCAGTGCTTGTAGGCATAAATAAATAAATCTTAAAAAAAAAAAAAAGGCAAATTTAATTTTTGTCCTGTGGACATCAAGATTGTCTCAAGAGTAAAGAGAAGGAGTTTACCTGATAATATATGTTGTTCACTCTCACTTAAAATTACATAGTTTGAGAATGGTTTTTCTTTTTTTTTAGTAGTATTTTTCTCATTTAAATGATCCATTGCTGGGTTTTTAGAGAAAAGAATTTATGATATATTTAAATACTGATTTAGCTACTTGACAGAAAAAATTAGGAAGAAAAACTGGTATCATTCCCAATTAGAATTAATTTAAAGATGAAGTATTTTCAATATGATTTATACTACCAAAATTCTATTTACACATATATTTCAGGTGTTCATCTATGACAAATAGTGAGATATACTTAAAAGGCAGTAGATATAATATCAAATGTCCCAACTAATTGTGTAAAATAGTTTCCTGAGCTAAAGTTATATTAGCATATAATTTGCATGTGACTATAAAGACTGTGAAGTCTATTCACAAGTAATTTTCAAGTTAAAAATTTCATTACTAGTACCCTGAATGCTGTCACTTCTTGAATTTACTTTTTAGATGCTTTACATCTAAGAATACTGAGCTTGAGTCTCTTCACCATGGCTACTCAACTAAGTGAATATATAGCTCGGATTGTGTTAGGAGCATCAATGAGAGCAATGATGACATGGACTTCTGGGTCACAGTTAGGAATGTACTACCAACAAGAGGGTGCAAAAATAGAAAGCACACGCTAAACAATCCACTGTCTGACAAAAATACTATTGAAAGAGTCTATACTTTCATGAAAAAAACCCTCCATTCAACATTACTCTCATTTCCTTAAATGACAGATGTAAACAAGTCTTTAGAGTATATCTCCTAATACCCATTCTGGTTGCTGTCATCTATCCAACCCTGGTTCATGAGTCATCTTTCAAACGTTCTGGTCTTTCAGTTTCTTCACCAACTTTCCTCCAATGATCTTGTCTGTATCCTAACTATGGTGCTAATTCCCATCATACCTGATTCTGTCATTATCAATAAATGCCACCCACTGTATAATCTCAATTTATGAACTCTCCTCCCCATAACAACCACATTCAATCTTTCCACCTACAGCCACTATAGCATCATTTGACCTCATGGAGACCTCCACACTATAGCCTATAGCTCTTCACTCAACCCTCTTGAGACAGTCTTTCAACTAATTAACCATCTTTATCCATGGGTAATCCATACCTTCACTCCTCTGCCTCCTCTTGCTTTGTCTCATTTGCTTTATAAGATGACTGGCATTGATAAATCCAGCTTGGTCCTTTCCACACTTGCTCCAGTACAGTGAAAAATGGCAAATTTTCTCATCCTAGTAGACTGGTCTTACTGAAATTCATGACCACAAACCTCAATAGGCACTTCAGACTGCCCACTATACACTCTCTCATTCTTCTAGAACTTTTTCCTACTCTCTACATTTTTTTTTTTTTTTTTATAAAACCTCCAGTATATTATCCCCCATATTCATTCTCAGCATGGGACTTTCACTGAGAAAACAGAAGCACCCATTCAGCATCTGCAGAACATACACCCTTTTTTCCCCCACATTACCATAAGTGAACTATCTAACTCATACTAATCTAGTACCTCCATTTGTGCACAGGTCCCATCATTCACAGGATATCACTCCACCAATTCTTCCCTCCCTCTTCATTAACTATACCCTTTCTATTAGATGCTTTATATAACACATAAACATACTTTTCAAAGGAGAGATAGCTCACCTGTGTCAACTATTACTCTGTTTCTCTGCAATAAAACTAATTGAATGTTCTAATATTAGGTGTCCCATATTCTTCTTACATTTTATTTAAATCCAGTCCAATTAGGCTTTCAGCAACATTATTCTATTAAAACTATTTTTATTATGGCCGTTAGTGACCTCCACAAGCTAAAATCAATGAATCCTTTAATTTCTTGTTTTTGGTAACAGTTTTATTGAGACATAATTCGGACATCAAAAAATTTACCCTTAAAAGTATATAATTCAATGGTTTTAGTATATATATATACAGAGTAGTGTAGCTTTCACCAACCCAAAAGAGGTAAAAGATCAGAGAGGTGGCTAGCAATCAAATTAGGTAATATAGGACCTCAGAGCCTTAGAGGATCTCTGTTAGATGTGGTTTTATGATTCTAAGTGAAATAGGAAATCACTGGAGGGTTTGAGTCAGAATAGTGGTAAGAGCTATTAGTGTTATAAAACTGTAATGTCTAATAAGTCACTGGGTACATACAGCTATTTCCATTTAAATTAATTTAGAAAATGAAAATTCAGTGCCACATTTCAAGTACTCATTAGTTGCATTTGGCTAGAGGTTGCTATATTGAACAGCATAGATATAGGAAATTATCATTACTGTAGAAAGTTCTACTGGCCAGCAGTATGTTAAAAGATTGAATAGGTAAATTTGTAAAAAAAATAGAGACACTGAAGAGCATGGTACAAGATCAATGAGGAGGCTATCCTAAGAATTTTGGCAGAGACTGTGCCAGGTTATTATGGTATAGGTGAAGGTTGCAATATGTGATAGTGATATAGATATATTCTGGAGATATAGTTGATAGAATTAGCTGACAGAAGAGGAAAAAGAGAGAGGAGGTGAAGGAGGGAGGGAGGAGAGAAGAGAGAATATCAGGGGGCAAAGATTATTACATTAAAGGAAGAAAGGAAATTTTGAAGGATATTAAAAAATTTAGAAGATGAATACGCCTATGGGGAAGATGACAAGGACTATGATTGTGGGAATAAGGTGAAAAATAAAAAACAAAAAACAAAACCACACAGAACAATGAAGACAGCATGCCAGGATGCAAGACTGATCAACTAAACTCTTCGTACTAAAAATCCCATTTAAGACAGTAAGAAATCAAGGCAAACATGTAGGTTAGTAGTTTCTCATGATTGTTGAAAATGAGGTTCAAGATAATAGTTCTCAGTCTATTAAAGATGGAGCTACCATATGATTCAGCAATTCCACTCCTAGGCATCTACCCAAAGGACACAAAAACATTAATTCAAAAGAATACATGCACCCCTATATTTAAACATTAATTCAAAAGAATACATGCACCCAGCACTATTTATAATAGGTAAGACTTAGAATCAACCTGAGGCCCAAAAATAGATGAGTGGATCAAGAGGATGTCGTATATATACACAATGGAATACTATTCAGCAATCAAAAAATATAAACTAATACCATTTGCAGCAACATGGATGAAGCTTGAAGGGCTTATGCTCAATGAAATAAGTCAGAAGGAAAAAGAAAAATAGCAGATGGTATCACTTATAGGAGGAATATAGGGGATCATGGGAAAACAACAACAACAAAAAGTCCAACAAAACAAAACAAAAATAAACAGACAACTATAAATCAGAGACATTCTGCGGGGGAGGGGGAGAGAAAGGGATCAAAACAAGGGCAGAAAGAGCATAGGGATGATGGTGATGGTGCATGGGTGAATTGGTGTGGGAAATTCTATGGGGACTACACATGAGGAAAGAAAGCAAACATTGTAAGAAAATAAGGATAATAGTTCTCTAAGTTTTTTACTTTGTATGACCAATGTATAAACAGAGTTAAAATCTCTCTTCACACTTACATATTGTCTTTCTACCAGTTCTGAGATTTGTATGAATGTATTATTTATTGTATTTTTTAAAATAAGCTAGTTTCTATATACTTCCAGAACTTTGATTTCTGTTCTAAATATTCAGTTATACCTAGAAATTTTCTTCCAAATTCCTTTCTCATGATTGAATTTTCTACTTGTAACTTTTAAACATACTGTGGTTCTCTGCTTCTCATTCTTAAGAGATTTGCATTTTTCAAATAAAATATACTCTTACATGACTTTGTTTTAGTTATTGGTTTAATACTGTTAGATTTTTGTGCTAAGAACAAGACTATTGTTAATTTATTAATATTATTGGCCCACTAGTTAATCAGCAACTGTGTCCTAGATTCTGGAAATAAATAGATGAGAAAGTATAACCCCTTCTCCAAAGATTTCCAGTGCTGGAGGGGAAGATAAGAATGTAGACAAGACAAATAATTACAGTGTAATATGTTAAATGACCTGACAGAAAACAAATACAAGTAAGTAGTACTGTATGGGAAATATAACTGTGATTTTTTTCTAGGGAAATACTCCAGACATTTTATGTAGGGGTTTTAATTAAGTTGGTAAAAAGACTTAAGACTTTGAAAGGACTCAATAAAATGGCTTCTAAAATTTAAAGTGTTGGGCCTCCTTGGTGGCGCAAGGGGTTAAGCACCGCACTATGAAGCATCAGCAGCCACTGTAGCACAAGTTCAAAGCCCTGGGCGAGGAGTGACCCAGGTGGCCCAGCAGACCTCTCCTGTTGCTGCCCTCAGCAGCAGTCAACCTGCCTGTTCTGTTCTCCACTTTGTCTCTGGTGAATCCTCTCATCCTCCACACCTCTGGGCTGTACCCCAATTCTTGTATGCATAAATAAATCTTTAAAAATGCTTTAAGGGTTGTTCCTGTTCTCATCCCATTGATTTTCTGCTGGAAAGACAACTAGTTCTCTTAGAATTCAGTTCATTCAATTTAACCAACAGAAAACTTAATGTGAGGGCCTTCTCTGGTGGCGCAGTGGGTTAAGAAACACCCTATGAAGCAGACCGCAGCCATTGCAGCACGAGTTCAAGCCCTGCTGCCGGCCAGGGAGGGGACCCATGTGGCGCAGGCAGACCTCTCCTCCTCGTCCGCTGCTCCCCTCAGCAGTGTGTTTCAGTCCATCTGCCTGTTCTGCCCCCTGCTCTGTCTGGTGGATTTTCTCACCTCCCCACACTTCTGGCTTGTACCCCAGTGCTTGTATGCACAAATAAATAAATCTTTAAAAAAAAAAAAAGAAAACTTAATGTGAGAAATTACTATTAAAATAAAGATGCAAAACTAAAATCTTGAATTTCAGAGAAACATATCTAAAAAGTTCACTGCATTTATGACCACCTGTACACTCAATGTGCAATACCTGACATAACTATATTGAACAAAGTAACATTTTACAATGTATTAACCATATTAGTCTATTTGTACTGCCCTAGGAAAATACCACAGACTGGGTAGCAACACAAGAATTTTGCAAGTTTAGCACAGTAGAAGTCTAAGATCAAGGTGCTAGCTGTGTTGGTGCCTAGGTGAGAGATGTCTTTATGCCTTGAATTGCAGATGGCTATCTTCTTGTGTGCTACATGGCTTTCTTTGGGTACTTGATCAAGGAGAGAAGGTGCTAGAATCTCCTTCTTTTTGAGGACACCAATTGTATCAGTCCAGGGTCTACCCACCTGACCTCATCTAATTGTGATTTCCTCCCCAAAGGTACCATCTCCAAATATATCACTTTGGGAATTAGGGATATACCTGTCACCAAAGACTAATATAAAACAATGTCAAATCATTTTAGCCTACAGGATTATTCTCAAAAACAGTTTTTCTATCATTATTTTGTGATGAGATGATCTGACTTATGAAAGTGAAATATCAAAACAAAATCATCTTGATAATATTATTGTAATACATTTTAGGTTTTTGTACCCAAGCTTTAATTTGAAAGTTTAAAGTGTGTGTTTGAACAATTTCAAAAGGCAACCCTACCAATAATTTTAAATTAATAATGCAAATTTTCAATGACTTCCAGTTTTTCTTACTGTAAAAAATCTGCTTCAAAATGTTTAGAAATTATGAAATTATATATTCTATCCTCATACATGATAGCGAGACACAGCTATACCCTCTAGTCTTAATTACAGGAAAAGTATAGACAACTGTAAGGCTTTAGCTTTATTGTTTTATAAATGAACCAGTAAAGTTCATTTTAGTGAAATGAGCACACGCTTTTCATAAATTAAAATAAATCTCACATGGTAAAGTACCCATTTTCAAAATTAATTTAATTACATGTTTAAAGTTTAATTACATTTAATTAAGCATTTAAGTTTAATATGAAATAAATGAATTATCAGTTAACTACTATGAAATGAAATACTGCCTTGATAATTAAAATCTATAAATTTTCCTATTCTGTACAATACTAGCTTTTTGTACTACTAGCTTTCAAAATATTCTGAAAAAATATTTTAAAGACTATACAACTACATTTTTATAGTAGAGTAAGTATGATTTTTCTGGCTCAAAAATCATACTTAATCTTTGGCATGCTGCACATTAACCCACAACAGAAAATGGAGTCAGCCTGGTACAGAACAGTCAACTGAGATTTTGGAGACTTGGGTTTAGGTGCTTAGTTACTGAAAACCTGCAATGGGGGGAATTCACTTAGCATCTTGGATCTCAAATTTCCTATGTGGTGGGGACAGTATTTTTTGATAGGATTAAATGAGGTGCCCTATGGCCCATGCCTAAAAGAGTATTGGATCTAAAACAGGCATTTGACATGTAACAAATGTTAATTTCCTTCTCCATTTAGTTATTGAACAGATTAACAAAATTTTAGCAGCACTTTCTGACTTAAAAAAACCCAAAACTTTTCTTTATTAAATTATAAAAGTAACATCATATTGTTTTTCATGTAATTGTATCATACTTAATATATATTACTTTTCCCATATTTTTATTTCCCTAAGCACTCCATGAATAGAGGCAGTATAGCATTACTGCTAACACAGAATTCTGAGTCAGAAAGAAATCTGAATCTGGGTTCCATCATTTACTATTTGAGAAACCATGAAAATTTATTTTGACCTATTATCAAGCCTGTCTGTGGATGTATGTCTGGCTCAGTGAGTGACAAAAATTAGGAAATAGTTTAGTTAACAAAACCATTTAAACTTAAAATTAGTGATGCAGGTAGAACAGGTGGTATGTTCTACCCCAATTTTCATTGGTGGAAATTGATTTTCACTGGATTAAGGGACTTGCCTTGTGTACAGAAGGAAGGAATCAGCCAGAACCCAGCTTAAACAAATTTTTATTTGAGTGCTTTTCCCACCACAGCACATAAGGGTAAAGATAAAGGACCTCTAAAACATTTGAATCAGGAAAGCAAGAAGAAAAATAGAACAATCTGACAGGTTAATACTGGCTCTATCACTTTATAATTCAGGTTTGGATAAATCAATAAAACAGAGATAACAACTTATTCCATGGATTACTTTCCCTTGATGAAACTGCAGTTAATACTAAATTAAATATTCTTAACATTTTATACATTATATAAACTCAAGTAACCAAAATATTTATAGAGCCATTTTAATAGTCAATAGCACTATGAACGTGTTGGTTTTAATACTTAAAACTCTTCATTGAAAATTTAAACCCCTAAATTTTTTGTCATTTAAAAGAATACAGTAGATTGTTTTATTTGTAGTGTAATGAGAAATAGGAAACACTAATAATTTAGGAAAACAAACAGAAACAATGAGTAACAGCATTATTTTAATAATAAATTACATTTAATACATTTAAATAATACATTATTTTCTCTGCTATTATTATTGGTAGTATTTATTTTTTAAAGATTTATTTATTTATACATACAAGAGCTGGGTGTAGACCAGAGTCACAGGAGGTGAGAGGATTCAACAGAGACAGAGGAGGAGCAGAACAGGCAGAACCACTGAAACACACTGCTGAGGGGAGAAGTGGGCGAGACAGGAGAGGTCTGTTACGCCATGTGGGTCCCCTCCCTGGCCGGCGCAGGGATTGTGCTGCAGTGGCTGTGGTTTGCTTCATAGTGTGTTGCTTAACCCACTGCGCCACCAGGGAGGCCCTATTTATAATATTTATTAATATGCATTTGCATTTAAGGCTAAAAGACCCTGATTGAGAACTATCGCACATTTTCTGGAAAATAAAAACATTTGGCATTGTAAATTTGGTATCCAAAATTTTTAGCTGCAAATTAAGAGTAATAAGTCTAGCAGTTATAGGGACAAAACAAGAAGAAAATCACATATGATGAAGTAACAAAAAACACAAGCACAATTAAGGTTACATATCATGTACTAATTATTAGAGTAAGTACCCTTTGATTTGCATTCTTTTAAAGAATGAGGTAAAAACCATTTTGTTAATGTTTGAAATCAGAATTGAGGCATTAACTTACCAGGGTTCTTCTTTAAGAGTTGAAGAGACTTTTTCTGGGAGAAAAAATCTGTGCCATTTTGAAGCCTCAACTAGTTCTTGTGGTATCCTTTTTGATACATCATAATAGTGACCAAATCTTGAAGATGACACTGGTCCAGCCTATTATGAAAATCCATAATGGTTGTTAAAAGTTTATTAATTTTTAAATCGTAATTCATTTGTACTACATTCACAAATACTAATAGATTTATACATTAATGCAAACAAGAGCACACACACATATACTTAGTAAATTTCAAAAGAGCATAAAGTATTTTAAGCTATTTATAAGTTATAAATCAACCTTTTCACTCCATGTTTCTTCACTTCACTTCTTCACTTTTTACTGTACTATATATGCTCCTAAATTATTTAAGATGAACCATTCTTAATTAATTTTTAAGTTTCTAGGCTTTCATAGTAAAATATGCAGTTACTAAAAACCACTTCAGGACTTAGTCCAAATGAATTCATTGGTGAACAGTCCAAGAGAAACTAATTGTTTGAATATGTAAAACTGAGTAAACTGAGTATAATTTTGAAACTGAACTCTCACAATACAGTGTGCATGTGTGTTGTGTGTATATCCAAAGATACTTTTTAAGTTCAATATAAAAATTGAGATTATAGTATAAAATGTAGTGGGAGTATTTCAGATAGGAATAAGGCATAAGGTTAAATAGAGAGACACATGAGCTATATAGGTAAATCATAAACATGGCATGATCATTAACTCATTTTCAGCTTTTCTAACAATTTCCTCAACAAATGATCTTTCTCATAAGGAACTCTAATTAAACTATTGATGCTAAACCTATTTAAACAGGATAGGAAAAGTCTAGCAATATAACATTATTATTATAGTGCTTTGAATGTCTTCTGCACTCATTTCTCTCACTTAGCACATGGGAAATACGTATATACCCCTATAGGAATTTGAACTACTAACAAATTCCACTTGGCAATAGTTTCTAATAAAATCTCTGATCTAGAGTTACATGACTTGTACTCTCCTGAATACTACAAAACAGACAAGTTTCAGAACATTTGACAAAACTAGATAGTTTCTGCAGTAACTAAGGAACTATAGACAGTAGGCTTTTAAATAACATTAAAGACTAACTGAAAAGTTTGTAATTTATATGACACAGATATTTGCTTGCTACTAGATACCCTGCATTTTATAACTTCAAGAATTCACTCATATTAAATATTTAGAAACATCAAGTTATACAGCAACAGGATAAAAAGTTTAAATAGAAACATTATTCAGGTTCAGTGTCTATGGGCTTGACATTTATTTTCTAAATAAAATGACTGTTCTCTCCATAAGATATTTATTTTCATTAGTGAATAAGACCTATCAATTGGCTTAAACCAATCTTTTCATTACAATATAAACAGAGGTATTATTCTTAATACATGATTTATCTGTTTACCGTGAACTACTGACAAATACATTATGTGACATTAAAATGTTTCTTAAAAAATAGTGTGTAAAGTTTTTAAATGTAAAGTTATTAGTCTAAAGCAATTTAAACAAGGTCTGTTCTTTGGCCTATAATCTATTCTTTATCCGGATTATCGGTCAGAATGTTTTTACTGCAATCTCTGCTAGCGCTCATCTTTTTATTGTGTAAGTCCAGGCCCCCTTAATGTTTTAGAAAGGCCTTGACTAACTGAACTTTGATCTGATGTCTTCATTGAGAAAAACACCAGGTTGCCCATTTCAGATGCAAATCCCCCTAAGGCCCAATAGAATTTAGTAAAGACAGCAAAAAAGAAGAAACAAGAAGTTTCCAGGATCCTCTTTGAGAATCCTGGGGCACACTGGTGTCCTTAATCCACACTGCTGCATGGATTAAGGTAGGTGATAACCTTTCCTGATTCAAAAGAATAAGCAGAGTGCCTACAAACTGGGTGGAGACTAGGATTTGGTAATAATAAAACACCATGCAATAAAAGCTTGGTCTATGTCAGAAACCTCTGAAAAGGCCACAATGTACCACATTCCCAGGCCTAGTAGGGAAGCTTGCAAAAGCCTACCTGAATCAAATAAGCATGAATAATCTATTTTAGCAGACTGGCCATGGGGAGAGAGAAAGAAAGAGAGACTTTTCACTTCTTTTAAGTTTGAGTTAATAAATTTATTAGTGGACTGAAGGTTCTTGAAGTCCTTCGCACTCATAGAAATATGCTAAATTGCCAAGAAGTAAAGTATGCTTTTAAAGTTGCCGGCTCTGTTAATGTTTCTAATTATAATTTTAATGTGATAGAAATCTCAGATTTGGGATGAATCAAGGCAGAAAATTGATTTCACGCTGTGACAGTTTACATATAGAACACAAATAATTCATTAAAATGTAAAAATAAATTTGGAAGCTTTTCTTATTATAATTAAGCTATTAATTATTTTTTAAAATTAAGATTAGATATGGTTTCTAAAATATTCACAAGTTTGACACTAAAAATTTTATTAATTATGAAAAACTTTAATCCTTCAATAAATATGAAAAATACACTCAGAGAAAAAAACAACTTGGTAAGTTTTTTTACACACAAGACACACAGCATTAATGTATATAATCAGATTTTTAAAAAGCCATGAACTCTTTTGAGGTCCAGGATTATAAATAAGGACTTAAAATATTGCCTCTATAATTATAACTAAATGATTTAAATCTAACAACAATACTATATGGAAAATATCAACTCCACAAAAAATCAAACTCTTACCAATAACTAGTCAGTTTATTCAGGTTGATAAGAGTATGTTGATTTAATTTTGTACTGTGAAATATTTTATATTTATATGAATATTTTATATTCATAAACTGCCCTTTAACTTCATTAACTGTGGAAAAGAGTAAAAGGAATGGTTCTATAAAATGTACTGTGCTAAAGAAAATGAATTCTGATGGGGAAGGGGGCCCGGAGTAGAGCAATGAAAACAATATTGTCCCTGACTCAAGTTATGTTAGAAAGAAAGCATTCAGAGAAAAGCCGAACCACAAATACATTGTCTAAATAAAACATTTTCTTGTTATCATTTCTTATTTCTCAGTATGGCATAACAGAAAGCAAGTACCCACATGGTTACTTAACCAGTTTGAGCCTTAATAGAATCAGAGGAATCTCAAGCTAAAAACAATGATTTCACTAGGTTTTTGTGAGCATACAGTATTTATAATACAAGACTTATAAAGTATATTTTTATTATTGTGTCATAACTCACTAGAGAATCAAAAGATCCATCACTATCCTTTGCAATTACTGAAAAATAACATTTGTTGTCATCTACAATATGCACATATCTGTCACAGGGCTGTTGTAGTTGAACATTAAGACAGAAAGACAGAGTATAATGAGAACTTAATATTATAAAGAGCTAATATACTGTCAGGAATTCCTGGAGTAGAATTCAGCCCTGGTAGTAGAGTTCTATAATACTGAAGAAATGAAGTCTCAGAATATGCTGTGGGCTAGTAGTTCTTGATAGGCTTTGATGATTGGAAAGGGAAGAAGTGGGCATGTTCACCTGAGAGAGAATGAAAATCACAGTGAAAGGAGGTAATATAGAGTGGTTTCATGTTAACTAGAAGATGACAGAAGGGGGGATTTTAATTTTTTTATTTTTAAAGGCTTATTTATTTAGGCATATAAGAGCTGGGGTACAGCCAGAGTCATGAGAGATGAGAGGATTCATCAGAGATAGAGTGGGGAGCAGAATGGGTAGATCTACTGAAATACACTGCTGAGGGGAGCAGCGGGCAAGGCAGGAGAGGTGTGCTGTGCCATGTGGGTGTCCTCCCTGGCCAGGAATTGAATTTATGCTGCTGTGCTGCAGATGCTAAATAGTGCAGTGCTCAACCCTCTGTACCACCAGGGAAGCCCCAGAGGGGGTATTTTTAAATGCACACACCTCTCCAACTGGAAGAAGTGCTGATTTCTGCTTTTCTAAGCTACTGTTAATGATTTAAATGTGTCTATTCTTATCCTTCTTTGCAGACCCTAGATGAAAATATGACTACGTTCTTGGAACATGACAAATCTGATACTCAACACACCTAATTTTGGACTACTTGCTGAATCTTCACTCATAATAGTGTTAACTATTTATTGCCCCATGTAAAATGCAGAAAACCCAGGGATTTGACGTTTTTATACTGGTAAAAGAAAAATAAGATCTGTATTTGTAAACTAGATAGTGATGTGTGATCACCAGTCTGTCAGTCTTGGCAACTCATCATATATAAAGTTTCTGTGACAGGCAAATATATGTTGGTGACATTTCAAAAAAAAAACAAAGAGGACAGAAGATAATTTTCTAAATTTGAAGAACTTGCTTGTAAATACTAATAAACTTAAGTTTGACCATTGATTGCAAACTCAAAATAAGCTATTTTTTTGCATTAGTCAATTCAACTTAATGTAGTTTCACATTTAATTCATATACTGCATAATTCACTCACTCATGTATTCAACAAATAACTACTATACATGTACTATATACTACTCAAACAACATAGTCCAAGTTCATTTTTCTCACTGAGTTCACACTATCCTATGAGGAGACAGGTAAGTACCCTACAGACAGAGAAAAGAGATAACATAGAGAAAGCGCTTTTATTTTATACAAAGTGATAAAGGAAAACATATCTGACAAAGTGATGTTTCAGCATAAATTTGAAGGAAATGGGAGAATAAATCATCTGAGGAAGATTATTGCAAGGAGAGCGTACTTTAAAATAAAATACTAAAACTGTAAACCTTTAAAGCTGAGCATTGAGTGTATGTGTTAATATGTAACCTCTGAGTTTACTTCCATAGATAACCCAAACAACCGCAGGCACACCATACTCTGAAAGGAAGAATGGAATAAGTACTACTCAGTTATTGTAAGAGGGGGTAAGAATAGCATTAATGAGGACACATGGAATTATAAAGAAATTTCTCCACAACTTTAAATGTATTTTATATCGAGCATTAAGCAGGAAGGGGCTTCAAGTTTCAGTTTCTTGTATATTCCCTTGGCAATTCCACTTGTGGGATGTTGGTAATGGAAAGAAAAGACCAAAACCTAGCTGAGAAAATATTAAAAATAAAGGAAATAGAAGGCACAAGTGATTTACATAGTCTAAATCTGAGTTGGTATATTATCTTTATAAAAAAGCTTACTTTAACTCAGAGCTTATGCTTATTATTGACACTTCCAAAGCCAGTGAAAAAATTAGAATAGTTAGTCTTTCAAATTGGGGGAGCAAAGGGATTGGTGGTCCCGTAGATTATGGTAGATGATTATGGGTCCATAGGTGGTAGGTGTGTTATGGTAATATACATCTGAAGGGCTCTTTCCTGTAACTCTGAATTATACACAATGTTATAACTAATGTTACTTCAAAAACAAAAACAAAAACAAAAACAAAAACAAAAAAAAAAAAAGAGAAAAAAAGAGGCAAGATCAAGTACATGAAGTTTCACTGTGTATATATGCCATATCTCATTCATCGATTTGTCAGATGATGGGTACTTAGGTTGTTTCTAGTTTTTGGCTAAAGTAAATAGTGTTGCAATAAACATGGGGGCACACATACTCTTTAAATCAGTATTTTTGTATTTTCAGGTAAACCTCCAGAAATGGGATAAATGGATTGTGTGGAATTTCTTCTTTTAATTTTTTGAGGAATTTCCATACTTCACTCCATAAAGATCTCATTAATTTACAATTCTAACAGTGGTACACAAAGGTTCCCTTCTCTCTGCAGCCTCTCTAGTACTTGTTGTTTTTCATCTTTTGGATAGTTATTCTTACAGGTATGAAGTGATATCTCAATACTGTTTTGATTTGCATTTCTCTAATAATAAGAGATAAACATCTTTTCATGTGCTTATTGGCCATCTGTGTATCTCTGAAAAAGTGTCTCTCCAGATCCTCTGACCATTTTTTAATCAGGTTGTTTTTTCTTATTGTTGAGTTTAATGAGTTAGCTGTATATTTTGGATATTAACCCCTTGTCACATTTATGATGTGGGTATTATGCTTAGTGAAATAACCCTGACAGAGAAAGACAAACACCAGATGATTTTACTCATATATCATGTATAGAGAAAACAAAAAACCAATAAGCTAAGCAAATAAAACAAAATAAACTTTTGAACTGTAAGACCAATTAGTGGCTACCATAGGGGTCGGGTAAGGGGGCTGAATCAGACAAAAAAGACAGTAGTATGGCAAAGGATAGAATAGGTAAACATATATACGTTGATTTTCAATGATGCACGCCTGCGCCTGAAACTTTTATTAAAATACAATGCTACTACAATAAGTTAAAAGAAAATGTAATGATTGAAAACATATAGGAATAAAAATAGGCATCACAAGAATCACCATTTACACTGAATATTTATAGGTAATCATGTTGGAGAGAAATAGCTTAATTTGCTTACTTACTCTAGCCTTGAAATTCTGTGATAAAAGCATCTATATGGAAATTATTGAAGAAATGCAGTAGCTGGATAATGTAAAAAACAATTTTCCAGTGTTTTTTTTTTTTCCCCAGAAGTGGCATCTTGATCAAATACTCTACAAATATCTAGCTATTTAATATTTAAGATAAGAAAACATACACTGCATTACATTTGAAGAATAACAGGTATACCCCAAGATATTTCTAAAATGAAAAGAAACACCTTTGATTATTTAGCAATAGCTTGTATATTTACTTGCCTCCATCTTGGGTTGTAACTGGTAACGCCAAGCTATTTTCATCTTGATGTTAGATTCGGGTGTTTTCTGATTACCTATGTCTTCATTGAGTTCTTTTTTGTAATTATCATCAAGTAAAGGAGCAGGAAGCTCCTAAGAAAACAGAATGACACATTACTGAGCAACTATGGTTTAAAAAGAAAAAAAAAGACATTTTTCTTAAATCATAATATCAACAATACCAGAACTTTCAATGTAGTCAATAAAAATGGATGTGTTAAAATTGATTCAAGCATAGTCAAGACAACATAGAAGGTATGTAAATAACAGCAAATATGAAGCTTAGTTTTTAGCAATGAAGTAGTTTCATGAAAATATTCAAATTTTTATATTAATTTAAAATCTACTATTTAACTACATAAGTATTAAGTTCATATCAAATTGATTATACTTCAAAACCTAAAGCTAATACAATGCTATGTGAATACATCTCAATAAAAATAAAACAACTTGAAAAAGGAATAATCTAATCTCTTCGGTAGCTTTTAAAGCATATCTTTTAAATATGTGAAAAATGCCATTTGTGGGGCCTCCCTGGTGGCACAAGGGATTAAGTACCGCACTATGAAGCATCAGCAGCCTCTGCAGCAGCCACTGCAGCATGTGTTCAATCCCTGGCCAGGGAGGTGACCCACATGGCGCAGCAGACCTCTCCTGCCTCGCTGGCTGCTCTGCTCAGAAGCGCACCTGGGTCCATCCGCCTGTTCTGTTCCCCGCTCTGTCTCTGGTGGATCATCTCACCCACCCCCCCCACCTCTGGCCTGTACCCTTTACCCATACCAGTTCTTGTATATATACATAAATAAATCTTTAAAAAAATAAATAAAAATGACATTTGTAAAAAAAATGAAAAGGCTATGTATATTTACTTTTTAAAAACTTGCACACTTCAGGCAAGGAGTTAGTACTTACAAATATGCAAATATTGTTATGCTTGCCACAAGGTAAAAACAACACATATATGCAATGAGCTTACTCATTTGAAATTCTACAAATAATGGGTAACATAACAATGAAAAAATAAGGGCATTTATTTTCTCAATATCATATGTTAGTTTTGTACTTGGAAACTTGTATCTTTTAATAATGAAAATGAATTTTAAAATTTCTGATAAAAGGAAGACACAATTTTGTCTTTTACTTTTTTGCAAGCTGTTCTATTGAGTTGCTACAAAAACCATGTAGAAAATATTTATGTGTGTGTGTGTGTGAAGAGGTACTACAGAAATAATGTAAAGAAAAAGGTACATATGTTTCTTGTAGAAGAAAGCGCAAGCTATCATTTTCTTTTTATTAGTCAGAAGCATAAAGGCAATGTGGGGTATTGGATTAGTAGACATAATCTTGTGCCATGTTATAAATTATTCTAAATTGCAACCTCTATTTTTCAGGATCAAATTAATTTATGTTTAGAATCATGTCAAATAATCAGCTGGAAAAATACATTAGCCATAATATATTTTAGTCATATTCTAAAAGACCTCAAAGTAAATTCACAATATAATTTATACCAGTATTACAAAGTAGTTATATCATTTAAGCTCTTAATCCATCATTCATAGGAAAGCAAAATATAAAGTTTTTTTTTTTCTGCAATGGAAATACATTATTTGCAACATATCACGGTAATTAAGAATCTGAATTCAACAACCAGATTTGAGTTGGGTTCAAATCTTGATTTATACTAGTAGCTGTGTCTATGGATCCTGTATAGGATCCTGTATAGGATCTCTCTACATTACCATTTATTATCTGAAAAAAAGAGATGATAATATTTGTTTTTTTTGGGTTGTTATAAGGAATAAGTCAGATTAAAAATATAAAATACAAACAATGATAGCTGCTAAGCAATGTTAAGCAACTCAAAAACTTCAATTATGAGAATTAAGTCAAGTAATTATCTTTTCCAATATTCACAAATTATATTGTGATTAGGAGCAACATTTATAATATTTGGACT
Source organism: Galemys pyrenaicus (assembly GCA_019455555.1). Classification (NCBI taxonomy): domain Eukaryota; kingdom Metazoa; phylum Chordata; class Mammalia; order Eulipotyphla; family Talpidae; genus Galemys; species Galemys pyrenaicus. The sequence continues at coordinate 5,587,490 of JAGFMF010011862.1, forward strand.
ATCATTTTTTAAATCTTGGTCACTTTATAATAGTTGTGACAAAGATTACCCATAACTCAAAGCACAAAATAATTTAAAAAAAATTTTTAATAATGAACATAAACATTTAAAATATATCACATTCTTAATATTCAAAAATCTCAACTTCCAATAGAAATATTCTAACATTAAGGTATAATATTAAAGAACTAGTCCTAAAATATTAGAGATTGCTTAATATGGTTTACATATGTAGAGCAAGTGAAAATATACAATTTAGATAAGTATTTCCTCACATCGTATTAAATTCTATGCCTACTCCTGTATCAGACATTTTACCATTTAAAATATATATGTAAGGTGAAAATTATTCTAATTTTAATTTTAATATTGATTAAAAAACAATTATTTCCCAAAGTTAAAGATGAAAATGTTCAAAAGAGATACAGGAAGTAGATTCTAACAAGTAATTCCCATTATGTTTTCTTATACATATATTTTGAGATAACTCATATAACAAAATTAATCATTTTGACCATTTTACAGTGTACAACTCACTGGTTTTAGTATATTCAGAGCTTTTCAACTGTCACCAGTATCTAATTCCAGAACATTTTATTATCCACAAAAGAAATCTCATATCCATTAAGCTGTCAATTCCCATGCCCCCTCTCCAAGTGACTGGCAATCACTAATCTACTTTCTATCTTGAAGGATTTGTCTATTCTAGACATTTCATATGAACAGAAAACTACACAGTGTATGGCCTTTACTGTCTGGTTTCTTTCATTTAGCATAGTATTTTCAAAGCTCATCCATGTATCAGTGCTTCATTCTGTTTTATGAGTGAATAATATTCCATTGTATGGATGTCATATTTTATTTATCCATTCATCAAACACTTGAATTTTTCTACTTTTAGGCTATTATAAATATCATCAAACACTTGAATTTTTCTACTTTTAGGCTATTATAAATAGTAGTGCTATGACTATTAATGCATAAATTTTTATATGAACATATATGGATATATATTTTCAATTTCTTGGGTATACTGAGAAGAAAATTGCTGGATAAAATGGTGATGCTGTTTACTCTCTTGAAGAATTACCAAAATGTATTCCATACTACAGTGACTTTTTCCATTCCATAATGTCTTCAGGGTTCCAAATTTTACATATCTTTTCCAAGTTTTCTTATTTTTCCTCTTTTAAAAAAAATAGCTATCCCGCAGAGCTATGGGTGATTAAGTGGCTGTGGCACTATGGTGGTGATAACTGAGGGGAGGGAGTCTATACTTCTAAAATATCAACAACTGTGTGAGCTAGAATTACCTCAATTGAAAAGAAATTAATTTAAAAAATAGCTATTCTAGTGGTGTGAAGTGGGAGTCTGATTCCAAAGTGTGTCCATTAACCATAGGCTATGTTGCCTTTTCATTCTAGTTGGGGGAGCAAAATTATAAATATTTATATAACAAAGTCACTTAATGTAATGTCACTTAATGTAAATGTAATTTAATGCAAATGTGGATTAAGTGGAACAAGAGAAAAGGCAGAGGCTCTATTTTAGTTAAGGTGGTCATGGATGGCCTCTCTGATAATGTCAAAATTGATGCAAATGTAGCAATTATATATACAATTAATTCTAATGAAAATTTAAATTTATTCTACATATTAGTATAGATACTTTTCATGCAGATAATTATACTCTCATATATGACATATAAACTTTCAGAAATACATTAGTGGTATTCCCTTAGATCATGATATATTACAAAGAGCCTAACAGGTTTGTGAAAATGCAGATTTAGTTTTATTAACATTATAAAGAAAATCAGCATTACTTATAAACTGCTAGTTCAGAATTATGATTCCCAATTATGCTATGGTGTCCCTTAGTAACATATAACTATTTAGACTTATTTTCATTAAAATAAAACAAAAGAAAAATTAAGTGTTCCAACTGTATTAGCTACATTTCAAGTATTCAACAGCCACATGTGGCTAATGTCTACTCTATTGGGCAGTACATGTAAGGGAATGTGAAAAATTTCTTTCTTTACTTTGTGAGGTTTTGAAACTATCAGTGACATGATTTATATCAACCAGAATGTTGAAGAACTATTACAACTTAATTGTTACAAATTCAAACAGGAGCTAATTATTATATTTTTCAAACTCTAAAAGCCGTTTGCCTCGCTGTCCTCCCTTCTTCCACCCTAACTTATACACAATTAATCACAGATCAGATCAAGAACTCCCTCTTTGCTTAGGAACTTTTTCCTGTATATTTTGTTCTTTATTATTTTTTCTGATGTCATCAGCTATTGAATACCTACATCATATAATATGTGTTTTTATACATTGATTCAAAACCTTTATGGAATAAGGCAAGCCAGAAATAAATATTTTTATAAAACAATTTCCTAGTGGTTTTTAAAAGACTGATAGATTTTTCAAAATCCAAATCAAATTTTATCTGTTGTCACCTACAAAAATTTTAATGATTTTTTTCAGTGTACCTTTTTAAACCACTGTATTATTTATTTGAAAATATCTAACACATTACTTCAGTGTATTTAATAATGTATTAACATAATAAGGAAAATGAGATGCATTTCTCACACATTTAATGAGATACTTAGGTTTTAAATCATCTTTTGCATGAACTAGGATAACATGTTATTTTTGATAGGCTTTGAGGTAGATTTTCTTTTCTGTACTATGTCTTTTCAACTGATAATACTACCAACATATCCATACAAAAATTATCAGTTATTGGATAGATACTGATTTTGAATGATAAATGTTCAATGTAGAAAATTGTAAGATACAGAAACATAAAAATAAAATCAGTTGTTAACCTACCTCCCAAAAATGATAACTATAAACATATCAGGTTATTTCTCACCATTATAATATACCTCTGCAATATGTAGTGTGCATTTTGCCTATTACGCATATTATACGTGTATTTTTGTAGTCTACATTTTTAACTTATGACTTTATAAGTATTTAATAATTATCAAAAATAATTTTTTAGTGGCTATATAATATTGGTATATGGTTTAATGAAAATTCAGCTTTTCATTTCCCTACTGATGGAACATTAGGTTGTTTGGAATCAACACAGTTGCTTATTACAAAAATCCTTTGCACCTCAAATTATTATTTTTTCTATGTGATATATTAAATACATAAATATAACAGAGGATAATATACAAAACTGTATATTTCTACCACTTGATTCAATAAATTTAAAGTTGGCAAACTTGCAAAACATACCTGTCTTTCAGCAATCAGAGAGCAACAGTCTGGTATGAAAACAACAATTGTCTGAAAATCTTTAAAAGAAATGTTAGGACTCCCAGATCCCTGCTTTCTCCTCAGAGTTAAGACAATACTTCTCCCCTCTGTGCAAGAGAAATAAGGAAGCCAAACCACAAAGAACAAGATAAATGAGCAAGAAATGGAAATAATGCCGGAAACAGGTAAAATTTTCAAAAGGTTTCAGTAAAAGGAAACAATCAGAAAATAAATGAGTATTTTTGGAAATTAAAAATATAATAGCAGATTTGAATAAAATTTGCCAGATGTGCTGGAAGATAAAGTTGGTTAAATCTCTGAGAATAAAAGAAAAAATAATGATAATACTAGCAATAATAATGATTTCACAGGAGCTAACATGTTTCAAAATGCTTTCTAACTGCCAGATTCTAGCTAGTCTAAGCACTCTATATAATAGAACATATTTAATCCTTGAAACAATCTTATGAAGTGAGCTCTATAATTAAGCCCATTTTGGAGATTAAGACAATGGAACACAAAGTTTAGTTAAGTTGTTGAAGGCCATCAAGTAGTGACAGAGGCAGGAATGGAGTTTGAACACTCTTGCTGTATTGCTCAGTCCCTTAACCATTATGATATACTGTCTCTTACAGAAATTGGAAGCATTAAAGAAAATAATTAAAGGATTAGTCCAGGAAATATACACCATGAAAGGATGTCTAGACATAAAAATAGAATATACGATAGAGGAATTATCAAAGATATCTATTGGAGGACAAGGCCGCCTCTACCTCAGTTTCAAAGGGCAGGATTGCTGCCCAGCAGAGTCATGTGGAGGGTGCCCTGCTCACCAAAGAGGTGAGATGTTGCCATCCCAGTGACCCTAAAAGGTTTCCTTTGGATATAGTATTTTTAGAAGCAGGATTGCAGAATCATATGGTAATTCTGTTTATAATATTTTGAGAAACCTCCCCATTTTTTACTTAGTGTCTATGCCACTTTAATTTTCCTGACAGTATATAAGGGTATCCTTTTCTTCACATTCTTGCCAACTTTTGTAATTTCTTGCCTTTTTGATGGCAGCCATTCTAAAAGGAATGTAAAATAAAACCACATTACTGTTTTATTCTCTGGTTAATACAAGATGTAACTTTTGTTATTAAATTAATGTCCTGATAAAATCTCTATTTGAGACTCTTAGGATATTAATACTCTTTAGTATTTATTACAACTGTCAACCACAAATCAGGGTCCTCCCTAATATTTTTATTATCCCCAGCCTTTGATTTCCAACCCAGTGTACCCCTAAGAGACTCCATATAATTGGTATAACCTCATTTGCTAAAAAGGAAGAATATCAGATTTTTGGTTCTTTTCTACAACATGATGCTTACAGTTCTTATGTATTTGGTAGCAAGCATCAGGAATATATGAAAGTAAAGAGAAGACTATAAGTTCTATGTAGAAGATATAAAGTATAAAATTTCCTTCTCTTTTAATCAAATGAAATAGGTTAGAAAATTAATGTGAATGAAGAATTGGTATTAACTTTGGATAGAAAGAACAGTTTATTCTGTATAAAAAAACCACTTAGATGAAACCAAATGATTATAGCCTTCAAAAACCAAAATTATACTCCAGTATTTAAGTATATGTAATTTTTCACTAGAAATATTTATTCTTATCTATAATATACCACAAATACATTTCTTCCCTTTTTAAAGTCATGCCATTCTGTGTGTACTGCTGTATTATTTTGTGGTCTTTGTTTTGGCAGATGCACAAGCAAAATCTGATTCCAACAGTTTGACCCTTCTCACTTTTTATGTTCTCTAGGGCATAATAAAACCCAAGATACAATCCCTCAGCAGTTAATGAAGCTTAACCTCCCACCCTCTTAATTACCAATGCATTACACCAACTATGGGCATCATACTCTTCTCAAAGCTATTTTACAATTCAGCAGAAGTACTACTGAGCTATTATGTAGCAACATAATCCATGCAGCATGAGAAATCCTTCTTAAAAATAAAATCTTTTGATCCTTGCAGGTTTTGGTAACTGTATAATTAATACTACTTAAGTATTATACATGTATATATTATACATGTATATGAATAAGCATATTACTTTTATGATTTTTAGAAGGTTTTGGGGGAACATTTATTTTCTGTAAGTTGGAAAGATAAACAAATTCAAAAATATTATCATAATTTGAACATAAAAGCACTCTACACATCTAACTTGAGAGTCCATATATTAAAAGTATGTTCTCCATATTATCTTCATTAAATAGTTAAAAGTATGGGGGGAAGAGTGAAAGCATTCAGAAATGTTATAGACAATGTACTAAGTCAGAAGGTCAAGGATATAGTTAATTTTGCCTAAGCTTTTAAAATGCACTGATGCTAATACTAGCAATTAGTGGATTAGTTTATTTCCACTCATATTTCAAACTAAATTCGGTACAGATTAGGGAGTCCCTTAGTGCAATTAGCTTTTTTTTGTTGAATATAATGGTGGCAAAATTACTGATATCACAAGAATTGGTAAAAAATTATTTCACATTGATATACAAATATTTTAACAAAACTTCCAAGCTAAGTTGCAGACAAAAAATGATGCTTTTGAATTTGGCAGCTATATCAATAAAAAAGGTAGAAAATGAAGGGCAATGTTCTCAGTACTTCTCCAATTTCCTTATCACATTTCTTTTCAACATGTAAGTCAGAAAAAGTCTCTTTTAATTTTCTTTACTAAAATAGAGGGAAAGAGGAGGATAACATGAGCAAGAAATGCAATCTATATTAGAAGTACTCAGAGATGAAAAGAAAGAATTACACCAAGTTTAAAAATACAAAATAACACTATATTTAATTGTATGCAACATATAATTTTATTATTTTTAAATACTACATTTTAAGCCATCACATTTTGAGAAGGATCTCAAAATCAATTTAGAGATGTAATTAATCCCTGAGTTCTTAATCTAATAGTGAGGCTGGGAAAATGAGATCAAGGAAAAGTTAAATTTGTTATCTGGATTCTAGTAATGTACCTGCTAACTTTATAAATATCACTCCAAGCCTTGGCCAAAGAGCCATAAGCTTTTAATTCTGCCTATAAATGACAATGACTTAAAAGGAACTTGAAATACCCCAAGTTTCTTGGTATCCTGTTACTATTAGCTTCAGTAACTATTTTCTTCCATATACATGTATATTTATAAATAATCAATAATGTCAAGTTGTTATGGAACAAGTCTCCATAACTTTATCAATATTCCTTCACTTAAAGAATTTATGTGTTTTATATCTCAAAATGTCAAAGTTGGTATTATCTATTCCTTCAAAATATTCTCTTCACTCAAAAGTTTCCTAGGAAGAGGGCCTCCCTGGTGGCACAGTGGGTTAAGCAACACACTATGAAGCAAACCACAGCCACTGCAGCATGAGTTCGATCCCTGCTGCCAGCCAGGGGAGGGGCCCACATGGCGACCAGGGAGGGGACCCACTTCTCTTGCCTTGCCCACTGCTCCCCTCAGCAGTGTGTTTCATTCGGTCTGCCTGTTCTGCTCCCCACTCTGGTGAATCCTTTCACCTCCCTGGACTCTGGCCTGTACCCTAGCTCTTGTATGTATAAATAAATAAATCTTTTAAAAAAAAGTTTCCTAGGAAGAAATCTTAAAATAAGAAATTCCTTGTTTTTACTTAGAGAAATACAAAGATACATTGTTGGTAGTCATTAATGTTTCTAGTCAGAAAAATTGGAGTTTTCCTTTGTAGGTTACAAAGCAAAGTTTGTATCTTAAATGGTAACTGTTTAATTGGGTTTTGATTACACAATCAATAAAACTGAGATGGCACTATTTATGAAAGAGGCTTTCCTTGTTCTAGTGTATATGCTTTGTTCTTCTGTCATATATTTACAACAGTGAAGACATGGAAACAACCTAAATGCCCCAGGACAGATGAGTGAATCAAGAAGATATGGTACATATCTATAATGGAACGCTACTGAGGCATCAAAAAGATGAACCTGTGCCATTTGGGGCAACATGATGGAATGGAAAGGGATTATCCTAAGGAAAGTAAACCAGAAGGAGAAAGATAAATACCAGATGCTTTCACTTATATATGGAATACAGAGAAACCAAAGGCTTAGGCAAAGACAAAACGTAGAACTATGCCTTGAAAGCAAAACAAAACAGACATTCAGGAAGGGAGTGAGGGAGAGAGGGAAGGGGATAGTAAAGATCAGGGGAGGAGAACTTGGTGGAGTATGGTAGAGGACTGTGGGCACTTTGGAGGTAAGAAAACTATGATGACTGTACCTGAGGGAAGAAATCCTATATTGTGAAAAAATAAGCAAGGATGTTTACAAACAAAAAAAAACAAACCTCAGAGACATAAGTTAAAGAGAACAGCACTAATAATTAGGTAACTGTCACTGTAAAAATTATGAAATTATGCACACGTGTATCATATATATCTATTATCTCTTCATATAAATATACACACAACATATGTCTGTGTGCATGTATGTGTAGGTACATCTATATAACAGTTATTGAAAAAACAATGTGTTCCTTATAATAGGAAATTTCTTGATAATGATATTTTGTGAAATATTTGTCAAAGTAGACTAAATTCTCCACTTACTGTTATTAGCATGTCTAGTGAGTGAGTACATGTGCAATGATTTCCTTTGGTCAACTTTTACTGTATAAGGTTACACATTAACTTGTTTTTAAGAAAACATGCCATGTGAAAATCCTTATGAATCAGTTAGGTAGTGTAGTGATTATATGAGTTATAGGAAGATTCTTAGGTGGGCAAAGAACCTATAAATTCATTCTAGAATTTTGGGCCTCCCTGGTGGCCCACCACACCATGAAGCATCTGCAGTCACTGCAGCATGAGTTCGATCCCCAGCCAGGGAGGGGACACACGTGGCTCAGCAGACCTCTCCTACCTCACCCACTGCTCCCCTCAGCAGTGTGTTTCAACCAACTTGCCTGTTCTGTTCCCAACTCTGACTCTGGTAAATCCTCTCACCCTCCAAATCTCTGGCCTGTACACCAGTTCTTGTTTGCATAAATAAATAAATCTTATTATTTTTTTAAAGATTTATTTATTTATGCATACAAGCACTGGGGTACAGGCCAGAGGTGTGGGGGGGGGGTGAGAGGATTCACCACAGAGAGCAGGGAGCAGAACAGGCAGATCAACAGAAGTACACTGCTGAGAGGAGCAGCGGGCACAGCAGGAGAGGTCTGCTGTGCCATGTGGGTCCCCCGCCTGGCCGGCAGCAGGGATCGAACTCGTGCTGCAGTGACAGCGGTTTGCTTCATAGTGCATTGCTTAACCCACTGCGCCACCAGGGAGGCCCCAATAAATAAATCTTTAAAAAAATTCATTCTAGAATTTCTAGAACCTTATTTTTAGGTTCTTTTTCAAAGAATCTTAAAATTCATTTAATTGTTTGTCCCTATTAAATATAAACTGATTTCTAAAACCCTGATATAGTTAAAACATTTCTAAATATAATTAAAGTCAAGATAGTGACAATTAATTTTTACCATATTATTTTTTCAAATCGAGGTCACAGAATTTTTACATTGTTGGAAAAAGATGTATAAAGTTTCAGTTATAGTATATTTTAACACATATAATGAGGCTGCACTCATAGTCTCAGATGTATTTTCCACTTCAAATTTAACTGTTTAGTTTAATACTAATACACAAAATATTCAAGAACAATAAGCACATTTTAAATGCATTTGATTTTATTAATGTACCATAATATGAAAAGATGGATGTGGTGAACTAAGATAACTTTCTTCAATAACTTGTTAGTTTCTGATTAACTTAACATTTGAGGCAAGAAATAGTGGCCACTGAAGGATTCACTCTCAATACTAGCTGGAGAGATAGTCCTGTCTTCTTTGGGCATTCACACAGTCAAGTTATCTTTTGTACATTATAAATCTACATAGCCTATTTATTTAATCTATGGTCCTTGATGGTGTACTATCTTTTTCCTTTCATGGTATTCTTTAATATTTCATCAAATAGGATGAATGTCAATTCAGAGGCATGATGAAAAAGTATTTTCTTTTTATTTATTTTTAAAGATTTATTTATGCACACAAGAGCTAGGGTGCAAAGGTACGTGGGGGGGGGGGTGTGTGTATGTGAGCGGATTCACCAAAGAGAGTAGGGAGCAGAACAGGCAGATCAACTGAAATATACTGCTGAGGGGAGCAGTGGACAAGGCAGGAGAGGTCTGCTGCGCCATGTGGGTCATCTCCCTGGCTAGGGATTAAACTTGTGCTGCAGTGGCTGAGGATAGCTTCATGGTGCTTCGAGTTAACACCTTGCGCCAACAGAGAGGCCCCTCTTTTTGTTTCAATAACTCTGGTTTTCAAAATTTGAAATCACCCCTATTTCCCCAAATGATGTAGTACTAAAAGTATTCAGAGGAAAAATGAATTCTATTTCTAATATTCCTAAGTCTGACTGTGTGGCTTCTTTTCAAAGAATGACAAAGTGCTATGTTATAGTTCTAAGAGTTTAACATTTCTTTTGAGCATAACAATAACCATCAAGTATTTACAATCCCTAATTCTGTATGTGATCAAAAATGCCACTTTTGAAAGAAAATGTGAGGCCTGTTGCTGAAGTACTTTAAAGATTTAGAAAGCAAAACCCTGGCAATTTCATCTTTAGTCTTGTAACTGAAATAAGTCAGCCAGGGTATTATCCTTAATTTAATATGAAATGTTAGGTGACTTGTGTAAGGTCCTACAGCTAGTTAAGTAGCAACATAGAAATTGAAATCTATACTCAGATCCCAAATAAATTTTATATTCTTGAGAATAAATATTCTATTATAGAGTATGACATTTTTTGCTCTGTGACTTAGGTTGCTTTTTTGAATACAAAATTCCTTCTTTACTTGGTGATAGAAAAATACAAACACAGCAATGCCAATATGTTTATTCTACTAGTTAGTGATAGATAGATAGATGGCTTTATTTTGCTTTACATTTTTATCATACTATTCATTTCCTTGTAGGAAAATAAGGCACATGCCATCTTTTAAAAGCTGGCAACAAATGTAGGTCACTGGAAGCAGTACTAAGCCTTTGCATGTTTTTTCTTAGTCTATTTAGTTTGCCAAAGAAGCTCTCTAACTGTGGCTGCCAGGGGAGAACTTAGAATTTTAAATAAGCTCTCACAAGTAGTGAGGGGGAAAAAAAAGAGTGAAACCCTGGGGTCAAACATCAAATTTCCGGCTCAACTAGCACTTCAGAGTTGTAAGCCCTGAAAAGAACATAGATAGACTGATAATTTTCTGAACAAATAAAATGCTGACCAAAAAATGGAGAGAACATAGTTGGTTACAGCTCTGTTTTCAAAGGACTCTTCTAATATTTGTACTTATACTCCACAAAAAATAGTTTGGGGAGGAAATGCAACAAATATTGTCTAGAAAAAAGTAATAATGTGCTGGAATGTGTTATCTACATGGTATTGGGCATTTATTGATATAAAACTTGCAAACTGAAGTTATGAAGAGTCAGAAAACAGTTTTTAATTATAATACTGCATTTGTTCTGCATTATTATAAAACTATAATGTGAGATAAACATAAGAGAAAAATGTTCAATTGTATATTTGGCTAATTAAGGGCTATTTCTTTAATATCATTCTGATAGTTGTGTCTCAATATTTGGCAGAACAAGGAAAACAGGGTTGGATTTGAGATATTATCGTATTCCCTTTATTCAGAAAGCCCAGACTGTATTATAACGTGCTTCCAGCAACAAATAACCACTCATTGAATTCACACTTCTAAATTTCATTCTACGACTAGTAAATTAGAGATGGATGGCAAACAAGATCACCGGCACAAAATTGACCAAAGGAAAAGAACCTTCTAAATATTAATTCAAAAATTATATGGTTTAACAAATAATAATGCTTTATGTAATTCTAAATCAACCATTATCTCTGACATCAATTAATACCAAAGAATTCAACGAAGTGGGCCTCCATGGTGGTGCAAGGGGTTAAGGCACAGCACTATCTGTAGCCACTGCAGCACAAGTTCAATCCCCCACTGGGGAGGTGACCCACATAATGCAGCAGACCTCTCCTGTCTCGCCTGCTGCTCCCCTCAACAGTGTGTTTCAGTGCATCTGCCTGTTCTGCTCCCCACTCTGTCTCTGGTGACTCCTTTCACCCCCAGCACCTCTGGCCAGCTCTTGTGTGCATAAACAAATAAATCTTTAAAAAAGAGAAAAGAAAAGAGGAAAGAACACACCTTTTTTTTAAAAAAAGAATTCAACAAAGCAAAAGGTACAAGGTACAATCATGTCTTAAGATATGAATTAATATTTGGGTAAAAAGAAGGTATTTTGTGATATTAAGTAATGTTTCCTAATTATTATGGTAACAATTTAAATTTTACTTATGAATCTTAAAATCAATGAAAAAATTCTGAAGATGTTAGTCTAGTCTAAATGTTTCATACTTATTACTAAATATCTAATTTAAACTGATCTTTTTAAAAATGAATTCTTATTTACCATGTGACTTATGGTTATTTCACAATGAATTTCAGTTCTGAAAGATTTTTCTCTATTTAAAATATGGGACACTTCACCACAATAAATTTTACATTTGAAAATTTGCTAGTATATTTGTTAAAATTATTATATACTGAAAGCTTGTAGTAATCATCAAGACAGTTATAATACTTGTTCTTGTAATCATGTACTTTCCTTGGGTACATATTTTAGAGATATAACTTTTAACCTCCTTAAAAGCATTCTAGCCTCTCACTTTATTCTAGCTGTGGTTGATGTTGGACAGTGCGCACTGAATACACATAACTCAAAAAGTTAATGTGACAAGAATTAATCTTTTGCTTTATATGCTTGATATCTCATCTGCATGAATATTACAGATTTGTCATCTCATCACAAATGTTCAAATTAAGTTTCAAAACTAACTTTGGATTATCATGAAGTAACATTTAATTTACTTTTGAAAATCATTTTGCTTTCTCTAATTCTACAAATATTAACACATAACAGCATACCATTAAAAATCATGAAAAGGATATAATAGAAGAATTTTAGCATTTTCAAGTTCTAAAGAATAGTTTGTGTGTGCATGTCTGTGTATATAATTTTTTATTCCATGGGAAAAAAAAACAACCTATCTACTGATAAATGTTTAAATACTTTAATAGAGAAATGGAATTTTTGCATTTTATCAAACATTCTATAGAAAGTTTTTATGAAGAATACACATCACTATATTTGAGATGATTGAGAAAATCCTTTTGGGTAAAATTTAACTGAAAAGTACTTACTATATGTGTTTTTAAAAGCTTTAACAACATCATGTATATTGTTCTATAGGATTTCTAAGGGGTGTAATTTTTCAGCGTTACTTCTTAATGCTGACTTCCTAAAGGAGTTTTGACTACAATAGGCATGAATATGTTTTCAAAGGATGATGGATAAATTGCTGGGTGGTTATATAGTATATCTTAGGCAGTTGATGGGGCCTTTTTCTCCTTGTCTTTTAGTTATACACATTTTAAGATTATTATGGTTTATAAGATTGTCTTTTTCCTTTTCTTATATCAGAAATATTTGCCTTGGCTATAGGTTACAGAACTTTCTAATCATACATTATAAAATTAAAACTTAAGCAATATTAAAGTCTCCCCTAACCCCAACCTCCCACATTGTCAGTGTCTTGGTTTTCATCATTCATTGCTGGGTTGCTTGATAAAAATGAAGTTGTAAGTATAACCCTAATTAAAAGGGTACAGATAAATCCTAACTAAATATTATTTAGAAAAACCTACTCAGTACATTTATATTTGTAGTCAGTATATCATTTTAAATTTCAAATGTATTTTGTTTGTTCTTATCCTCAGAGATGCATTAATGTCACGAAGACTATAAGTTATTTAAATTTTATCAGTCATGATTTTCTAATGCAGTCTATTCCAACTGAACCACATTTAATATGTATGTTAGAAACAAAACTATTATAGCTTTTTTATAGAAAAATGAATATGGCATATTATTTTTTAGATTAATAAAGTATTTACTATTACATATCAAATATGTAAGAAATATAAATGACAAGATTGAAAATTTAGGAACTATTATTGATGAGTAAAAAAAGAATCTACTCACTTAAAAAGTAGATATATTTTCACATTACAGTTAAATGAAACACAAGAAAATAATCAAAATTAAAAGTTAAAAATTAAGCACTGATTTTTTTTTTAGTAGGAAATGTTAAATGTGCATGTTATTTAGTATATATAAGCTCTTACTACTTTCATTACTCATTTACACAAGTGGCATTAGTTAAAAGCAAATCAAGGCATTAAAGTCATATAAGATAATTTTTTCTTGAGTATCACATACTCAACTTTATGGCTAGTTTAATATTTAACTTCACTGAGTGTTATATAGATAAATGTTCACTTGTGCAAAGAAAAGTTGCTATTCAAATAAAACAATTGTTTTAGGGTATTGATTGTAAGCAAAAATCAATAGCAAATCAAACTTTAGCAAATAATACTGCTTCACCTAATTCTAAATCAATTGACGTGATTGATCATAATCAAAACCAAAGAATCAAATAAAGCAAAAGATAAAAGGCAGAATGAATCAAATGCTCATGAAGGATTCTGGGACTAATGAATACTGGCTGTAGGAGAAACGTTCCATATACTCGATGTAATTCAAAGCATATTCAGTTTTTTGGAGATCCTTGCCCTACCCTTCAAGGTACTACCAACTATCTGGCATTGTAACTGTCTTCAAAGGCCATTCTCTTGTTCTGTTAAGCCAGATCTGCCTTAGGATGGGTTCATGAGCTTGGACCCATTGCTGCACTTGTCAAGGGAGCTCCTTGATCAGAAACAATGCTGTGAGTGATGTTAGGTTGATGAACAGGTTGACTGTTAGTTGACTGTGTACTTAGCAATAACAGGTTGACTGTAATTGACAGACTGAATCACTGTAGCCACTATTATTAAAATCTTCCTTTGTGGCAGTGATGCTTGGTGTTCATACAGGAAACAGAGACCTCCACATTATTGTCCATTCATATACGTATACCCACATACCTCTACTGTCCCCAAATTCTTTGTCATCAATTTTTCAATCATGTTCCTTTCGAGCCCCTCAACATTTAGTCAAATATTGGCCATAGTCCATGAACTGGTATATATTTGCACATTTGAGCACTGCTCCTTCCAAGCAAAGCAAACAAGCAGGTATAATGCTTGAAGTTCTGCTTATTCAGAGGACTTTATCTGCTTACTCAGATAAAGGATAAAAAAATCCTTTATCATTTTTCTTTGGAGATTTTTCAGAAAGGAGTTACAGTGCTGTAACTATCCACACTAGCTGGTGCTTGCATATTGTGCAGAACCATCTGTAAACCAGAACCTAATCTTTTTGTCCTCTCTCAAGTGATTGTAGGCAACTCCTCATTTAACCAGTTATAGGCTGGGAGAGAGAAGAAAGTACAGCAGGAGGGTGGTAGTTTCCTGACATATATGCACAGCTAGATACTATCTGCATGCTAGAGGAAGAATACATGCAGTTTTCCAAAGTTTTCTTAATGTGCAGCTCTCTTCTTTCAGGAATTCTGTCCTGTAAATACTAGTTGCCTTGGTCTCCCTGAACGCCAAGCTCTGTCTCCTAAGGTTGTCTTAGTCAAGGTTTCTTTTTCCTGCACTATAGTATGGAAACTCTGTATGAAGTAAGCCTATAATAAGCTTACTGTACAAGGTTTCTTCTTTGCATTTTACGACAGTTTTATTTAGTAACTGAAATCTACCCCATCTGAAAGAACTGTCAATTTTAGCCACAGTATTACAATGACTTTTTAGCTGGACTGTAGAAGTTTGCTTTGTTGTTCAGTGACAGTTATTGTAAATTAGTATTTATTATGCTACAAATTCTATATAAATGACTTAGTCATTTGCCACTTTGCAGACCATGAAGACTTCTGTATGTCAATACCATCCTTTCTAAAATGGAAAGTGTGCTTTGGTTTAAAAAAAGATAAGAGTATATCCATCACATATTTTTGTGTTTACTTTTACAAGAAATCATTTCTGGCATTGCAAAATAATACTAATAAAAGAGTACTTCTAATTTCTGTAACTTCTTCTCATTTATGCCTTTGGGGATATCTGATAATATTCTGCATTTGTTTTTCTCTACCTAAATTTTTACAGAGTTAAATTATAGTTATTATCATATCTATAATAATTTTATTTATTGTCTGTTTATAGTAATTTATTGATGTTTCTCCATCTGTTATAGAGTTTAAGTTAAATCATTCAAGAACATTACTTTAAAAGAGATATGTTCAAATAAATTTTATATATCTTTTAAAAGAAAAAATATATGTTTGGTCCCATTAATGAATTTGTATATATATACACATATCTTACTTACATATGTAAAAAAATTTTCATGAACTGTTCAAACTGCAAGACTGAATTAGTGTATGCTCTACCTGTAAAATGTCAGCAGGATCTTCTTTTGCAGATGCAACCAATAAAGTATGACCACTGATGAGTCCTTCTGCCAAGAAATACTTGAAGAGCAAAGGTGAATATATGTTATATTTATCCTCTTCTGTAAAAAAAGAAAAAGATATATAGTTAGTATTCTACCATATACCAAGCATACTTAGATGCTTTTCATAATTTTTCCCCTAAAACAAGAGTATGAGGTGAGGTAGTAGTTTTGTCTACCTAAAGTTATAGCGGCTAAGGAGCTCCAGCAGTGTCTCATAGTCAATATCTCATATACACAGTGGGAAGTACATTATTTTAATAGAGTCATTCTGATTCTAAAATCATTGTCTAGTTACTATTCCACATTTGGTATCCACAAAATTTAGAGGGCTATGATTATATAAAAAAACCCAGAGATTTATTTTTTTTCTAAGATTTTCTTAAGCATCTCCATAATGGGTCATTACTACCTCCAACCAGTCTGTGAATTCACACCATTTTTTTTTTATGTCACAATAATTAAGCACTAAACACTGTATAGCCTGATGATTGATATTTATAAAAATCTTTAAAATAGTATTATTCCCATATTTTGGCTTTGTATTTAAAATCTAAAAATAATTTATAATTGAAGATTTAAATTTAATAGTTACTGAATTTATACTTAATGTTTTCCTGCAAACACGTCTATTGGTTAACATACCTATAATATTGGAAAATTGCTATTATTTATAACTAAAAATTTGCCTCTAATTTACTTTAGTACAAAAATATAAAATCATGTTTAAAGAAAAAGAATTGACTTTATCTTAAATATTCAGTATTAAGTCAATTACCATTATCATATCAGTTACAATACTATTAAATACAAAAGGTGGCATAATAGTAGTTCCTTTTCCCTTTAAAATGTACATGTTTTTTACTGGCTTTTCAGTAATGGAATAAATAAACCCAAACTATTTAAATAGAAAAAGATTAGTTATAAAGACAAGGTCACATATTACAATTAGTAAGGGAATGGACTCATTATATCACACCTGTACTGCATAAACCAGGTATACTGACTTGCAGAAAACAAAAAATACAGATTGTTTTATCATTAATGAAGAGCGACAATAAACAATTAAATTAGATAGTAGAGTTCCTGTTTTTTCCCCTATCTTTTAAATGAGTGATGATTTTGACTTTTTTCTTACCTGAACACAATTCCTAGTAATCTTATGTATACCTGTAGCTTAAATTACCTTTGCTAGTAGTCACACTGCCTTTTAACTCAAAACCTTTGCATAAATTATTTTACCTTTTTGGCTAGGCAGTTTCCTCAAATCCTACCAGTCCCAATTAGGTATCCTCATCTTTGAGAACTTTTCCTTAAGGCTGGGTGAAATAATCATTGTGCTCTGGGGCATCCTACAGTGGTATTTAATTCTAGAAGATCTTCACGGCAGAGAATGCATCTTATTGCTATGTCACTAGTATTAAGCTCATATACACTTGCTAATATTTGTAGAATTGATTAAAGGAAAACAACAAAAATCTATTTCTATAATAGTCAAAGCTAATGTTTTGCTAAAAACTTTCTTTTTTTTTCTCTCTCTCTGCAAAGAAACACAGACACACACACAGTAGAATAAAGTAGCTATGACTTTATTCTCTCAAAAGTTGTATGGAGAGGATAACGAATAGGAGGAAGATTATCTAATTAGAAACTAGCAAAAAAAGAAACCCCAAAAATCTAATTTCTCAAGATAGAAATTACCAATTTTGTGAAACAAATTTTGAGGTTGTACAATAAGTATCTAATTAATCTATTTAGTGCATCCCCATAACACTGGGCAAACAAAAATGATAATGATGTGACAGAACTGCCAAAAAGCAAGTGTACTTTTGGCCTGAATTAATAGTCTAATTTCTAGGTTGAGAGAGATGATTGTCCTGTTTTATTCTATAGTAGTTGACCAGACTGACAATAATATATTTCATTTGGGGACTTACAAAAACTAAGACATGCTCAAAATGGAAAGACCAAGAACGTGGCGGGATTTGAAAGCACATGACATGAGAAATAGGATATTTAGCTTGAAGAAAAAGAGACCCAAGGGATGTAAGATAGCTGTCTTCCAATATTTGATAGGCTGTCATATAGGAATGGAATTACACATGTTCATTAAACTCCCAAAGCACAGAATGAAGCTCGATGGATAGAAACAACAGGAATACCAGTTGTTGCTTGATATCAAAGTTCAAATGAGCTGTCCCTGTGATTCCACTGAGACTGCTCTCAGAGTTACAAATTTCTTGGACACCTTTTTAGCCAGACTTTCAAATCATTCATTCAATCATGGATACATTTATTCCTTGTTCCTTTACAGAGCTCCCACAATTATAGATCTTATACTCCACTGAATAAGATATATGATCAGGTATTTTCAATAAATTATAACAAGTGTCAATAATAGGAAAAATAAAAAAGACTATAAAAATACATAGGAGGAACAAGGGGAGGGATATCAGCAGTTAGTGTAGACTTTCTGCAGAAATACCTAAATGGAGAACAAAAGGATGAGTTAGGGAAAAAAAATGCATCAAGAAAAACATAAGTAAAGGCCTGAAGATGGGTGAGAGAATGGTATTTTGAAGACATTAAATTAGCTTAAAGGAGGTGAGAGGATGAGATAAGGCTAAAGTGAATCAGCAATAGCAGATCATTAAAGACCTTATCATCTAAGTTAACATGAATCTTACGCTAATGTTAATAGGGAACACAACAAGGTCTTAACAAGGATATATAACAATCATATTTTCATATCAGAAAGTTCCTTGTGGCTATGGTAATGAAAATGGACTGGAGCACAGAAACACTGGAGACAATGCAAGAATCTGTTATATAGGGGTGGGAAGAGCACAAGGGACTATGGTGATGGTGCATGGATGAATAATTGGTGTGAACATCACGGTGACTATACCTGAGGGGAGAAAGCATACATTGTACATAAGTGAAGAATGATGCAAAAAATATATAAAAAATAATAAAAAAGAATCTGTTATAATCTGTGATAATGGACAGAATTTAGAAATACTTAAAATGTTAAAAACCTTCAGGAGTTAGAATGACCTGAGCTGTAGGGTGGTGGACATGGGCAGGGGGGTGAGTAACACACATTTGAACTTACACTCCTAAAACACATATGGTATTGTAAACCAACATTACCTCAATTAAAAACAAAAGCAATAACAACACAACTTTCAGGATTTCATTATTACTGAATGTGCAAAGGTTGAGAAACAAGGACACCATTCAGATTTCTGGTATGTGCCACTTGGTAGATTCAGTGATCTAGGGATCATAAAAGGCACAGAGTTAGTGGAATGGTGTAGAATTTGAAGATAAGGGACGATTATCCCCAAATACTCTCAACTTTATAAGGGTTATTGCCTCTTGATTACCTAGACATTTTCTTTTGATATCCTTATACACATTTGCTAGTGCATCATCCCATATGAGTATTTTTCTCCTCAATTTCTACCTATAATTTGATTCGATTTAAGTTTTCATGCTACTTACATCTGAATAAACACTCACACTTTATTGTATGTACTAATCACAGTTATTCCATGTGCAATCAACTTTTGGTTTAAGTTTATAAAGGGTAGAAACCCAAGATTTATAATGCCTAACAGCACTGAATCTTCATATTGTATGTGCTTAAATGCTTCAAAACAAATGTGGAGTGGTTTTACTGAAGAACAGTGACAACTTTGTCCTAGTTCAGTCCATTAACAAAATTATACTACAATAAATAAAAAAAAAAAGTAAAACATAATAATACAAAACAGGGATAGGTAAGCTTTTTTTTTTTTTTTAAGATTTATTTATTTATGCATACAAGCACTGGGGCACAGGCCAGAGGTGTAGGGGGTGAGAGGATTCACCACAGAGAGCGGGGAACAGAACAGGCAGATCAACAGAAGTACACTGCTGAGGAGAGCAGCGGGCACAGCAGGAGAGGTCTGCCACACCATGTGGGTCCCCCCCCTGGCCGGCAGCAGGGATCGAACTCGTGCTGCAGTGGCTGCGATTTGCTTTGTAGTGCGTTGCTTAACCCACTGCGCCACCAGGGGAGGCCAAGCTTTTTTTTTTTAAGAGAGTTAGGAAGTAAATATTTTAGCCTGTAAACCATATAGTCTCTGTTGTACCTACTCAGTTCTGTCCATGTAGCATAAAAATAGCCATTGACAATGTATAAATGAGTAAGCAAGGTTCTGTTGCAATAAAACGGGATTTATAGGGGTAGATTGCCAACCAACAGACTATAGTTTGTCAGTTCATGTATCTTAAGAAAAATTCTCAGAATTTATTGCATGATGTAGGAGAAAAGTATAGCTTAGCAAATTCAAAAATGTTTAAGACAAGTGAAAAAAAATACTGTAATATCCTGTGAGAAAATAATAAGAGAATTTAGTTTTTGCTATTATATAGAATGATAATATAAAAACTATTAAGTATGGTTAATTCCATGGTGATCCCCATCATTTCTATCTCCTGGTATTCATGCCTTTTTTGTAATCTCCTCTCCTTCAGGGTGGACTGATCCTGTGACTTGCTTCTGACCAGAAAAACGTGGCAAAGGTGATATAACATGTCATTTCTGTTATATAAGACTGTAACATCTGTTTACTGAGACATGTTGTGAGCTACCTTCTAAAGAGAAAGCCTCTGACTGATAGTCAGCAGGGAACCAAAAGCTGCATCAACCAGGCAAACTTGGAAACAGATCCTGCCTCACCCAAGTCTTCAGATGAGAAGGAATTCTGACTGATATCCTGATTGTGGGCTTGAGGACCCAGTTAAGCTATGAATGTAATTTGGACAAACAGATATTGTCAGATAATCAATGTATGTTGCTCTGAAGCTGCTCTTATGTTGTGTTAATATGGTTACATAGCAATAGGGACAAATACAAAGCAAACATAACTAGCTTAATTAATAGTCTAACAGTGTGTCATTTAGCTTCTTCTAGAACAAAATTATAAATTAATGTAATAGATTATTCAATGTCACGGAGTCCATATTTTAATACTTCTAAATTTTGATTTGTTAAACTTTTTGGATGTTCAATATCTCTATGAATAGATCAGGACTATTTAAAAAGAAGCTAAATATTTTTGCCATTTTTTATATATTTTGCCATTTTTGATATATTTTTAATATATTTTGCCATTTTTGATATATATGTATTCCAAATTTATCCATTTCCAACACCTTTAGGAAGCATTTCAAATATAAAACATTTCAAAGTCTATAACAATACTAAAGAAGGAAACAAAACATGTTTTGGGCCTCCCTGGTGGTGCAGTGGGTTAAGCAACGTACTACAAAGCAAACCACAGCCACTGCGGCACGAGTTCAATCCCTGCTGCCAGCCAGGGAGGGAACCCACATGCGTGGCAGACCTCTCCTGCTATGCCCACTGCTCCCCTCAGCAGTGTACTTCCATTGATCTGCCTGTTCTGCTCTCTGCTCTGTCTCTGGTGAATCCTCTCAACCCCCACATCTCTGGCCTGTACCCCAGTGCTTGTAAGTATAAATAAATAAATCTTTTTTTTTTTTTTTAAAAAAGAAGGAAACATGTTTTAAGGAAAATCTAAATGCAATTTTCAAAGTAAATGCAGGAGTCCCTTAGTTCTTCAACTTATTCCTCAGAAAATGATCTTTTTTTATTGTATTTTTTAATTGTATTTTAACTTATTTTATTGTATTCAGAAGGTCTGAAGTAGACTCATCTTGGTTTTCTGGCAGTGTCACTATGTCTAGTTTCTACAGTTACACTGCTGTTGAAACTAGATCCACTACTCTGCAAGCCCATACTCATGTACACACATTCACACTTACCCACACAATTGACTTGGTAAATGGATAATATACTTCAAGAGAAATTGATTAAAAAGTTAACATTAATAATAAAAAAAACTCAGTGAAATACTTTTTATGCTTTCATTTTCTCTTCTAGAAAAAAATATTTGAAAGATGAGTAACATAGTAATGCCCTAAGTTCTAGTCATCCATTTCCTATGCTAGTCTAATCTTTCAAAGAAATGTAAAGATGCTTCCAATTTTTGCCTCACATTCTCAAGAAAACAAGTTAATAAGTGATAAAACTATATTTACCTAATAACATGTATTATTAAAAATCTTATATTTGAAGAAGTTGATAATAGGGTATAAATAATACTGATAAGAATGAAAATATTAGGATTAAATAAAGACCAGTCTATAAAAATGAGGTCTTTGCTTAACATCTGTTATTTTATTTTATTTTTAATTCAGTAAATTGAATACAGAGAATAATATATAGGTGAACTGACATAAAGCACAGACTTTTATGATGATTTATTTTTGTTAGGGTTTTTATTACTCATTATTAAAAATATCTTTAGTTAGATCACCAAGTTCATTAAATCTGCATTATGTTTATATATCTGCAGACAATAATGCAGGGATCTGTGGCTAACCAAAAGGATTCCTCTCCCTCTAGCTTCCAATAACATGAATCTCAACTTTTCACCTTTACTGACTATGTCTTCAGAACACAGATATCTAAGGAAAATCTATTTGTGGCAATTGATATTTTCTTTTAACATTATCCTCAAAAACCTTTCAGCTTTGTTCACTCCATTATTTTTCAGTTTTTATTATTATCTCACTTTTAAGATACTCCATTTCTAAGCCATTCCATTATTTTTTGTTTTTATTATTATCTCACTTCTAAGATACCAATATCAGTTATGAGAGAACATTGCCAATATTTACAAAAGACAATTGCCTACTTTGAAAATTCAAGTGCATCTTTAAACTACTCAAAGGTTACTAGCTGTAAGATCAATACACAAAAATCAATACAGATCCTTGTACTAGTTATAACCAATGAGAGAATATAAGAAAAATAAACATTTATTATGACATTAAATTATTACAGTATCATTATTTGCTCCATATGTCTCCTATATAGATGCAAAGTTCTTGACAGATGTCTTATTTATATTTGTAATCTCAATACCTAGTACAAACCTGAGTGTTCAATAAACATTCATTGAATAAATTATTAACCATCAATAGACTTTTAGTATCATTACATATGTCTCCCCTGAAGAAACTAATTAAAATTCAGCTGCATATTTTTAACATTTTAATAACTCTCCAAATTTTTATCATCAAAGAGAAAGGTGCCAGTTCAAATGATGAAATTTCACTTTTTATTTGTTTGGAATGGCAAAGTTGAAAATGATTAATACTATATACAGTATTCTCAAGGGTGAGGATAAATTGGTGTTCCTATAGCTGTTGAAGTATAAGGGGCATAACTTCTTGGGAAAATATCTAACAATATGTAATATAATTTACATATTGACACAATTTACATAAGTTACCTCAATCAATTGAGACTATTTTGAAATTTATTCTACATATATTTCATATGTATATGCAAGCTTATATACAAGATTATTCACAATGGTATAGTTAGTAATAGAAAAAAATAGACTTAACTTGATCAGTAGGGACTATTTAAATAATCTGTGGAATACCCGTGCAATGAAATATTGTGCAGTTAAGAAGAATGTACATATACTGAACTCTTGGGTATGTTAAGTGAAAAAAATAATGTACTGAATACTCCCATGCTTATTATTTATATAGAAATATAAATTGTTCTTGGGTGGGTATTGAGACCAGGGAACTGAAATGACAACCTAATTTTCTCTAAGTATAATTTGTATTTTATGTATTTATTTATAGCAAAACAGGGAATTAGTTTTTCAACAAAAGTTTCACTCACTATATATTAAAAGAAAAAAAAATTAAAGCAACTGGTGTCACCATTTCTAGAATGATTATGTCTCCAAAATAATTAAATAGTATTTTAAAGACTGATGGGTACATAAATATTTTATAAAATTGATTTTACTTAACTGTTTATTAAAAGTTGTCTACTATCCAGAAACTTGGACAGTAAAGCCTAGGCAAGTGTCCAGAAAATTATATTGTAGCAATCAAAGTAAATGACTGGTAAGAAATTGGCAGATATGTTGTAGCTAAGAGCCATATGGAAACTAATCATTGGGTTCAGATATGGTGACTGGACACAGGTCCAAAATAAACGTATAATTTTAAAAAACTAATGTACGACATTTTTTTTAGTAACTGCAACTATACAAAGGTAAGACTACAAAGATTGCAAATTTGGAAATCTTAGTAGATTTTCTCTATATTCTTATACTTTTTGAAAGAAAAAAAAGTATGATCAGAAGAGAGAAATTCTGAGTGTAAAATAAGAATTTTTACAGAGTAATAAGCTTATTAAAAAACAAAACAAAACAAAAACTATGGGTTTTGTTTTGTTTTTTTTTTAATTTTTTTTAGTTCTGCCAGAATTCAAATTCTAGTTCTTCCACTGTGATACTGGAAAGTTATTTTATCTCTCACAGCTTCATTTTCCAGTGTATAAAATGGGGTATAATATGCCTTACATGTAACATCTTACAAATTTGTTGTAAGTGAACAAAGTGAAAAAAGACATAAAGCATTTAGCACAATACATGGCCCAAAGTAAGAGTTAAGTAAAATGCACTATATCACCACCACCACCATCAACACTATCATTGTCAACTTCCAAGTATCTGGCAGAAGTGGGGAACACCTTTCAAGTATTTGGCAGAGGTGGGGAGTAAGATGTTTCCTAGTTTTTCCATAAAGTTTCATTTATTAGTTAAATGTTTATGTACATATTAATTTTAAGGACCACCATTTCTCATTTTAGTCATTCCTGGGGCAAATTTTCTAAAGTAATTAACACATTTCCTTGTGTTACAGCGAATTGAAATAATTTAAGAGAAAGCAATGAATAGGAAATAACTTTTACTGGTAACTAAAAATAATTCTGTCTAGATGGTCACATTTTACAGCCTCAATATGCTGAGTATAGGTCATACTAAATTTGGAATATTATATTAGTTCTGGGCACCGCTGAAGAGATTCCAGATTAGAAGGTACAAGAAGAGAAAGATCAAGAGTGAAGAATGTGAAACAATGATACATAAAAAGCAGCTTAAGGAATAGTATCTATTTAGTTTGCAGAAAATGAGATAAAATAGATACTTTCAAATATTCTAAGAGTGTCAAATGAAAGGGTAGATTAATTCTGTAGAATATGAGAAGACAAAACTAGGAAAAACAAATCTGCTACAGGTATATGGATGAAACAGGAATATAAAGAACTTTCTAATTGATAATGGTTTTTCAGCAACAAAGTATTGCTTTGTGAATTAGTGAGTCTTTTAAACTAGAAAGTCTGTACTTAAAATGTGCCTGGTATCTGTCAAGGATTATAGAAAACTGATTTGTAGGTAGATGAGAGCCTTGATCATATAACTGCCCAGGTTTATTTTTTAATTCCAAGATTCTGTGATCTGAATAAGAGATAAGAATGATAGGGGTCACAAAGGACACAAAAACACTGATCCCAAAGAGTACATGTACCACCATGTTTATTGCAGCACTATTTGTAATTGGTAAGACCTGGAAACAGCCCAAATGCCCAAAAGTAGAGGACTGGATCAAGAAGATGTGGTACATAT
>JAGFMF010011862.1:5613037-5645091 GCA_019455555.1 Galemys pyrenaicus
GAGCACAAGAGACTGAGGTGAGGGTGCACGGGTGAAATGGTGGTGGGAACCCACTGCGGAAAACAAACGATGTCAAATGCAATTAAATATAATAAAATTAAAAAAAAAAAGAAAGATAGGGGTCATGTACATATATGTAAATAAGAAGTACTGAAGCTTTAATGAACAAAAATATGATTCCCAATTTGTTACTTTTCTTTCAATAAGACGACAATAACGATAAGAAAATCTGCAGTATTTACAATGGACTTATCAATACACAAACTTCTTCACAGTAATAATTGTAATAGCTCCGCTCTAAATACTGAGATTCTTCAAACTCAATAGAGCCTTAAAGATGAAACACTATGTATCAGAACATTTACAAATTATAAGAGCTAAATTTTTAGATATATTTACCCATTTAATTTCAAGTTCAGATTGACATTAATAGAACTTAAGCCAGTTCCTCTCCAGGGTACATTAACTCTCATGGAGACTAATTTCTTGATTTCATAATAGGCAAACCCATAAAATCACTGTGTCCAACAGAAAATTGGATCACAAAATGCAAAGTGTGCATGTTATACTAACCAATTAGAAGAACTGTTCCAACAGCTAAACCTCCACCTGGAAATGAAACAAAACCAAGAAGAAAATTAATCTACCTTTTCACGTGGCTTAGCATAAAGTTAAGTTTTATTAAGGATAGGTACTTCAATAACTTTAAAACTGTGGTTGCAAACAACATTTTAATTACCTTTGCGATACTTTGTTAAGGTGCTATTATGAAATAATTATATATTATATGTAATTACACACTACACATTACAATTACTTTCATAATATACTGTACTATCCTTTTTCCTATGATATGATCATGCATCGTTCAATATAACTGGTTAAGCATTCCAATGTTATATTTAGCCCTTATTAATAAATTAACTCAGTAACAGAGACCTAAATGTGCCCAGTAACTTAGTACTACAGAAGTACAACATAGGAATAAAAACTTATAATAGAAATTCCACTTAACATTTATCCTCAAATTTTATATGCCTTGTAGAAAAACACTGGTAATTAAACCAATTCTTTTTTTCATTATAAATAATAAACACAAAGTCTGGATATGGTGTTAAGTATATTTAGAATTTAAAATGAATAATATTTTTGTCATTACAAACAATAAAAGCACAATCACAAAAAATTTAAATATTACTAGAAAGCATTCTTTTAAATATATGTATTAGGGTAATATGATCATAAACATTTAACTCAAAGTTATTTATTAAAATCATTTAAAAATTGTGTTTTAGGAAATGAGAACCATACTAAAAAGAGATCTAACTGCTGATAATTTGCTTATAAAACACATGTAAAAATATTTCTATTTGTTATCAGTGCTGCATACATTAACAAATATACTTAAAATATAAAATATTATATCAAAGAGTGAAATGTGTTTAAAGCATAATAGATTTAAAAAGAAATGACTTAAATTTGTTGGGCAATTGATGTCAGGAGGGTTTGGTGTCTGAGTACAAAACTAAAAGAAACATTTAGAACACCAACAAAAAAATTTCCCCCAAGAAAGTTTTGTAGTAGCAAATGTTATATAGAAAAATTGAGTATGAAACGTTCCTTTCATAATGTTTATTTTTACCTTAAAATAGCATAACTTAGGTTTCCAAGAAATTTGAAATTTGGCAACATATATGCTTTATACAATGCAACATTTGGCAACTTCATAAAAACAGCATTTTAAATTGTTAGAGAAGAAAACAACTTAGAAAAGAAACTGGCACATTGATAAATTTAAGTAATTTTGTATAGAACTAAATATATCTTTTAATTGCACGTATAAATAGACTTTCAATACAGCATTAGAACATTTCATATCTAGACTATGCAGGATAATTTCAAGAGATTAACATTAACTGAGCTACATTTGATAATAACAAACATAAAGGATTAGAACAAAAAGATTTTGCCTGGTACAAGACTAGGCTAAATATTTAATTTCATAACTTGTGTACATCATAGACCACTACCAACTTTTTCATTCATTTTGACCATTTAAAATCACTTTCCAATACCATACTTCCCTACTTCTCCTTATATGTGAAAATAAACATCTATCTAATCATTTTGTGCATATTAAGGAGCTGAACAATAATATAAGCACATAACAGAAACTATAGTGTCTAGTCTGGAGCAGGTGCTACAAAAATTAGTTTTTCTTGACCTTTCTTATAAGGATTTAGCTATCTTGTCTAAACTCCCCTAATATACATTTATGTCTCCTCAAATTAGGTTTTTATGTAAGATTTTCACTGTAATACAGAATTTAAAACAATAGTGAATATTATTCAGAGTAGGTAGATGAGAACAGGTGTAGGGATAGATTCCCATTTTAATGAAGTGATACCTAGCTCAGATGTCAGGCCCAGAAAGTTATTCAGCAAGAGCTACACTTACAATCCCCATAATTATTTTCTGATTAGGAAAAATATATCATTAATTCATAAGTTGTGATCACAATACCTATTGGTGTACTAATTAAAAAAACCATTGTACAAATCAGATTACACTAAGCAGGTAGTTTTCAGTAGGAGTAATCTAAATACTGTATTGTTCTCATAATTTAGGAAACACCATTCAACTTTGTAGATCTCATCTATGTTATAATTCTAATGTTTGTAAAATTGAACATTACTTAAAACATGATAAATGGGGACTTTTAAGTGACTTATCAGTCAAATTAATAATCTGTTAGGATTTGTATTACAAAAGGCAGTTTTCTTTTTCTGTAGAGGATCCCATTTTATAAATTTGCTAGATTTAAATTAGATTGGCTTTAGTAAAGGTTGGTCATTTTGAAGTTAGGTCATGGGGAATAAAAATGAAGCCATTTTATTAACTATTTTAAAAATCAAGATTTCCCCCCCATATTTGAATATACACACATCTAATCACATTTCTTCCAACTTGATTTTAATGTGACAATTCTTCAACACTGCCGCAAAATATCTTTGTATAAAGTATTTTGATATACCCCATTTGACATATTGAGGTTTCAGCTCTTTTAACATACAGTAAGTTTAAATAAGTTTGTAGCCATGTCTTAACCAAAAAATAAGCAGCTTAAACAATCAATCATGACAAGATATAGTGTCATAATATACTGATTGTAAGCTAGCTTTTAAATTTAGTAATCCACTAGTAATTTTAGCTAATTTCAAAATCAACAGATTCCACGTTAATAGTTCCCAGTTAAAATAGAAATATTTTTTCTCACTAGTCCATTAAAATGTGGTACGTCAACAATCATTTTATTGCTATGATGAAAATTACAAAAAATTAAACTGATCTTGTTTGCTGCCTCTTCTTTTTAATCATATCTTAGAGAAGTCATCAATATATTTTTAAGTTAATAAACAAACAGCTATCAACTGCTAAAATGAGAATATAGATCTCTTTTTAAAGTATACTTATCTCTAGCTTACTAAAATCCAAATAAACTTCATTTTACTTCTAGATTGAAGAAGTATATTTAAATTAGTATATATATATGTTGATTCTCAATGATGCCGACCTGAAACTTCTAACACTTTTACTCCAATAAAAAAAAGTAGATTTAAGTTTATCTCTATTTTACTAAATACTCAAGTAGAATAATTTATCAACATGTAAATTATGAGTTTGAAAGCTTGCAGACACTTTTGCAACTTTAATATTTTAAAATATTAGTTTTGTGAAGATTTTAATTAAAAATAATGGAACACTTTATAAGAAAAAAACTAATACTTAAAAATTATCAGGAAAAAAAATTATCAGGAACTTTAAGTTCTTCTGATTGTTAATATCTTCCTATTCACATGAAGTTAGAAAACGACATCATCATTTTAAAGAATATTTAATTCCCCCACAGTTCCCAATAAACATCTCTAATTTATGAAGTTTCAGTAAATGAGGACAAATTAATAAACATATGAGAATATGTTTAAGTTATGTTAAGTGATACCTTAATTTCAACAAGGGCATCTCTTTGTTTCGCAGACAGTGGAAGTGGAAAAAAGTCAGGAAAGTGATTTTCAGTGCTCTGTATAGAGGAATAGTTGTGCTTAAAGTTCTAGAAGGGCGTTTTGGGGGAAATGAAAGGTGAAAAATGTCATG
This sequence comes from Galemys pyrenaicus, assembly GCA_019455555.1. Taxonomy (NCBI): domain Eukaryota; kingdom Metazoa; phylum Chordata; class Mammalia; order Eulipotyphla; family Talpidae; genus Galemys; species Galemys pyrenaicus. The sequence continues at coordinate 5,617,193 of JAGFMF010011862.1, forward strand.
TCTTTTCCTTGGTTTAATGCAATAATCTTTACCTTATTAACGACACATTTCAAATTAAATTGAGGTTATTTCATAAGCAACTCTACTTTTCTTCCCTTTCTAGGAGGATTGAAGCATTTGATAACTCTTGATGATCACAACTATTAGCAGGGCAAATATAGGACTCAAACTAGAAAAAGCTATGAACAGTGAGAATGGTTCTGTAGATTAAGTCATATGAAACAATCTTACACAGCATTAAATTATATACATTTTCATTATGAACAGCTATCAACTGCTAAAATGAGAATCATGTTAAATATATAGTTCAAGATCCATGTACACCACACCAAACTACAGATTACAATAAAGGAAGTAAGTTCACTAGTATTTACTTTTTGACTTCAGTGTTAACCATGGCAATTACCATCAAGCTTCTTCCAAAGTGCTTACTTCTTTCTGACCATTATTTAGCCCAGAACTTTCACTTACTTAACTATCCAAATTTAATAAATTCTGACAGCACAGAGATTAAATGAGTCAAACATGAGAGATCACTCTTCTTTCAATTATCTTTTTTGAAGGATCAGGGTAGAGATAATTCCCCAGGTTAGATACTATGGTCCTAAAATAGACTGTAACTTATACTAGGAAAAACAAAATCAGGAGGAATCCTTTAACTACTGTAATATCTCTTTCGACATTTCAAGAAGAGAAATGAATATTAATCCAACCAGTCCCTTTTGTTTTCTAGAATATAAGTGTATCATGTACATATGGTGTCCTTAAATAAAGCAAATGTCTGCAAGGGCAGGATTGAGAACCTGGTTTAGGAAATCTAAGAACTTGAAAATTCTAAATGTACCCAACTTGGGAAATGTCTATCAATGTTTAACAATACAATTAAGTAATCAGGACAAAAATAATCAATATAACTAGATCAAGTTGTAAAGATCTAAAGAAAATGATCAATATTCAGTCAGCGTGTACGTCTTCCAAGTAATTCTGCATCTGTGTTGAAATTACAATGATGTCACAGTGACAGTAGTAAAATATATCTGCACTGCATTACTGTGACAATACAATATTTATTTGTTATATAGTAATCGTACAATGTAGGCAACCATCACAATGTCACAGTTGGCTTCCTTTTGCTATCATACTCTCATTATATTTTGTCACAATATGGTATATTATACTTGTTAAAATCTGTGTCAAATAACATTTTGGAATAACAATATAATCTGAATTGTTTATATTTGTGTGTGTATTATATATATATATATGCAATCAAATATTTCACTTCCAAATAATGTTTTAATGAAAAACAAATTTAAAGAGTTATGTCCAGAGGGTGAAATATAGAAAATCAAAATACAAAAATGTTACTTTTTAAAAGTCAACAGCAAGTCAAACACTTCTGGAAATATTTATTATCCCATTGTAGTAACTACTATTATAACAACTTCTTTAACTGTTGTACACTTTGAAAATTAACTGTATATATGTAAAATATAAAATAGCCAGAAATTGATCCTACTTCAATTACCTCAGTGAACACTAATTTTTAATATAAGCTTATTACAAACAAATATTACACTCTCCAATGCCAAGGAAATTTTCAAAGTTTAAAAATTACAGTTCAAGTTTAGAGTTGTAGGGCTGCACAAGAAAGGTATTTTGGGCTACCTTTTGGTGGGTGTTTTAAGAGATTATACATTACTAGTCTTAAATGGTGAAAACTAACTGAGGAGAAATCTTAAAAATTTGAAACAATTGAAGCACAGGGCAGAACAATACATTTAGAGACTAATGTCTAGATTAACCCAGACCGTCACTAATTTTGTGACTATTCATATCACTTAATTTCTGAGGTTTTTTTGTTTACTTCCAATAACTCTGTCCTATATGTTTCATAATCTCTTGCCTAGGTTTCTCCCTACACAATCAAGAGTTTATTAAAAACCTACTCAATACGGGGCTTCCCTGGTGGCGCAGTGGATTGAGCTGCGCTATGAGGCAGTTTGATTCCTGCCCCCGGAACAGGGTGGGTAACCCACATGGCGCAGCAGATCTCTCCTGCCGTGCCCTTGCCCGATGCTCCCCTCAGCAGTGTGCCTCAGTCTATCTGCCTGTTCTGTTCCCTGCTCTGTCTCTGGTGAATCCTCTCACCTCCCGTGATTCTGGCCTGTACCCTGCTGTTGTATACATACATACATACATACATAAATACATAAATAAATAAATAAATCTTTAAACAAAAAACCCCTACTCAATGCTAGGGACTGTGCTAGGCACATTTTGCTATTTTAATGAAGAACTGAAGATACAACAGAAATGTAATATTTTTGGAGAGAGTTTCAGAATCGAATGAAGTTACATCTTCCCACTGAACTAAAAAAAAAAGTTAAGGATTAGGAACGGATTTCAAGCTTTAAGTTCAAGCATAGGATGACATCACAAAAGGATCACAAGTGAAAAAAGTGAGATAAATATTTGACAACTAGATATTTTGAATTACTTTTACAGTACAATGGAATTTAGGCAGGCAAAAGGCTTGAAACAAGTGAAAACAGTTAAATTTACATGGAATAACCTATCTAGATAGAAACGGATCCAGTTATGAAATAACACTAATATTTGTTGAAAGTGTACAAAATAAAACTAACGCATTTTACATATTATGAAAAATTTATAAAATATAAACATAGAATGGTCTTAAGGAAGATAGGCGTTAATTTATAGGCTTAAAACAACAGCTCTAAAAAAAAAAAAAAACAAAAAACAACAGCTCTATCCTACCAATCTGTCCAGTCCTTTCAATATACAGTTATGAAACATGCATATTTTCAGCAGGTTTTCCTGAAAAATTAGAGATTTTACAAGAAAACCTAAGACCTGGACTTCCTTTTCTTGTCAAAATGTGAATTATCTTTAAACATATTATTTTGAATATAGCTCTGAGAAGCAATATTATATATATGGAAAATTTAATAAAATCGTGTGTGTATATATACATTTAACGTAGATGGGTATGACGTCAATTTCGACTACAGGCTTTAAACTACTTTGGATTCACGTTAGCCTTTAACATCCTTTCCTTAAAAGCCAACGTGGTTTGTTTGAAAATTTAGATCTAGGATAGAAGCAGCCTGGTGTTGAATGAAGGGGAGTTACTTTTTTCCCCAGCATTTTTCTAATGATGCCCAAGATGGAATCATTCTCAATGATGTCAAGTTTTGTAGGTTACTTCAAACCATAAACTGCCTGGGATTAGCAGATGAGTGTACTCAGAGACTAGGAAGGGATCCTAGATGAATGAAGGCCAAACCGTCTTCAAACATTAATGATTCTCCTTGACGAGGCAGGATTTCAGGGTAAAATGAACTCAGAATGTAGAAAAAGTCTGGTGAGCGGGAACCAGAATAGAAGTGGGAGCATCAAAACATGTTTAGTTAACAGCATTTAGAAATTTCCATGCAACCGTTCCTCCCCATCATTTCTATCACAACGGACTGTCCTCTCCACATTTGCCGCTGAGAGGTCAGAGAGAGATGTGGGGTCAGGGTGGCTCCCCAGACAGGTCCCCTCCCTAAGTTTTCCCTCTGTTGAGCCCAGATCTCCATTCTGAACCAACCTAAGAGCTGGTCCAGGGCTGGGAGCCCAGTTGACACCAGCAGCTGTCCATTCCGCAGCGACGGTCGTGTGCCCGCGATGGACACCAGTCGAGCACCGCCGCTGTCAGTACCGCTGCTTCGAGCACCCCGCCTTTGGAAACTCGTAACATTGTTCTTTCTGGCTGGTGCCTCAAGAGAATCAATATCCCCGGAGCTGGTGCCGCAGGTCGCCACAGCCGCCATCTTGGAGCTTCCCGCGTTGACCCAATAGGAACGCTGGGAACTAAACCAGCGGACCTGTCAGAGCCTGCCTCAAACTCCCGCCTCCTTGCCACGACCGAAGCGCTCTTAGCCAATAGGAGTGAGACATTGCTCCCGAGCCAACCAATCGCAGAGCGTAATGCTGAAAAGTGCTCTTACGTTAGGACAGCGGACTCTTCTACGGATCCCAGGTGAGAAAAGCCCACCTGAGTCTTTGGTGAGGGTCCTCCGGGGTTCATTAGGGCTAGAGGTGGGTAATATCGTTCAGCTTTCCTCTCGTCTTGACTTCTTTCATTCACGCTGATTTGAAGAAAAGATTAGTGGAGCGGTAATCAAGCAGCTGCTAGTAGATCTCACACCTTTCTCCCCTAGTAAAGAGGAAAGCCACGTTCTCCTTCTCCTTTCTCTTGATTTCAGAGAAATTCCCCAGGAGCTCGTTTTCTGAATGGTTGTGTTATATCGAAGGAATTGGAACTCTGACCTTAATGAGTTGCTTTCTGAGCATCTGGGCTCAGTACCTTGAACTTTGAGGCGATTTGGTTTTCCTGTCTCAAACAGCAGACGACAAGATATACCTCTATGACAAATCTTAGTGAGAAGCTTTTGTTAATTTTAATTAGTGCTTCTGGAAGTCTTGGAGCATCTTTCCATAAGTGGTGTGAATGACAAGTGTTACTCTGACAACCTTGTTCACACATTTAATTGTCGTTTGCTGTTAAGGCAGCTGCAAATAACAAAATACTTTTAAGTCCCCATCTCCAAAAAAACCCCAAAAAACAACAACAACAAAAAAACACCCCCCCAAAAAACAAAACACAAAACCACCAAAACAAAACAAAACAAAACCAAAAACCAAAACCAAAACTGAAAGAATTAAATGTGTATGTATGTGATTTGTGAACTCAGAAATGAGAACTTTCTTACTAGAATAAGACGTAGGTGTGCATAATCAACATGTAATTTAGAGCCTAGTCTTTACACTTACCTTTTCTCAAAACCGTGCTGGGGGTCAGTAACTTATTTTTACAGACATACATGATTGACAAATGTCTAAACTAAAAAAGTCTCCCAGATCAGGCCTACACTGCTAAAGTATTGATTTTTACCATACTTTAAAAATGTATGCAAACCTCATTGAAATTCTTGCCATTTAATTGTTTTAAATCTCCCTGATCTGTTAAAACGTTTTGACGGATTGTGTTTGGTAAATTGAAATTAGTATTGCAAAATAGTGACTGTATGTTTTCATTTTGGGAGCTTTTTGCTTTTTGTTTGGGTTTTAAAGAAAAATATTCAGGAAAAAAACAAGAAGCTCACATTGTTATTTAATATCAACTGGGAAACTTAGGCAAGGTTTAGATGCTTTTATTTTGAATCTTTGCTAGTGCAAATGTTTACTATGAATCACCCATTAATAGCTGTTGAGAGCTTACTGTCTGCTTAGACCAATTCTTATCACTATAGCCTCTAGAAGTTTAAAATGTTCTCGTTTTGGGGATATAACATTACAGAAAAAAAACAGCATAGCACAATATGTTCAGTGAACACATTGAACAATATGTGCTGCTTTTGTTTCATGGTAAACAAGTACTAACAAGCTCAAAACAAAATGTAAAAAAGCAGTCTATTATCAACTTCTTGAATAGTTTTACTGCTTTGAAAACTTTGAAATACTACAAATATTTAATTTTTGTAGGTTTCTTTATTACACATTCCCTTGTTGCCTACTCTATTTCAATCTTCAGTTTTCTCAAGGTGATGGTGTGATGCTTGGTTTGCCTACCTTCTTAAACTGAAGAACTATTTTTCAACTTTAACTATAATTTGTGAAGCATGACATATATGTACACCAAGGTATTCCTGAAATCTAGATATATCCTATTTAACACTGTCATAGAATAAATTAAATATATACAAAGACAAAACTTTGCTCTCAAACTTGAACTTACTGGTATGTAAAGTTAAATAAAAAACACAAGAATAAATGAAGTATTTGTGGAAAGCAAAGTTTAAAAAGGTGTTTTTTTGCTAAATAAAGGTGTTAATTGCTAAATAACTAATAGCAATTATTTATTGAACACATATTAAATACTATAGAGTGCACTAAGTGTTCAGGGTATAGGAAAGAAAAAATATTTTCTACCTCCTTTAGTTCACAACTGGGGAGTAGATAGGTAAATAGACTAATAAAGTATGTGATAACTACAATGAAAGACAAATGTAGAATACCTAACTCAGACTGAGAGAGAGGAATGTCGAAAAATTTCCTCTGAGAAGAAACCTTAGCATGAGTTTTGAAGGATGTGTAGATGCTAAAGGAATAGAAGAGAAAGGAAGCCATTTTAGAGAATGGGAGTCTTTCTCTTTCACTAGGTTAGCTTTCATTGCTTCTATGCTAGTAGATTTATACAGAGAGCGTAGGGCAGGAGATTGGAGAAGTTAGGCAAAGGTCACATGATCATATTTAATCATGTTTTGGGCTAAAGTGTGAATGGAAATGGATCAGTTTAAAAAACTGGACTGAGGGCCTCCCTGGTGGCGCAGTGGGTTAAGCAATGCACTGTGAAGCAAACAGCAGCCACTGCAGCATGAGTTCGATCCCTGCTGCCGGCCAGGGAGGGGACCCATATGGCGCAGCAGACCTCTCTTGCTGTGCCCGCTGCTCCCCTCAGCGGTGTGTTTCCATCAGTCTGCCTGTTCTGCTCTCTACTCTGTCTGGTGAATCCTCTCACCTCCCTGGACTCTGGCCTGTACCCCAGCTCTTATATGCATAAATAAATAAATCTTTTTTAAAAAAACTGGACTGAAAATCATATAGAAAAATTAAGATTCAAAGAATGATACAAATAGGTTTTGAAATTGTAGCTGAAATCAGAAGAAATATTGAGCTATAGATATTAGCTGCTAACAGATGGCTATTGTGTTAGTATCTTTCTAAAATCATTCAGAATTAAAAATTTACCTGAATTAACTTCAGTTTTTCTTATATCAAATTTTATTTTCTTCTTTTAAAAGTCAAAATATTTCCTGGGTCTCCCTGTTTGCCTATGGGTTAAGGCTCAGCATTATCACCATGGTAGCCTCAGTTCCATCCCTGGCCAGGAAGCTGACCACATATGGTGCAGCAGACCTCTACTATCTCACCCACTTCTCCTTTCAACATTTATTTCAGTAGATCTGCTTGTTCTGTTCCCCACTCTGTCTCTTGTGAATCCTCTTACCCCCTGTACCAAAAGTAAATAAATAAAATCTCTTAAAAAAAATAAAAAACTGGACTGATTTAAGAGATTATTATTATAAGGGGTAAAATTGATATAACCAAGGTTGACAGTAGGATTCAAAGATGACTAACAGGTTTCTGCCTTTAACAGCTTTGTGGATGGATAAAGAATATAAGTACTAACAGAATTTTGTAATTGTAGTGCTACTTGTTTTAAGGAATGGGAGATTATGAAGTGAATTTTATATCAATTTTGAATGTTTATTTAATATGTATTTATTACATCATCCTTCATATTTGTATCATGAGTGATTTCCCTGTGAAATTCCTGCCATCAATTTACCCATGCACCACTACCATAACCCCTTTGAATGTTTTTAACTTGAGGTGCCTGTGTAGTATACAAGTACACTTGTCCAATAGCAGTAGGCTATTGGATCTTTAGATGAAAGATACACATATAAAGTTAGTAAGTATGTGGTGGGAATTTACCCTTAGGTAATAGATAGATCACTGAAGAAAGAAATACTTTAGAATAAGAAAATAATTGAGAATACACTTTGGGAAACAAAAGGAACTGAAAGTCAAATAAAAATTTAAAAAAATGTGGGACTCCCTGCTGTCTCAGGCATTAAATCTCAGGCATTAAACTAGCACCAACAACTCTGCTATGCGTTCCATCCCTGGCCAGGGAGCTAAAGCACATGGTACAGCAGACCTCTCCTGTGTCACCCACTGCTCCCCTCAATAGTGTATTTCAGTAAGTCCACCTGTTCCCCACTCTGATGAATCCTCTCATCCCTGCACCTCTTACCTATACCCCAGTTCTTGTATGCATAAATAAATAAAAATAAATCCTAAAAAGAATTTAAAAAATTCATCTGATTTTACTACTAGTGGCTTATTTGTGGCTTTGTTCAGGGAAGATTTGATGGTGTAATAAACCGAGAAGTCAAATAATTGTACTTAGAATTGAATGGCAAGTGAAGCTGATTATTCCATAAAGGAAGACCATTTTACATTTTTGAAAGCTTTGCAAAGAAGTAGAGTAAAGGAAAATGACAAAGAAAGAAAGACAACCAAAGTGACTCCATCTTGTATCAATGCCATTACTTAGGTCTGTGAGCGATAATTGCCCTACTCTGGGAAGATAGCCAATTTTCCCCATTGTTTCTTTCATGTGTGTTAACCTGTACTTGTAATCCATATGCAACTCTATTAATCTTAGTAGAACAAAGATGCACGTGACACATCTCCCTGGACATCTGGCATCATTAGTCTTAAAGGAGAATGATCACATGCACTGAAAAGGGTTTAAGAATAACCCTTTTAGAATGAGTGGTGTGGATACTGCCTTGACCTGAAGTCCTGTCCTCTGACTTTGGCACTAAGAAGTACTGTATATAAGGTGCTCTTAATAAAATTTAATTCTGATTAATGAAAGTGACTACTTCATCAAATTACCTTCTCAATTTGGGGGAACTTATTTGTTCCCACAGTCACACAACTGTATATATATGTGGATCTATTTCTGGGCTCTACTCTGTTCTCCTCATTTATCTCTCTGTTCTTTTGCTAATATCATACTGCCTTGATTATTGTACCTTTGTCGGAAGTCTTAAAGTTAGATAATATCAGTCCTCCAACTTTGCTCTTCAGTATTGTGTTGGTTATTCTGAATATTTTGGGGAAGATACATAGGAGTGGAATTAGTAGGTCATATGGCATAACCATTTCAGTCTTTTGAGATGCTTCCATACTACTCTCCAGAAGGGCTGCAACCAGTCTGCATTTCCAACAGTGTTGGAGAACTTTGCTCTTGTCTACATCCTTACCAGCACTTGTTGTTTTTGGTCTTTTCTTTCTTTTTTTTTTTTTTAAAGATTTATTTATTTATGCATACAAGCACTGGGGTACAGGCCAGAGGTGTGTGTGTGGGGGGTGGTGGTGTGAAAGGATTCACCACAGAGAGCAGGGAACAGAACAGGCAGAGCAACTGAAACACACTGCTGAGGGGAGCAGCGGGCACAGCAGGAGAGGTCTGCTGCGCCATGTGGGTCCCCTCCCTGGCCGGCAGCAGGGATCGAACTCGTGCTGCAGTGGCTGCTGTTTGCTTTGTAGTGCGTTGCTTAACCCACTGCGCCACCAGGGAGGCCCTGGTGAAATGTTTATTTCATTCTGATTCAGTGTTAAAAGGCGGTATGATTGTAAAAATATGTCCATTTCTTTTAGATTGTCCAATTTGTTTGCATATAGCTGTTCATAATAATCTCATGACCCTATGTATTTCTGAACTATCTACTCTTATTTTAAGTCTGTCATTTCTGCTTCATTTTATTTGTATTTTCTCTTTTTCATGTAGCTTCACTATAGGGTTTATCAATTTTTTAAAAAAAAGATCTATTTATGAATACAGGAACTGGGGTACAGGCAAGAGGTGGGGGGGTGAGAGGACTCACAGAGACAGTGGGGAACAGAATAGGCAGATCAACAGAAATACACTGCAGAAGGCAGCAGCGGGCAAGGCAGGAGAGGTCTGCCCCGCCCTGTGGATCACTTCCTTAGCAGCAGGGATCGAACTTGTGCTGCAGTTACTGTGATCTGCTTCATAGTGCGTTGCTTAACCCTCTGCGCCACCAGGGTGGCCCGGCTTTATCAGTTTTTTTATGCTTTCAAAGAACCAGCTCTTGGTTTTTTTGATCTTTTGTATTGTCTTTTTGGGTTATATCATATTTCATTTACTTCTGCTCTAATTCTTATGATATCTTTCCTTTTACTGATTTTTTAATTTTCTAATTCCTTCAGATATAATGTTAGATTTTTGACTAGAAGGTTTTTTTTTTTTTAATGTGGGCTGGTACTGCTATATACTGTGCTCTTAATACCGATTTTTCTGTTTTCCAAAATATCGTATAATTTGTCTCTTCATTTTCATTGGGCTGTAGATAATTTATTTTCCTTTGATTTCTTCATTTACCCAAGAGTTGTTCAGAAACATTTTCTTTTGTCTCCACATGTCTGGTTATTTTAGAGGTTTCTTCTTATGGTTTATTTTTAGCTTTTTTATCATTGTGATCTGAAGAGATGTTTGTACTGGTGTTGACTTATTCAGCTATACAAATTCTGTCCTTTTCTTCCTCTTGTTAATATTTTGTAGTTGTTGCATATTGTTGTTTACTCTTCTGATTCTGTGTTTTGGTTCATTGCGTTGCTCTATTCCTAGAGATGTGTTTTTTTTTAATCATGAAAGTTTGTTGTATTTTGTCAAGTGCTTTTCTTGCATTTTTTGAAATGATCATGTTTTTTCCCCTTTATTCTGTAAATATGGGATATTACTGTGGTTTTCATATGCTAAACCATTCTTTCATTCTAAAAATAAATCTTATACTTGCCATGTTTATTTTAATACAGTACTGAAACTAGTTTGCTAGTATTTTTTGAGGACTTTTGCATGAATATACATCGGGAATATTGCCCAGTAGTTTTCTTATAGTGTCTTTGTTGACTTTAATATAGGATAATGTAGGTCTTATTAAATGAGTTAGAAAGTATTCCCTCAAGTTTTTTCTGAATAGTTTGGGAAGGATTGGTAAGAATTTGTTTTGAAAATTTTTGGTAGAATTCACTAGTGTAGCCATTTGGTATGGACTTTTCTTCATTATAAGGTATGAATGCAGTTTTGATAAACAGAATAGAAGAAAGGTTGTATACTATTTTCTGTATTATATGTTATATTTATAATTTCCATTAATTGTATGGTTGAACAAGTTTCCATCTGTGTATTAACTTCTTAGGGCTGCTGTAACAAATTACTACAACATTGGGGGCTGAAAACGAGAAATTATTCTTAGAGGTTGTGGGAGTCAGAAATTCCACCTCAAGATGTTGCAAGGTTTGTTCTTTTGGAGCCTCTGAGAGAGAAATTGTCCCTTTTCTGGCTTCTGTTGGTTGTTGGTATTTCTTGGCCTCCTTGAGTCAAAGATGCATTACTCTAGTCTCTGGGTACTTTACAGTACATGCCTTCCTGCTTCTCTGTGTGTCCTTTTCTGTCTCAGTTAAGGACATTCTTGCTGGATTTGGGGGCCCTGTTATCCAGTATATTTCATCTCAATACTTAATTACATCTTGAAAGACCCTTTTTAAAAATATGGTTATATTCTGAGTTTCCAAGTGGACATAAGTTTTAGTGTGTGGGGAATACTAATCAACTCACTTAGTCCCTTTTTGGTCATTAGATTATAAATGGTATTGTATAATATATTTACAAATTAAAAAACTCAAAGTTTGTGAATATTATTATTATATAAGACCATTTTACAATATTCTGATAATGTTAATTTTCACATTATAGAGTGCTGAGTAGGAAAATCATTTTCTTTTCAGACTTTATAAATTATATTAGAAGGAGTCATTGATGTGCCTTTGCTTTCTAGTGAAGATATTGCACACATTTGCATGCACACACTTGTTTGAACAATATGAAAATTGTTGACTTAAAGGTTTGTTATATTCTTACCAAAGTAATTAGATTTTAAGTCAATTCTATATCAGAATATTGGTGGTCTTAAAGTGATTGGGATGAATGTGTGAAATTATATCTCCTTGAGATTTTTGATGTTCAAGGTTGACTCATAAATGTCTAGTGAGTTTTTCAAATACTTGAATAACTCAGAAAAAATACTTTATGAATAGCAAAAATTAAATTTAGTTGAGTCTTTCAATCAGATGAAATTGTTTAGACAGACACAGTGCATGTAAATGAGTGAAACAGTATATGCAGAGTGTTACAGGAGTTTTCAGGGTCCTAAGTTAAGCAAGAAAAAGATGGTATGGTCATAAAAGAGAACATTGAATAAAGCACAATCTGGGTTTGAAACAGTAACGCATTAGAAAAGAGACAGAAGGTAAAGTGACAGAAATCAGGAAGCATCAGAAAAGTGGTATGTACAAAAGCAAAGGTAAGACACAGGATAAGAGGAAGACTTAAAGAAGAACAAGTATGAGAAATAATACCATGAATAGTTTAATGTTAATGGGTAGATTAACACCAAAATTTCATTTGCTCATTCAAATAAATGGCAGTTATTTGGGAGTCACTATAGTCCTGATATCAAGATTCAGTTCAAGCTTTTCATGTCACTTTCCAGAAGAAAATAGAAGGAACCACATTACAAATTATTCATTAAATTCCAAGTGTAATTTACATATTGATAATATATTAATATGTAATACATGTAAATATATATGTTGTTAAATATATTTAAGGTGAATATCCATATTTTAATGACAAAAATTTTGTTTTCAGTGTAGATGTTGCAATAGCATATGTAAATGCATGTGAAGCTAGCTCACATGTCAAAAACTGGAGCTTAAACATTTTCTTAGTCATAAGAACAGAAGTGAAATTACTGTACTTGAATATGAGAAAAGTTTTTGACATCTAAGGCAGTACCGGACATTATATATTTTGTCTTTATTGTGTCATAACTGGTCACAGGGTTTTCCCACATTATCATGTCCATTATCCACGTTCAGTAAATATCTGATCAGTCAGTCCTAACACACCATCACAATAAACTGCTTCTCTGTGACTTTTTCATTTTTAAATTAGCCTTGGATATTTAAGTCGACCTGTGGAAATGAGTGTTTTCTTCACTTTTGCCTACAGATTGCCTACAAGAGTTTTATATATCAGAATTTTATATGGTTGGCTTCTCGACTCTTCAATCGTTGACCACAATCTCTGTTGGTCAATAATGTGTTATGGTACTCATTTACTTTCTTTAACTGAAATTCCCTGTGAAATAAACAACTTTACTATTAGGAGTTTTTTAAAATTGTTTTATCCAAATTGTCATCAAATATCTGAATTGAAAATTCTATTGACCCACTAAGAGGAAGAGGTGCTTTAACAGCTGAAAGATATTTAGTCATATTACTTAACTAATTCAACTCAACATGAATGGGTGAAACCATCTCCTAATATAATTTCGGTTTCCTGCTTTAGGAATCTTGAAACCGTGGATCGTCCATATATGCTTTGATAACCTGCTTTAGATGTTTTTTTCTTTCTTTTATCTGCAAGTCCTGCAACTATACTAAACATTGAAAGTATTGTAGATAGACCTATGGTAAGTGATTTTTTTTCCCCTCCTTTTTCTTCTGTCCGTTTCATGTTCAAGTTAAGTCTTATGAATGTCGTAATGCTGCTCCCTGCTGGACACAGTATAATTTTCTAAAGTTGGCACTTAATAGATGAGCATATAAGTAAGTGAATAACTGGGCCCACTAAAAAGGGGAATGCTCAGCGAGATATTCACACACCAAAAAAATTATATACAACAAACAATTATTATCTATTTTTAAAAACCATTTAAAAAGACATGTTTATTAGAGAAAAGAAAGAAAAATAAAAGCACCTGCATAATCACAGGTGGGCAGGAGAGCTGTCAGCTCTTTATCTTAATATGTGATGATGAAAGTTCTGATTGTCTCGAGGCTAAATTTCATTATTGGTTTCCTGTTCAGTGGCATCTAAAAGTTAATGAGTTCATTGAAGGATGCTTAGAGGTATAGATCTTTTAGAATTTCTAAAATTGTGTGTATGTTTGTAATGTAAATTAATTTTATAAATTATCACTGTGTTTGTTACCTCCTTTGTAATAATTCAAATTCTCTATGCTTTTGTATGTCCAAAGGAACAATTTAAAACACCTTCAATATATCGAAGGTGGATATTGTTGGATTTGTTTTGAATGAGTCACCCTATTACACCCTATTACATTTTATAAAGTGCACTTTAAATGTAAATCCTGCTCGCTTGTTTTCTAGTACACACAGTGTACTAGACACTGAGCTGGACCTCAACTGTGGTGTCTGTGTCTCTTCTATCATAAACCGTCACATTGTGTGTTACACAGGAGCTCCCAAGGTTGTCTTTAAATATGTGAAAATTGAAAGTGTTTCTTCCAATTTTTGAGATAAAATACTATACTTTTGGGAGTGTAGCCTGCATAAAATTATTACCTGGTTGTAATATTTATTTGTTTAAAATAAGCACACATTTTCTTGACAAGAAGGAAATGACAGAAACAACATTGAGCTAAGCAGATATTAACAAGGCAAATTGATGGCATTTTCCTTAACAACCTGGCCATTTTGGGGGGGTGAAATACACTCATTAGGACTTAGGGGAGTTAAGGCATAGTATCTTATTTCTTTATTACTAAAACATTGTAATAAAAATTAGTAATGTTAACCCAGAAAATGAAAAATATTGTTACAAAAAAGAAGAGCCTATTTTTTCATTAAGAATATATTATGTCAGAAAATATATTACTTAAAACTTTCATTGTAATATGTAATAGCATATATAAATATTAGTATATTTACTAATGAATGAATGAAAATGTATGAAACAACAATAACCATTTAGCCAATACTGGTATCCCAGAAACCCTTGTTATAATCTTCCTATTCTTTAGAGGTAACTAAAATCCTGGTTTTATGTTAATTTTTCCATAATTCTCCATGTAATGTTACCACTTTTGTACATGTTCTAAACAATATGCTACCTCCTTTTAATCTTTATGGGATCATATGAAGTTTATATGAGGGGGAAACATTTTTATACTTTTCTTGGAAATGTTTTTGTTATTTTTGGGGGAATGGTGTGAAGAAATGGAGATCTCAAAGTAGAATCAGAGATGGTTGTTTCTAATGTATTGGGAAACTTTGGGATAGTGGGAGTTAGAAAGAATTTAGATGTAATACCAATTAGGTTGAGACGGGTGGGACAAGACTTGTGTCCTTTTAGGGTTAAGTGGGAGGCTGAACAGATGACTATAAAAGGTCAGCAAATCAGAAATAGGTGGAAGGCTTTATCCTTCGGAGGTCAGTTGTGATGTGCAGAGGACAGTAATGGGATTGAGTTGTCTCATCTGCACTGTCTGAGGTTCCCCAAACCTGATTCATCATCCTCACATTCTGTAAGACGGTGGCTATATTTGAGATACACAAGTAGTGAAATGCAAAATGACACAACCCCATAAAAGACAGATTGCTAATTTAAGACCAGTTTATTTACATTTTGTCAGAATACCAGATTTGGGAATATATTACAATATAGTACAATGGGAATATATTACAATTTGGGAATATATTCCCAATTTGGGAATATATTACAATATAGTACAATGTGACCTTGTACTAATGTAGAAAAGTGTAAGTGTGGGGGTTTTCACTGTATACTGTAAAGTTGTTTGTAGTAACAAGAGATTGGAAATAATCTTAACGTCTATCTGTGCATTACTGATTAGATGAACTATGATATATCTATATGAAAAACTATACTGCTGTAACTGCTGTAAACAATGAAAAGATGCTCTATATATGTGGCTTTGGAAAGTTTCAAACATATATTACAAACATACATGTTCTCCCCCCTTTATCAATTTTTTTTTTAATGGCGGTAATAGTGGTTTACAAAATTGTTTGTTTTAGCACTCTAGAATCTCCCCTTCAGGTGTTGTTACTTTACCACACCCATAGTCATCCACCATAGTCCACTGTGCTCCTTCCTCATGTTGTTCACTTCCCTCCTTCTGCCCTCATCCTGCTACTACCCCCTCCCCACCCGCTTCTCCCCCGCCCCAGGCTAGGTGCCTGAGTTCAGTCAGATTTCTAGGACTTGTTATTCGTTTGGCTTGATCTGACCTTTTGTTTGGTTTCTCTGTATTTCACATATGAGTGTCAATGTCAGGTATTTGTCTTTCTCCTCACATTTTGCTTAGCATAACTACCTCAAAATTATACCCATGAAGCATGTAGCTGAATGGTATTCCATTGTGAATGTATACCACATCTTTCTGTTTTACTCATCTGTCTTTTTGATATATGTCATTTTCACAGGTGGGAGGTCAAATGCACATTAGTACTAGAAAAAAGCAGAGTTCAAACTTTTGTAAACTACTTCTTGTGTGAAAAGGCATGCAGTAGTATTTGCATAAAGAAAATCTGCAAGGGTGTAAAATATCTAATATGCCAGGTGTATAGATGGGTGTGGAAACAGAATAGATGGGATTTTTATTTATTTTTAAGCTTACTTTAATATTCAAATATGTGAATATATTACTAGTTTAAGATAGTTAAGTTACTGAGGCAACCAAAAGACAAAGGTGGTAGAGAGGGAATAGTGTAAGGAGGACCCATGGTGGAGGTAATTGGGGCTTTGGTGGTTGGTATGGGGTGAAATACTTTTGTAAATGTTTGAATCTGTAGCCCCTAAAATACAATAATGTAAACCAATAAATATTTTTTGAGAAAAAAAATATAGCTTTGTCTTATTTGTAAATCAAATGAGAGAGAAAGAAGGGGGGTGAGTCTGCTATATATATTATGGCAAAATTATTTCCTTTTAGTCTTTTATTCTCAGAGTCTGACAGTTAATAAATACTGTCAAAATAGGTTACACTAGCAAAAAATGAACTCTATAATCTTTAGATGATCTCTTTCAGCTTATTTTTAAAGCATATTTTCTATATGAGGAAGATACTTATAAATCTTGTATTGATTCTAGTATAGAAATGAGGGAAAATATTTAAGTGGGAGATAAATGAGGCATATGATTCAGTTTAGTATCAGATTATCATAAAGTTTCATTTATTTGCTTATTGATACTAAACAGTAAATTATATTTATTCAACTTTATTGAAAGGTGAAGTGAAAGTTTTCAAGAAATTATTAAATTATGTAATAAACTTTTGTAATTAATAACAGTTTATGAAATTTGAGGGCACGGGTGGAAGGGATGAAAACAGACATTATTTACACTTCCTTGCTTCTGTGCTACTTTAATTTACCACATAAGGCCAAATTTTCAGTCTTGAGACTATTTTAGAAATGATTAAAAAATTGCAGCATTTATTCCTGATATAAGGACCAGATATCTCTGAAAATATAGTATTATAGATTGGGGGATTAGAGAATGGTTTAGGTCATCCAGAAAAACAGAATTCTCCAGCACCAGATTCCTGAAGGTTGATACAGTATTTATTTCAAAGATTACAAACCATAAAGATTGAAATGTTGAGGTTGAAATCCAAAATGGCACTATTCCTATGGGGCAGAGAGGTGGCTTAAGAAGAGTTGAGAGCCAAATTGGTCACAGATAGGTGCTCAGCTCTTCCAGAGAAGAGATCTATGAAATTGTTGTCTCAAAGAGAATCTGGGAGGAGTTCTTTTGGAATTTTGACTTTCAGGATTCTGGCATTTGAGACTGTATTTGGCATTAAGATCAAGCACTGAAAGAAGATAATGGAGTGAATGGCTACTGCTGCTCCCTTCGTAAGAATCTAAGAACTTTATTTCAGCTATTGAATTGAAAGTTTGATTATTCAAATTAATATCATAAACCTCTCCATTTTTCCTAAATTTCTTATGACAGGAAGTTTGACATTGTGTATTTGTCTATAAAACTGATTGATTGTTTTCCATACATCTGTCTGTCCATCTCTCCATCTATCTGTCTAATATATATGTTGATCTTTCTGTCTGTGCTTTTCATTCAGGTCACATTGGTTTATAATACTGTCACTTGTTTTAACATGATTTACACCTCTTCAAATGTATGCTACCACATGACACCCATCACTGAAATATCAATAACCATCCACTACAGTCTGTTGAATTCCCTACAACTTTTGCTCCCAATCCCTCTCTAAGCCTCTGTTAACCTCTGTTAAGTTCTGCAGCCAGAATTGAAGAGTTTAATTTTATTTTGTCTTTTCCTTTGCTTTGTTTCTTTATAGCCCATCTGAAAGTGAAATCATCCAGTATGATTTCTTGATTAATATATTTATGTGCTTTTGGCCATATAGCTAGGAGTAAAATTACTGGATGATAAGTATGTATAAGCTTTAATCAGTTCTGCATGTTTTCTAGAATGCTTTACATTCATGGGGATTTGTTTTTCCATGTTTTTGCCAACACTCAATCCTCTCCTCCATCTTTTATATTTTTCAAGTTATTAGGGTTGATCAAGTTTTTGGCATAAAGATGTTCATAGTAGTTGCTTAATGATCCTTAGGAGCATAATGTATTTCTTATGATCTTATGTAATTCTGTTATAACTTCAATTTCATTTCTCATTCAGTTATTAATTTTTTTTTTAGTCTAGTAAAGGTTTGTCAATTTTGTTCACCTTTTCTAAGAACCAGCTCTTTTTTGATTCATCTTTTGTATTTTCTGTTTAATGTCTATATCTTTTTTTTGCTCTAATTTTTACTGTTTCTTTTCTTCCACTGACTTTTTGGTTTCATTTGTTCTTCTTTCCCTAGTTCCTTATGGTACAAGGTTAGATTGTTTATTAGAGGTTTTTGTTTTTCATTGATATAGGTCTTAGTTGCTATAAATTTCCCTCTTACTACTGCTTTTGCTGCATCTCATAGTTTCTGATAGATTGTGTTATTTTTGTTTGCCTCCAGGCAATTTTTGGATTCTCCTTTGACTTCCTTGTTGATACAATAGTTCAGTGCTTAGCCTCCACATATTTGAGATATCCATATTTCTTTTGGTGATTAGTTTCTAATTTATACCATTGTGATTAGAAAGATGTTTGTTATTATTTGTCTTCATAACTTTACTGATAATTGTTTTATTACTAAACTTGAGACAAGCGACAGTAACAGAATTCACCTGCATTAAGCCAGCCTTGAAAGTAACACTACAGTGTAGATATAGCTTTGTTGTGCCTATGAAGAGCAACTTCAGGATCTGCTATTCTGCCATGTATTGTGTATGGAAAAGTGATACATCAGTTATTAAATATCACCAGGCAAACATAGCAATATTAGCTTACCAATCTAATAGCCAGATGGAAGCGTCACAGATAGTTGTGTGAAGGGGCATAGATCTTTCATGCCCTTTCAAAGTGTGCTGCTTGTCCCAAATCTCCATGTGGACATCAACCCAGAAATACTAAAACTGCCTTTTAAAAAGAAAACTACACGTATAGAAAAGTATACATAAGTAGATGGTTCAGTTGATTTTTCATAAGCCAGCTATATCCATGTAACCAGCACCTAGATAAAGAATATTGTCAGTACTCTAAAAGACACTGCATGCTTCCTTCTAGTCACTATTTCCCTGCCTCCCACAAGGATATCTACTAGCCTGATTTTTACTAGCATAGATTAATATTGCCATTTAATACTGTTTTTATATTATGTATAATATATACAGTGTAAGATTTTAGTGCATGGCTTTCTTTTCTCAATATTTTCTTGAGATTCATCTACATTAGTGTATATAGTTACAGTTTGTTCATTTTCATTGTTGTAATCATATGACTATATCACATTTTTTTATGAACTTTATTATTAATGGCTACTTTGTGCTTTCCATTAATGCTACTAGAAACATAATGCATATTTCTTGATTAATATACTTATGTGTTTCTTTTGGGCATATACCTAGGAGCAAAATTACTAGATGTTAATATGTTTTACGCTTTAATTAGTTCTGCATGTTTTTCTAAAATGCTCTAACTTCATGGAGATTTGTTTTTCCATGTATTTGCCAACACTCAGTCCTCTCCTCCATCTTTTTCATTTTTCAAGTTCTGGTGGGTACAGAAGAGCAAACCATTCTCTTTTAATTTTTAGTTCCCTAATGATTAATGAGCTTGCTTACTTTTCAATATGTATATTGGTAATTTGTTTTTTCTCTTTTGTGAAGTGTCTGTTTCTATTGCCCACTTTTTGGTAAGTCTTTGTCTCTGATTTGTGGAAGTTCTTTATTTTTCAGAGTTTGAGTTTTTCACTAAATATAGGCATTGCAAATATTTCTCCTAGTCTGAGGCTTGCCTTTTTTACTCTATTAATAGTTCTTTTCATGAATAGAAGTTTATATCTTTAAATTTTAGTTTATCATGTATGTTTAGTGCTTTTCATGTCCTAATTAAGAAAAACTTTTCTACTCAGGGTTTTCTGTGATCTGTGTTTTTCCTTAAAACTGCTAATGTTTTACCTTTCATATTATAATTTTAGACTGTATTTTCATGTTGTACAATTTTGCTGGGTTTTTTTAAGCTTAATTTACATCTCTAGACAGAAAATAAGAGGTGAACTTGAGTTAATAACCTTAGTTATGTACTTGTACAAAATATCTATTTAAGAAAATGTGTGTTTATCTATGTTTACCTTACTTGTAGCTTTAATGTACTGCTTTGTTTGTTTGTTTGTTTGCATTTAAGGAGAGTCTACTCAGAGAAGAATTTTTGGGATGGGAAAATAAATATAATTTTTAATCTTTTTAATAATACTAATATTCATAAAAATATTAATTCATGAAATAGAAAATTTTGTGAAGTGTTTATAGAAATAATTCCATTACCTCTTTGGAGTATATTTCTCTCTTAAAGTTTCAGATATTAATTGAGAGGAAAGTAGGTTTTAAAACTTATTACCAAAACATTATAAAAAGCTGGATTTTGCATTTGAAAATTATTTTTATAAACTTCCTTTAAGTCATTTTAATTTCATGTTGGATTTCTTAATTAGTTTTGAACATTTAAAGGGCTTTCAGTGATACTTTTTGTTATTTAAAAATATTCTTGATCTATGGTCTTGATTTTGTTCCATTATTTATATTGGAGAAAAGTCTTTTTATATACCCTGGTATTTTAGTTTTTATCTTATCAATGTTTAATATTGTATGATATTGTACTACTTAATTTTGTATTTTATAATGAAAGTGATTTTCTATTGAAAAATATATTTTGTCTCTGATCAGAGTGCTGAAATGAAAGAAAGGTGATTGTATTTGACTCTTAACACTGAGATATTTTTCACTTGTCAACTATATATTTTAGTTTAAAGCATCAAATTAAATATTTTATCCTGGCTTTTATTTTAATTCATGCATTTAAAAACTGAAATTCAGATAAAAGATAGTTTCAAAATAAATTCAGTATATTATTTATGAGTGGAGCAACACATTAGCATTGGGTTCACAATAGATCATATCGCTTTTATTCCATCTTACAAGCTTAGCAGCACAAACAGAATAATCAACATATTATTTGGCTGTCATCTGCTGAACAGAAACCAGAGATCACAAGGAGGTTTTCCCTAGCTGTGGTGATGGCCTTTTTGTTCCAAGCCCCCATCTGGGAGGGCCATGGTGTGTTATCATATGGAACGCGGGGTTTTCTGTAATCTGCTTAGCTGCACTGCAGTTTGAATCTTCATTCCATGTTTGTGTAATTTATAATTTTAATGAGACCATGGCTCTTGTGGGCTTTGAAATATATTAAAAGCTCTTTTGTGCATATGCTTTTGTTCTTGCTTAATAGGCTCAGTGTATTTAAAACTGATGAATTTTTATTCATGAATTTGGATGTCAGGGGATTAACAGACTGAATATCATTGCACTCATCTATTGATATTTAGAAAGTTTTTATTGTTATTATTTTGTTTTGCTTAATGTGCATATGTGTGTGTGTGTGTGTGTTTGAGAGAGAGAGAGAGAGAGAGAGAGAGAGACAGATCCTTGAAACCAAAAAATGAAGGAACTTATAGCATTTTAAAAGGCTAGGGAAAAGTGGCACAGCAGGGTCATAAAAATTGATTTAGATTTTATCTGTGTTTTTTAAATCGATACTTACATTTCATCTTTAGTTTTAGTATTTTATATAATTATAAAGCAATAATTACAGAACACTGCTCTTAAATGAGTTGATACCTTATACACTCCAGTTTATGTTGATATAATATTCCAAGGTGTGACAAAGCTAGACTTTGTACTTTGATTATATATTACCACTTGTTTGTGGTCATACCAGATCATCCATTAACATTCTTGAATTTAATTAAGTATGCACTTTATGTTTCAGCTCGTTACCCTTTTCCTTATTTTTGTAAAACCTTTTTCATTAATGGATTTGTATACATTGAAAAGACTAACAGAAAGCAGCCTTCTTATAATTTATAAAAGTGACTTTTTTTCTTTCGTTAAAATTCTGAAATATATTACCTGCTTCAAAACCCTATAGTTGTTATTTATACTGACTTAAAAAATTTAAATAAAAATGATTTTATAGCACTAGGGAAAAAAGTCATGGCGCTTTCTAAATCCACACATGTAGTTGCTGTCTGTTGGACACAATGAGGGGTGTGATGTAGACCTTACTATGAAGTTTTTATGATGTTGCAAAAATTGCGTTTTTTTAAAAAAGCCTATATTTTCTGGACCAGAGCATTTTTGTAACTATAAAGCATCACTCTTTTTTGGCACATGATGGTCAGTAACTTGGCAGATTCTTCTTCTCTTCTACCCTCAAGCTAGAAATATGAAGTAGATGTTAAAATGACAATCATTTTATACTTTCTTTGCTAAGCTTATCTATAAGATTCAACACTGGAATGTTTGTTCTTCCATAACTCTGCTAGTTATAGAATTTGATTTAGTTTAGGACTATATTATTGAAAATATCTGATCAGCTAAAACAGCTTTAGCAGTTGCATATGTATTTTATTTAACCCACTATTTCTAAAATTTTTTCTCTTCAGCATGTATTCATCGTGAAATTTTTTTTGTACTGTTCAAAATCCAGTGTATATTACATGTTTATAATACACCTCAAAATGGTTAGTCACATTTCAAGTGCTCAACTGCTATATGTAACTAGTGGTAGATAACTTACTGGATAGCATATCTCTAAAATATTATAGAGATGCATATTATAACAAAAATGTCTATGTTTGTATCCTTCATTATTCTTCTGTGAAACTCTTCATCAGGACAATCAGAGTATTCCTGTGCAATGTAGTTGAAGTTATATACTGTGTAACTTCTTTATAGCTCTGCCACTGATACTTTTTGAGGTATATATGCCTGATTAATACACCAACTCAAAATTTATCACCTGACACGTGAGCCATGATAAAGAGATAATGGCTAATATAATGGATGTATTAAATACACCACAATTGTGGGCAAATCCAACTTTTCAAATAAACCATATTTCAAGTATATTATGGAGCTTAGTTTTATAAGAATCCCATGGGACATCTTATACCTTTTTTTTTTTTACACTGAGAACTTCTCATTTTGTCCTTAGCATTTTTCTGGATATGTGTTTGTGTGAATATACAGGACTCTACTCTTTTTCATAAAAGTTTGCTTAGAATTGGTGTAGCTCTAAACTTCTTGGAAGCAAAAAAAAAAAAAAAAAGCTGTATGGCAAGTATTTTTTCCTAAATATTTCTAGGATTCTAGGCATTAAAATATTACGCATGTGTGAAAATACAAGGAGATTACTAAGCACTTTAAAAATACACAGTTAAGAATTACAAAATCTTGTACAATTGATTTGGACTAATTAAAATATTTTAAAGTATAAAGTGATCATAGAGACAAAAAGTATTGCTGCTGTGTGTATTTTATAAAATGTAAAGGCCGCCTTTTCATGTGTAATTGACCTTGCTCAAGTGTGGTTTAGAAAAAATTCATGTGAGCTCTGAATTTTTCACATTTTCTAAATTTTGATGGAAATGACCTAATTTTTATGTAAGCTGACTTTTATGTAGATATGAGCTGGTGCCTGTTGTGTTCTTTTACTCACTTAAGTTTTTATTGATTTCTTTCTGTGACTTCTGTATTTAAAGTATTAGCACAAAGTGTTAAAACTATTTAAACAATGCCTCTAGTTTCTTGTAGATGATAAATCCATCCATTGATTTCCTAATTTTATTATGTACACATTCAATTGTAATCCAAGATTACAGCAAACAAGATGTTAATTTTGAGACATAATCTATGTACATTTCAATTACAGAGCATGATTGTTATAGAAGCATAGAATAAAAAGGAATAACATTTGTGCTATCCTCACAGGAGCTGTCAATAAAAGATGTAATAGGGGATTTAGGAATCTCGAAATGGCCAACTAATTTATGTGAATCTATTTTATTTCAGCTAGAAAGACCAAGCTCTTTTTCGTCTGCACTGCATATTGCAGAGCACAGGCTGTATATAGAAAACCAGGCGGCTGCATATGGATAGTCCCTTGATATCATTCACTTGCTGTGTAATCTTATTATGCAAAGTTCTAATCTTCACCTAGAATGAATGCCTCTGGGTCAGAATATAGTCATATCAGGGTTTTTGAGGTCATGTTTTGTGATCCTTAGCTTATTCTTCTAAGTAGGACTGGGATTTAAAGGGTATTCCCCAGACACTAGCAGAGATAGACAGCAGAACCTGCTGCCTTTTTGGAAGACAAGGCCAACATGAGGTCTCTGGTAGGATTAAAGTTGATTTGTAGCTGTAGGATTTTTTAACAGATGTATTATTGGACAGGGAATAGGGGGCCACCAGCGCAGCAAAATTGAATCACGACTGGCATTCTCAGGGAGTTTGCTGCCTGCTAAAACAGCAGCTGCATGTGGATTTGACTTCTTTCAGGTGAAGCGACTTCCAGTCATTTGGAAAGGATGGGATGAAAAGGAACCTTGGTGATAATTTTGATGTCTGCAAGATTTAGTACCAGTGTAATGGGATTATCGGTAACACCTTCACTGCAGAAAAAGCCACCTGGCGCTATAACTGGCAGCAACTGAGAACTAATCCTTTCCCATCTCTTGGATGTCATTCATGAAGCTCAAAGCGATTTCTATCCTGCTAACTGTGATTAATTTTATAAACAACAACAAAAAATTCAGGTGATCAAGGAATCTGCTTTACATTAGTTATTTAAAATATGTAGACAAGATGACATAAATTATGTGAGACATATAAAATATAAAATGTTATATATGACTTAAAATTTATAGAAATATTCAAAGAGAAAAATAGATTAATAATATACTTTGTATTTTTCCAGTTAAGTGTTATAAAGTATTTGCTACTGATAAAAATTTATATTTGAGATTAAATCTTAATTTAGATACTTTGTGTTCTTTTGGCTACAAGGTCAGCATCAATAATATAATCCAAATATGTTTTGGTAGAAGGAATTGGGATAATTTGTCATATGTTTTACTTGCTTATGTGGTTGCTCCACTCTCCACTCCTGCTGACTAAATAATATTAGTGAGTAAAACACTTAATGATAGAAAGTATATAGACACTTATATTTTTGATAATTAAAGTAATGCTAGATCAATCTACTGATGAAAAGGGCTGTTCATGAAAGTGTATGATCATAGTGTATAAATCCTAAAGTAGTTAATATTAATACTGAATGATTATTTAGAAATTCTTAATCTTCCTTTAGCAAATGGGTTGGGTTATTTGTGGTTGAATCATGTATTACTTAATAGAGTTTTTTGGCATTTAATTTCAGCTAAAAACTTTATCAAATACTTTGTTTAGAGGTGTTAATTATTTTAATATTCTTTTCTTACATGGTCCAGAATAAACTGAGAGAAAATGAAGTGAAATTATCCCATCAGTCACCCAAACAGTATGCAACATAACTGCCAAGATGAGAAAAGATAATTAGTGTTGTCAGTATTATGATCCTGGAATACTTACTTTTAAAATATTTATTCATAGAACTTGGTTTTCATCTTACCATGTTTTTGACTTAGTTGCTTTATATTTAAAAAAAATAGATGATGAAGCTTTAATCTGAAGGCTTCAAATCTTAAAATCTTAACTATAGGTGACTAAAATGTTTTTTGAAATTTTAAAAATAATTAAAATATAAATAGCCATCATACATAATGTATTAGCTTACTTGTAGCCTCTCTTTACATATAGTACATTTTCTTCTCCTTGTAAGATCTTTATTAGAAACATCAATAACTAAAATAGTGAACTTATATAGAATTTTTTTGTCAAACCTATGTAAAAAATGTTATTTTAAGTGTATTTTGTTTTAAATGGTTTCAAACTGTTGTATTTCAAAATGTGTTTCTTCATTCATTATCACATTTTAAATGAATGAATGAGAAGGTTTAACAGTATTTCTACTGGACTGCACTTAGGTACATTTATAAATGACTTCTTGAGCCTTTATGTTTTTACTACTTGAAAAGTTCTTTATTTAAAAAATATGCAATCACAATGAAAGGATCTATCCATGAAATTAATGGACAAATTAAAACCTTTTTCTTATCCTCATAGCACAGCTATTTGTATTTTAAATATAAAAATTTTTATGTGTAATTTCAAATTATTTTGCCAGGTGGTATATTTTCTCGGGATAACTTCTGTAGTAATTAATGGTATCATTTAATACTTTGTAAAGAAGCTTTCCTTTCAAAACAAAATTTGTCTGAAATTTTTATTAAGCCTGGTCATTGCTTACTTTTCAGCTTTTTTATTTATAAGTTTGGTGAATGGCTCTTCAGAGTATTTTTCTTTTTCCATTCTAGCATCTTTTTGTTGTTGTTAGAGATGATTATTTCCTTTCTAGTGTCTTAAGTAAACTTAGTTAAATTCACTTAAGATATACAAGGTCTTCTCAATGATTACATTCTTTTCAGCTAGACATCAGTGCCTTGCACTTACTACCTTGTTTATATTTTATTAGAAATTTTACACATCTTTAAAAGCTACAAATATTAATTTATTTTATTGTACAGGTAATTCATGGTGATGTCAGAAACAGTTAAGGGAGGTTGAGAATAGGAGAAAGGGATGTGGGGTGAGAGATGATAACGAGTTTTTTTTTAAGAGTAAGTCATGTGTAACTAAAGAGCAAGTTGGGAATCATAGAAATTTTTGATTATTTATGAGACGATAAAGTTTTTTTTCTCTTTTGGTTATTCATGAGACTTAATATCTTTCTACTGGGCTACACATGAACTGTAGATTGGCACAGAGACAGCTGCCTATGATAATGCTAAATGATATTTTTTCCATTTGAATGAATACACTTCAATGATTGCTTGTACATGTTATATATTGTTCTGAAATAGATGGATCATATAGCCATCAGGGGGTTATTGGTAGATGAATGTGGTGGTTTTGATTTGTCAGTGTTTGGAGACTGGTATTTAATTTCATTAAAAGTGTCAAATGCTTATGCTTTAAAAACAGAATGAGCTTGGATTTTGGATATATGTATGTGTGTATAGTGACTTCAGATAATAATATTGTATATATTAAATTCATTGAAATAAAAGCACTATAAATTTTACTTGATAATGAAAATTTAAGGAAGTGTCCCAGCATTAACATTCAGTTTAAAAATAACAGAATAGTTAAATTTGTAGTTTCTAAAGTGTGTCTCAGTTGTCTCTAACAGCACAAAATCCTTACTGAATATCCTTTTTGAGAGATTATTAAAACTACAGGTTCTGCAGCTTTGTTCCCATAGACCTCATTCATTAGTTCTATGATGGGACCCTGGGAATTTGAATTTTGAATTAAGTTCTCAAATTATTTTGTTGCTGCAGTCAGACTGAGAAACCTACTCAATACTTTAAACCTTCAAGTGATGGTAATTACTACCTCTGGGAATGAATCAATATAGTTTTCAATAAAATTTTGTGGGGATCAGGACTCCTTGAATTTGCAGTTCTAGAAAACAAAATTTTGTTTTATTTTAATTTTATTTATTTATTAATTTATTATTAGTTATATTTGACATCATTTGTAGTCCCCAGGGGGTACCCACCACCATTTCACCCGTGCACCATCACCTCAGTCCCTTGTGCACCCTCTGGCCTCTTCCCCGTCTTTGCCCTCCCTCCTTCCCCTCCCCCCACCACGGTCCCTTTGGTTTATCCCGGCTTTTTGGTCTTATTAAGTTTTTGTTGTTGTTGTTTACTTTTGGTTATAATTGCCCAATTCCTTGAGCTTATTCTTTA
>JAGFMF010011862.1:5645402-5673855 GCA_019455555.1 Galemys pyrenaicus
GGATTAGCTTGCATTCCCACCAGCAGTGTACCAGGGTTCCTTTTTCTCCACATCCTCGCCAGCATTTGACATTGTTGGTTTTTTCAATGTGTGCCATAGAAAACAAAATTTTAAAAACCTCCTCTGCACGTGTCTTCACTATTAATTTTTTTGACAATGTACATAGGTTCTTCTTTAAAGTGTTTGATTCTCTACATTAATGACTCAGCTTTTCAAAAATAGGAAAGTCTAGATAAGGAATAAAAATGTAAAAGTTCTGTTCCTTGGGTAGAATAAAAATATTTTATGCCGATGTTTCCTAACTTTATCACAGCACATGGAATGTGCTAAGTTATACAACATACAACAGTAAACCAGGTAAGTGAGGCTGCTCAAGGCTCTGGTGGCCCTTGGCTACCTTGAGAGTTTAGAGTAATAGTTCTTGATTGTTACTGTGCTTCAGAATCACCTGGAGAAGCATTAGGTTGGAAAAACAGAATGGAATGGAAGGCATTTGTCAAGGAACCTGAAAATGAGTCTAAGTAATTCCTGCCTTATTTGATTTGAGGAGTAATATGGGAGTTAGTATAACAGAATGATTAAGTTCTTGACCCCATAATTTTCAACTTTGTAACATTTAGTACATTTGTTTATAATTCTTAGGCTTCTTTTCTTATCTATAAAATGAGGATGACAATATCTACTATATAAAGGTTAATTTGTAAGCCTTGGCATATGGCAAGTATTGAGCAAATGTTACATATTATTATCATTGATGTGCTTTAATCAAATCTGAGAATAGTGTATTAGCCTAGGCTAAAGCCTTAGGCTATAACTTGAGAAATACTTCAAACATAGTTGAATACAGTAGTTGCAACAGGTAAATAGTAAGGTACAGATAGTAGGAATATTTTAGATGAATAATATTAATGTTGTAAATGTATATGGCTTTTAAAAATACATGGTCCTTTATGTTACCTCATGGTATTTATGTTTACTTTTATCTCAATAGTTAATAGGTAACAACTGAAGATAATTTTTAATTTACAAAGCACTTTGACATGTGCTATTGAATTTGACCCCCAGAACCAGTCTGTGAGATATATTTTCATTTTATTATTATGACTCAGAGAAGTCAAAAAATTTGTTGAAGATCACACAAATTCAGCCAATTTAAAATTTGCATTTCTGTACACCTGTTCTAGTGCTTTCTCCTTTATATCATACCACATTATGACAAGAAAGAGTTAATGTCTTTCCCTAGCTATCTATCTTAATACCAAGAAATAATCAAGAATAAAAAGGAACAGAAAAGTTTGAAGTCTACTAATTATCTCACTCATGTATAAACCAGTGATATTGGGATTTAATCTTAGATCAAAATGTTAAGTGGCCGTAATTTGCCATTTAAAATATCTAGCAGAAATGAAAAAAATCTTTTCTGCACCAAGCTGAATTGGACATTTAGAATATTCTGAATCATTATAAAATGTTTGACATAGAGCTGTTTCTTAAGTGTTTTTAAATAGTATTGATCATGAAACTTTCTAAAATTTACCATCAGGCCAATGGTAGCAGAGACTACATAGAACTATGCATCGTGGTGTTCTGGGAAAAACTTTTCGACTTGTTGGCTATACTATTCAGTATGGCTGTATAGCTCATTGTGCTTTTGAATACGTTGGTGGTGTTGTCATGGTAAGTGTTTACATTCAAGAACAACCATTTTAAATATATGTTTAAGAAATGAATAAGAGATGTTGTCCCCCTTATTAAAGTAATTAATGAAATGTAATGAATTTCATAAAGTAATGAATAAAGCATGAAAGTTAAAATCATTCTAAATGTTGGGATATAAAATTGACACTGGTATAAATATATAAGAACCATTACTTAAATATGGTTCTATATTCCATTGTGATAGGGACACAAAAGTTCCTATTAATAATAAATAACAATAGATTTTTATCACTTATTGAATGCCACTTACGTGTTGCAGAATGTGTTTGATATTTTACATTTATTAATTTATTTGATTTCTCACACTCTGTGAGACACTTAGAAATACATTGTGCATATGAGGAAACTGAAGCCAAGAGGACTTAAGTAACTTGATCCATGTTCTACAATTTGTAACAGATTTGGAATTTCAACACAGATTTGGAATTTCAACACAGATTTTTACAATTTTCAAAACTTCTCTTAACCTGTGATATCCTGCCTGTGCCAGAATTAAAATGTGGAAGCTGCTCCCCTGACACCAGTGCTTTTTCTTAGTGTTGTATCATAGAACTCAAAACCATGGTTATGCTAACCTTTTGTCATGTAAATAAAAAAATAAGTTAGTTGAATGGCCAGTTAGTGGGTTTTGGTGATAATGGTGGTTATGTTTTTTTATCAGGTTTACTGTAACAGAGTCACAGTCATGGACCCCCAAGTTGAGCTGGTATAATGTAGATAAATATATTTAACTGAAATTCTCCTCTTTGATTTTATAAAGTTAAGTTGGTACTTTCAGTGGTCCACAGAAGTGGCAAACTTAAATTTTCATTGTGTTATTTCTATTGGAGTAGGAAGTTTTGAGTAAAAGTGTTATTTTCATATTAAGTAGAATAAATGGTGACTATTGAGTTTGACTTTTAAGTGGCTAGAATACTTAATACAGTTTTGAGGTCTTTGCAGTGTGTCCCACCAATTACACCAGAAATTTTCAGTAGAAAATATGAGTTGCATCCCCACCAGATAATTAAGCTATTTTCTTAGAAAAAAAAAAAAAAAAAGGAAAGGCATATGCTCATTAGGAAGAGTGTGATACCACTTAATAAATGACAATCATGGGCACTGGATGAATTTTGACATTTGGAAGAAAAATGTATTAATTTATTCATTCAACAAAGAATTGTTTATCAGTGTTACACCACGCACTGTTTGGCTTTAGTTATATAGGACAGGAGTGTTAACTTTCTTCCCCGGGAGCCTACATTCTACACATTAGCCAAAATTTTGGAAATGGTTTTATTTTATTCATGTATTACAATGTAACATCAGTTGCCAATAACTATAGTATCAGTTACAAGTAATTATTTGTGAAGTGTTGTGTTTTCAGACTTGTTTTAGAGTTGACCTATTAATAATAGTTATGAGTCATACTCTAAGATTGAAGAATATTTGTCTGACTTTCTTTATTTCAATATTGCACATATGGTTTAGATTAAAATTTAAAAATTGTGAACTCAATTTACCTCTCATTTCAGTGTTCTGGACCATCAATGGAGCCTACAATTCAAAATTCAGATATTGTCTTTGCAGAAAATCTTAGTCGACACTTTTATGGTATCCAAAGGTAAATTTCCGTTAACAGTGACAACACACATACACATTGTTTCTTTTCTTCAGTTTCTAACTTTATATTTAAAAACTCTTGTAAATAATCATATTAATCAGCTAGAAAATATTTTGACTCAAAAAAATTTTTTTTTCAGTTTGGGAAACTTTAATGGTTTCTATAAGCATAAAAGCCTCTTGTGTCATTGTGTCCCTTGCATTGTTGTCCAAATTAGATAATAGGTCCTTTTATAATATGCATTTAAGCTTATTTTACTTTTTGATGGTGGAAGTGGAGGGAGGGTTTAGTATTCTAGAATGTTTTATATCAATTGAGGAGTTAAGAACTACATTATATACCCAAATCAGTGATTTGGTACATTAATACTTAAAAATAGTCCTGTTATTATTGATGACTATCTTCTTATACTCTACTGTCTGTGATGTGCATTGTGTGTACTGGGAGCCAGGAATATTACCTGTTATGATTCTCTTAATTATTTACATTAAGTTGAAAACTTCTTGGCAAATATTGTTTGCCACTAAACCTACTAAAATCCTATTCTAAGTGGAGATACCAAATTACTTTTGGTGCTAATAACAAATAAATGTATTAAATCCTTTCAAATATGTGTATTAGTTAACCTTCATTTAATGTCTATTTTATTCAGGAAGAGCATCAAGTTGTTCAGTTGGGACATTATTCCTACATTTTTGTTCCTTTCTTTCCCACATTTAAAGATCTTTCTTACTCTTCTTTTACATGTAAATTTTTCCTTCTTCCATGAATCATGTCTTCCATATATATGATATGCCAATTTATTTATTATGGAGTCTGTTTAGGCAGTTTTTAGCATTTTATTTGGTTGTATCTTCTGATAGTTTTCCTCTAATTGTCTTTTTACCTATCCAGTAAATGATCTGGCTTTTCTAATAATGTGCTGTAATTCCTCAATTCTTTGAACTCTAGGGAATCACAGTTGATGTTTCTACCTGCTTATGTGCTGTAGAGTCAATCAATGCTATTAGAAGGGCAGTAAAAATTATTACATAATTTGGTGGCATTTGTATGAAATTGTTTTTCCATAACTTTGGCTCTGAAAATTTGGATACAAAAGTAACAGTGCAGAAGACAATTTTTGTAGCATCAGAAATTTCAGAATCTTCAAATAACTTTTCTAATACTCTCATTGTTGGATTCTGACCCCTAAAAGTTAGTCACTAGGTTTCTCATTATTGGAAAATGTATGGGAGTGTCATTATGCCAGAGAATAAAGTGTGTGACTTTATTTGAGTTGCTTTATAAAAGTGTTATAGTGGAGGCATGCATGTGTTTATGATTAACAAATAATAACACTGATACTTCTTTGACTTTTTTTCCTCTCAGAGGTGACATTGTGATTGCAAAAAGCCCAAGTGATCCAAAATCAAATATTTGTAAAAGAGTAATTGGTTTGGAAGGAGACAAGATCCACACCAGTAGTCCATCAGATTTCTTTAAAAGTCATAGTTATGTAAGTAACATTTCAATTATGTTATTCATTGGTGCTGTATTTAGCTAGTTGAATAGACTGATAAAAGAGAATAATTTTTTCCATATTTTGAATGTAAAATGCTTCATTCAGTAGAATTAGATATGTTTGTATCAAGAATAGTCTGGTCATTATATTTTTTATATTTTAATTTTTTCTATAAATATCTCAATAATATTATTGTAGGCAGAATTCACCAGTGAATGCTAGAATTATTGGGTAAAAGTTTGAGGAAAAATTGTATATTTACACGATCTCAAAATATTTCTTCCAAAATATTTATTACAAAAAGCAAACTAGTAACTTCCTAGAAGAGGAATTTGGTAAGCATCACTTTTAACTTAGTAGTCTAAGTTAATTTTACCAATAATAAGACATATAAATATGATGTAGTCCTTGAATTGAAGTACTGGGAAGGTATGTTGATGGTTTTCTTGCAAAAAAAAAAAAAGTATAATGTACATCCTCAGTTTAATTATGGGAAAACATTAGAGAAACCCTGAATTTTGCAACATGACTAACCAATAATTTTCAAAAATATCAAGGTTATACACAAGAAGAAAAGACTGAGAAACTTTCATAGACTAGAGGAGATTAAGGATACCTGGCAACTAAACCCAGTCTGAGCTTGTGGCTTAGCAAGTTTTTCAACTGACTTATTAGTGGAAAATCTGTTAAAAATCCAATAAAATCTGAAGTTTAGTTTTTAAAATCCTTTTTAAAATTTTGGAATTGAAATTACATATACCAGTTGGGCTAATCAACTTAGCTGTTCAGTTAAGAAAGAGAGAAAGAACAGTAGAATAGAAGAATAAAGAATAGATATATAGAATTTTTGTTTCTTTGACCAGTCATATGGCTGCTACGACAGAGCTGATTGTGGAGAAAGGTGACCTTTTTAAAAAATTTTCTGCGTCACTACCAGATTATTACTATAGCTGTTACATCTATTATCTAAGCTTAACTCTAACCCTAATGCAAACATTTAATTAGGGCCTCCTGGTGGCTTAGGGGTTAAGTCTCAGCACTGTCACTGCTTTGGACTGAGTTCAATTCCTTGCCAGGGAGCTAACCACATATCCATCAGCAGACCACGCCTGTCTCATCCGCTGCTCCCCTCAGCAGTGTATTTCAGTCAGTCTGCCTGTTCTGCTCTCCACTCTCTCTGATGAGTCCTCTCACCCCCCATACCTCTGGCTTATAATCTGTCAGTCTATGCAAAAAATAAAGTAGGGTATCTGTTTCATCTTTAAAACAAACAAACAAGCAAACATAGAGTGAAGGATTAAATTGTCTTCGTCATCAGAACTTTTTTTGAACAATAAACACCCTCTAGGTAAGTTTGATCAATAGATTATTAAATAATCTATTATTTACTAACCGTCCATAAAACACAATGGCTCAGGGTATTATTACAGTGCTAAACATATCAGTAATTGTTAGCTGATCGTGATTATGTTGAAAATGACAGTTGTATCAGGTAACCAATTTTTCTTTGGCCTTTGTCATGAGCATTATATCCTTTTATTCTTAAAAAATATCAGATTTTGACACAATAGTTTTACCTGCATGTGACTATTATCATTTTATAAGGCAATTTAGACATTCTAGTTGCTTTATTAACAAGCCCATACTTCACAGCAGAAATAATTTTATCAACAGCTAGAACAACAGAACAAATAAATGATGTCATTCACTAGTTACATGCTTAAACACCACACCTTTGTTGTGGTTTTGTTGTTTTATTTTTTAAGCGTTATTAGAGGAACAATGTCAAGACATGCAGTTTAGATGAAATCTCAGCTAAGTAATCTGAAAAGACTGAAGACACACAAGAATTTTTTTATATTATATTTAAGGAAAACATTCATTGAATTTTTATGTTTGGTGAACGGATACACTAGAGGACACTACCATTTGTTCTAGTTGTATTCACTTCACTTTGGTTTGCCTATTTATATGTGTATAAAGGTAATTTTGTGATAATGTTTGACAGTTGTTATATAGTTCCTCTGTACCAGACGCTGTTGAAACTCTTTGTAAGTATTAATTTATTTAATCATCAGGATGACAACCCAATAGGTAGGGAGTAGTGGTATTTGACAGATGGGAAAACTGAAACACAGGGAGTTTTAATAAATTGCCCACTTTTAAGAATTTGTGAGAAGAACAGTTGGAATGCAAACACAAATAACCTGGCTCCATCCAGAATCTGTACTCCTTACCGTGCCACTCTATCTCCTCTCCAAATACTGTCTACTTATGTAATTATTGTTTGTACTCCTATCTCATCTAATCATACTTTCCTTAAAATATATTTCTTCACTATTTTTAAAAAAGAAAAGGAACTATTTCTGATTAGGATTGTATTCAGGGTTCTTCAAGAGAAGCCAGTGTTTTTTTTTTTAAGATTACCTCTTTCCTTCTAACCTCCAGTTTTTAGGCTGTGTTATCCAAGCCATAAGACTTGTGTAGCTATTACAGAACCATTTTAGCAAATGTGTTCCATTCATCAAGGTGATTTATAACTAAAATTCATCCAAGTTTAGAGCAGTATGAAAAGATATTCATACTGTTTACAGGGTCTCTCCCTCTAGAGTGTTCCATTTTCATCTATCTGAGAAACACACTGGTGCTATACTTTATGAAATGTTTTTTCCTCTTACCCTTTTGTCTTAGAAAAATCATTGTTTAAAAGAGACACCCCACTGATTGGGAAAAATTTTTGCACTCCATACAACTGATAAGGGACTGATCACAAAGATCTACATAAAACTCACATGTTTTAGGAAAAACGAAGTAAACAAGCTAGTCAAAAAATGGGCAGAACTTAAAACATACTTCTCCAAAGAGGAAATGCAAATGACCAACAGGCATATGAAAAAATGTTCAACATCCCTCATAATCAAGGAAATGCAAATTAAAACCATAATGAGGAACCACCTCACACCAGTAAGAATGGCACATATTAAAAAAACTAGCAACTACAAATGTTGGTGAGGATATGGGTAAAAAAGGAACTCGCCTACACTGCTGATGGGAATGCAAACTGGTCCAGTCTGTATGGAAAGCAGTATGGAGGTTCCTCAGTCTACTAAAAATGAAGCTGCCATGTGAGCCAGCAATCCCACTCCTAGGGATTTATCCAAAGGAATTAAAAACATTCATTCAAAAAAATGCAAGCACCCCTATGTTTATTGCAGCATTATTTATAATAGTTAAGACTTGGAGTCAACCCAAATGCCCAAATAGACACCTGGATCAAGAAGATGTGGTGTATAAACACAATAGAATACTATTCAAAAATCAAAAAAGATAATCTAGTGCCATTCGTAGAAACATGGATGGAGCATGAAGGGATTATACTCAGTGAAATAAATCGAAGGAAAAAGAAAAATACAGGATGGTCTCACTTATGGGAGGAATATAAGGGATCAAGGGAAAAACATAATGACATTAACAACAACAAAAAGCACAACAAAACTAAACAGAAATAAGTGGACGACAAATCAGAGACGTTCTGTAGGGAAGAGGGAAGGAACTGGATCAAGGCAGTCATGGGAAGAGCACAAGGGGCTATGGTGATGGTGCACGAGTGAATTGGTGGTGGAAATTCTATGGGGACTACACGTAGAAAATGAAGCAAACTTTGTAAGAAAAAAAATTTTTTTAAATAGAAAAGAAAATCATTCTTTATAAGATGAAGATATTACTGTTCAGATATTGGTTGAACTGCACAGGAAAGATGATAAATATTAAAACTTGTGCAAAAAAACCCCCATTTATTCTCCTCCTAAGTAGATGTTTCTGAAAGCAAAGCACCAAAATTGTTATTTGGAACCTAGAATGTAGAGTTTAGCATATGAAAGAAATGACATTGTTCCTAAATTGGCAAAAAATATATATATAAACAGATCATTGGTTAAGTGATGTAGAACCATTTTATTCCATTCAGAGTTCTGAAAGTCCATGTAGCAAGCAACATTTTAAAACTATGATTTATTTTTTACATTAAGCAGTTGGATACTCAGCAGTCCCTATCAGGGGGCTATTGCAGTGGGTTTTTCTTATTTAGCATTGAGGCCAGTAATTCTCTTTGGGTTATGGGCTGAGCATTGCCTACTAGATATGAGCTTAATCTGTGACTTTCAAATGAAATAAATTGTTCTCAGCCCATACATCTTGAATAACTTGCTTTTCTGAACTACAGGAATTCTTTAGTTTGCTGCTAGAAACCACCTTCTTGCAAAAAAATAACTTTTTGGAAGTAGGATCATTTAGTAAATATATAAAATGAACTGTATTCTCCTGCTGACTTGCACAGTAGGCAGAGGGCAGTGCAAAAGCCTATTTTATGTAGTCTCCATTTCCCCTGGGGAATATAGGGCCAGGACTAGGAAATACAGTAAAATTTACTTATAAAGCTAATGAAGGGACAAAGACAAGCAATTTATATTTTTTTCCTAAGGAAAAAATATAATGATAAATGAATGATAATGAAAAAATGATAGTCCATTGTGTGATTTTAGTCCATAGTGCAACTGTTACACACTTGAGCATTCTGAAATTCAGTAAATTCCTTTTTGCAAATAAATGTGCTATAAAATCTTCTTTCTAAACAGACTCCTTTGACACCATATCCTCTCACAGGGCAGAGTTGACATACTCACTGACATCACTCTGGACTTCATATTCCTTCTGAGCTCATCCTGTTTTAGGTTTGGTCCCACACTGAAACTGTTCTTGTCAATGGCCCACAGTGACTTCTGCTGTTGGTCTGCTGGTCAACTTGTAGTCCTCATTTTTTATGAAACATTAAAATAATTCTTAAAACCTGATTTCCCTTAGTTTTGAACAGATCATCTTCTAAAGTTTACTCCTCTCTTTCTGCTTCTTTTGACTTTCCTTTGTTGGTTCCTGTAGACATTAGAGTAAGAGTTCATGATTTTAACTTCTTGCTTATACACTCACATTTTAGGTGGCCTTGTTCTGATGATTTTTAAATATTAACAACTCCCTGATACTTATATCAGCTACAGTCTCTTTTCTGAACTCCAGAATCATATTTCAGATAGTCTAATATCTTCCCTATATAAAGTATCTAATGCTCATCTCAAACAGTGCAAAACTTAACTCCTGAGTTTCTCCCCAACTCTTTCTTATCACCATTTCCCCTATTACAGAAGTGGAAACTGTTCAGTCTTGCTCAGGTCATAAACCTTGGGGTCATTCTTAACTCCCTTTCACTCCACATCTAATCCATTAGCAAATCATGATGATTATACCAAAACAGTCAGAATTAAAACAGTCAGAATTAAATCACTTGTTGCCATGACTACTATCATTCTGGTGCAACACAAATTCAGCTCTCTCTTGTTTTCTTGAGCTAACTTCTGAATTCCTTTCTGTGCTTTTACCTTTCTTTACTTCTTGCCTCTCTGCCTCGCCACTAACTATTCTCCACATAGTACCTGAAGGGACCCTTTTAATGATAGTTTTTTAAGAGTAATACCTTTACTCTGTACTAGCTGTGCATATCGCTCATAATAAAAGTCATTGGCCTTACGATGGCCTACAAGGCTCTACACTGTCACTCTTCCTGCAACCTGTTCTTATAATATTTAAACTTTTATTAGAATACAAGCATGTTGTCTGTACTGTTTTCACTGAAACAGCAGATTTGATTAGTTGTAATAGAGACCATGTGGACCATAATGCTTAGGCTATTTACCATCTGGCCCTTTACAGAAAATAACTGACCCTTGCTCTAGAATATAATATAAGGTTCTTGATAGCAGGGATTTGTTTTGATTGTAGCTGCTTCCCTAGCACCTAAACTATTGTTTGGCATCTTGAAAACACTTGAAGGGGGACAAGTGTATATATGATCCGACCTTGTTGCCTTCTGTCAGTAGTTCATTTCTATTTACTTCCTATTATTAATTTCTGCTGTAAACCTAGTCCCAAAATAATGTTAGTATTTTTCAGTAAGATCAGTGTTCCTGTAGTTCACCATACTGTATGCTGATGCTGAAATTGTCAGTTTGGTTTTTTTTTTTTCATCTTCAGCCAAGACTTGAAAGCTTAGTTACTTCCATGGTAGGGCAACCTTACCACTTTCTGTAGCCCCAAGTGAAAGTTGTAGGAAATAGTGTAATGTGCCTGTTACTTGTACCAGGACAGAATGCTGATTAAATATTTCCTTCTCCAAGTGATTTCTAAAGGAGTGGTGAAATAGAGGCACCCTGGATCTATCTTGCTTTTGAGGGTCATTGTATTGCTCCAGAAATGCTGTGATGGTTTATTATGATGAGACTAAGTTGCCCTTGCGGCATACAGTACCTACCAATTTGGTTGTGTGATAATGAGAGTTTTCTGCATTTCAATAGAATATGTCTGTGTCTTTTGGACATATTTAGAGTACAGGCATTTTAT
Organism: Galemys pyrenaicus; assembly: GCA_019455555.1. Lineage (NCBI taxonomy): Eukaryota > Metazoa > Chordata > Mammalia > Eulipotyphla > Talpidae > Galemys > Galemys pyrenaicus. Next base: position 5,656,673 of record JAGFMF010011862.1, read on the forward strand.
ACTTTGACCCATTTATTGGTTGCTGATTAATGATGGTAAAGTTGTTGCTTGTAGTTTGGTAACCTTCTTTTTGGTGTCTAGTGCATTGCAAAATGAAGAATTATTTTAAAAAATCTTCTAGTATTTAAACTAGTAAATTTTAGTTCCTCACCCATGAAAGATATATTAATACAAATATGATTATGGAAATTTCAGAACATCACAATAGTTAAAACAGCATTCTTTTGCTATTGTTAAAGGGAACATATTTATACTTATTAGAAAAATGCTTTTTTACTTTTATCAATTCATCAAAATATCAGGATATCTAAAGCTTTTGGATTCTTGATACCAGGTTCCAGTGTTATACACAGTTAAATGATGTTCATTATAGTTTATTACTTTAACAGAATGATGATAAAATAAAGAAGGAATATATTATTTCTTACATTTTTCTTGAATGGTAGAGTATGTTATTATTGATATCATTGTTACTTGCAGAAAATTTAAGAAATATAAACAATATTATATTCCAGAAAGACCTGCATAAGTGTTTTTAGGAAGTACTGGTGTTAAAATGTTCTTTAAAGGAGAACTTGAAATGGTACAGTATGTCAGTAATAAAGCTGTTCTACAGTGTGTTTGTAAAATATTTAAGTAAAACTGATTGACAAACTGAAAAACAATCTCACTAATTGGATAGGATTAGAAAATAGTCACTTTGTTTAGTTAACACTAATAGCCCCTTAATGTGTACTGTGCATTTAGGTTATAGTTCAAATCCTTGAATATCCTAATGCTGTTTTTCTGTTTGTTTAAATGTCATTTACTTTAGCTAAAAGTCACAACCATATGGTCTTCTATTACCACTTGTATTATAAACAGGAAAAGTACTTCTGTGTAGGGAGAGGAATCATCAGATTGAAAGGGCTTGTTTATTATAAGCTGCTGATACACTAAATCCTTATGTCATTTAAATAGAAGAAATACCTAATAATGTCACTTATTACAACAAGGATATCTAAACAAGGGGCTTGCTTTTTGCAGACTATAGTGATAAAAACCTGTGCTACGCATCCATTTCTCAGCAACGGCTCCTGAGATAATCAATTATGGCATACTGTTAATGCCTTGATTGCCGCTGATGTGGAGGAAATATGTTTACTCTTTTGCTAAAGTGAAGTTCACTGCGGAGATGACGTGACTTTTTCATCCTATAGTTAACACAATTCTGAAGATAAATTTGACTTCTTGTTTACAATTCCAAAGTGTTTTCCTTCAGATGTTAGGGCAAAAGAATTGTGTTTGGTGCCTCCACAACCTGAGAATTTTCTGATGTGTTCTCTGCACATTTTCAGAATTTGTTCTTAGTTTAACTATAATATGGAATTTATAGAATTTTATTTTACAGAAATACATTTTTAGTATGTTTGGATATATATATGTGAGTGTGTGTGCGTGTGTATGTGTATGAAGATCAGTCTCCTGTGTCCCTGAAACTAATGTACTTTGCTCAGTAGAAAATACTGTAACCACTAGAAGTTGGGAAGCCAGTGCCACTGGTGTGAATCTTGGAGGGTGGTATGCAATGCAGTCAAGTGCAAATTTACATACACTTGTCCTAGCAAGTTACATGAGACTTCTGTACTTTAAGGTCACCTAAAAGCTAGTGGGGGAAGTTTAGAACACTGAAATTGTTACACAGCTGTTCAGTGTACACATCTATTCAGTGTACACATCTGAAGCATATAACAGTTCTGATGGTATTTAAGGGTATATATTCCAACTTTGATGTGGCTTTCTAACCTAGTAACATTGGTTATCTGGAAAGCTGTTGTCGACTAGGTGGAATATATTCAAATGTCTTTTGAAGTAAGCACTGAAGCAAATAAAGATTTGTGTTACCATTTTGGATAATTAAAATTGTAAGGCTCCTATGTCCTATTTAATTTTTTCCCATAAAAGCATTCTTACTCCATTGTTACCTGTGCACACAGGTGGGCTGTTGAAGTATAGCACTCAAGAATGCAATGCAAACTCAAGATGCTAAGTGTCAGTGGGAGCACTGTGATCTATTGAATGTGAAAGAGCAAGAGATAGCGTGTCAGGGAGACCATTTCAAAGAGGAAAGTCTGTGAGGTGCCCTGTAGGGATTATAGGGGTGAGGCTCTCTGTTGTCTCTGCCTTGTCTTGCTCTTTTTCTCCTCCCATTTTCCTCATTAATTATTCCTTCCTCTACTTAGTCACATCCACTGGTCACAATGTCCAGTGAATTCCTATTTTCTGGGTTTACACACTCTTGAAAAATCATTCATACATGAGGTATACTCAAAATATACCATGAGTCTTCTAGTCCCCCCAACCCCACAATGGGGAGCATAATAAATACACTTCATGCTGTTTTGCAAGAATATAAGGGGTAGCCATTTAGTGAGGGTCTGCAACTTCCTTAGCTTGTGATCTCTGCAGGATGTTCTGCTTTGCTCCACTTACCACAGTCATGTCCAATTATGTTTGTGGTCAGATGGGGGCTCCATCATTCAGTCCAGTTACAATTGGTGGTTTTTCCACCCATGTTTCACTATTAGACTATTTACCTAAAATAACAGTGGAAGAGAGGAAGGACTAACATACAAAAGCAAATGTATGTATTATAAGACAGTTAAACATAGTAAATTAACCAAAAAATATTGGCACTACTAGCCATTGTACTGCTAACCTAATCATGTGAAAATGTTTTCCTCCTGCTTTTTTTTTTTTTTTTCATAACTGCTTTAACAAAATTTAGGACTCTTAGTTTGGCATAGCAAGTGTGCTTGCATCGCTGCTGAACATTAATGCAAAGCCAACAAGAGACAGAGTACTTGAAAATGCAGGGTAATTAAAAAATCTAAAATGCAATTAAAGATTCTGATCTACTTCCTGTACATTGTGTATGTGAATCCCTAAATCAGGAAGGATTAGAGAAACCTGTTCTCTGAAGAGACTTGAAATTTGACCTGACTTTGCTATGTAAAAAAAAGTCAAAGTAGATCTAGGGAAATAGATTGATAAAGACTTTGACCTAAACACAAATGTACCTAACCCCAAACAAGCCCTGGCATTCAGACATCTTCCTTAATAAAACTGGGCTTCAGGGGCAGCCAGAAATGCTGGACTTGGGGGTAGGAAGGTAGGATGGAAGAAAATACGTAAATGGGATAGACTAAATTTGCCCTACATTCACTTCACAACTTTCCTTTTGCTTTTATTTTTATTTTTACTCAGGCATTCATTAATTCCACATACATTTATTGAGTACTTGAGGGCTGGTACCATGTTAGAGTAGATCACAGTGCTGCTTACAACGCTGTCCAAGAGAACTTGGCAAAAATAGAATATTCTATATCTCTGTCATCCTTTATAGCAGCCCCTAAGTACATGTGGCTATGGAACACATAAAATATGACTAGTGTGTGTAAGGAACTGAATTTTTACTTTTATGTAATTTGTATGATTTAATAGCCTCCTGTGCTACTAGAGGCTACATTTTGAAGTACAGCATAAGTAGCTTATAATCAAGTTGAAAGAGCAGACAAGAAATTACAATATAACAGAATTACATACAAGGTGCTAAAGACATGAAAGGATATTTATGCAGACTGGAGTGGGTAGGATTATTCCAGACTAGGGAGGTGAAACCAAAGTTGAGGTTCTAAAGGATAAGTAGGAATTAGCCAAAGTAGCAGCATATTCAGAAGGCATAGAAAGGAACATTCAGTGTTTTATTTTGGGGAACTGCCAAAAGTAAGGCAAAGAGTTTTGACTTTGGGAAGAATTATTTGGAATCCCGAAATCCAAATTTTGGTGGTAAAATATTAGTACATGTTTTATGTAGAGTGCATCTGAGAGCAGGTGAAAACTCATTAATTACAGTCTTACCACTTTATTCTACTACTGTTTCAGATACTTTGTATTTCATTAAATTAGGCTCTTTTTTTTGGCATATGAGAACCAGAGTTCATCAGGCAATGTTAAAATGAAAGTGTATGGTCTTGAAATGAGACTATAAGATGATGCTTTTAAATACAAATCTCAAAACAGCAGGTCTTGTTTTACAAATGAAACAAAAAAGAAGTCAGGAAAAGTTGTCCCAGGAAAACCTGTAGCACTGGGACATTAATATTAATTATCTAGGCTGGAAGGCCTATTAACTGGCTTCACTCCCAACACCTTTTTCTTTCTTCACCTCCTGGCTAGTTAGTTGGCAAAGAGATTTGAAAGAAGAGCTGAAGCATTTGATACTTAATAAATAGTGCTTGATGAAATGCCTGTTAATAGGATAAAAATGGTAGTCTTTATTACATTTGGATGATCTGCAAAAACTAAATTTCATTAAATTGGTTAGCATTATTAATATGGCAGTTAATCAATTAGTGTATAATATTTTTAATTGATTCAATTTGAAGTCTTGAAGATAATCAGATCTATACATATAATTGAACACAGTGTAAAAGAAATTAAATAAAAATCATTACCAAAATAAATTACAAAGCAAGAAAACTGGGTAGATAGGTAGACTTCATAGGAGATAGTAAACAAGGGATGCCCAGCAGGCACCTTTTATATCAGCAGCTGTAACAACCGCTAATATCCAGTGTTAACTGGGTGCCAGGAGCCTGATTTTTGATTTTTTTGATTCTCAGACTCTTTCTGTAATACATTTGTTATTCCCAGTTTTATTAAAGAGTAAGGGTTAAAACCCTTAGGTTTAACTAGTAGTGGCTGAACTACATTTTGAACTCAGAACTATGGCTTTGTGGACTGTATCTTTAACCACTATGCTAAACAGCCCAGCAGAGATTTCTCTTCAGACTCTGAAGGTATTGAGTACTTAGGGAGAAAATGAAGGAGCTTAGCTTGAAATAGCTCTGAGATTGAGCAAGTCTTAGTCTAAGCACTGAATTTACTCAGCAGGGAAAATGCTCAATAATGAAAAAGAACCTCTTAGTAAAAAGTATCCATCTTCATTAACCCCACCACAGTGCTGTAGGTATAGCATACTGGAACTTTGGTATTAATTGTTCTTTGGTGATAATTGGCTATGTATGTACCTAAGGTAGTTAGTTCCATTTTTAAGTAGGAAAGGACAATAACAGTCCCTAGGAATGATACAAGTAGAATATTAATGAGTTGGAATTTAAATGGGGAGAAAAAGAAGCAGGACTACATAGAAATAGTACACATTGAAATAATCAGTGGTAACTGTTCTGTGGCTGGTCCTTATGTTAGGGCATTTGTAACGTTTTTGGGGATACCTCTATCAGGGCTCCACTTATTCCAAATGCCTTAGCTTAGACAAGTGTGGTCAAGAAGTTGTGCTGGGAATGTCAATGAAAATAGAATATTAGAGAAATTGTTCCACAAGTTTTGCTTTTGAAGATACCCATAACTCGCAGTTCAGATTAATAACATTTTTTCCAGTTTTGTGCTCTTAAAAACTCTTCTACTTGATTGGTTCTTAGGAAAATCATTTTTTCCCATGTCTTTCTTTTTTAACTTTTAATTAATTTATATATATTTGACATCAGTTGTAATCCCCATCACCATTTCACCAGTGCATCATCCCTTGTGCTCTTATCTGCCCTCAACCCTCTCCCTCGCCCCCACCAAGTGTCCCCAATTTGTCCTTGTCTTTTTGTTGTGTTATTATTATTATTGTTTTTGTTATTATTCTTTTCCTTGATCCTTATTTGGTTCCCTTATAGTCCTCCTAGGGGGGAAACCATCTGGTATTTTTCTTTTGCCTTCTGACTTATTTCGCCTAGCATAATCCCTTCCAGCTCCATCCATGTTCCTATGAATGACTCTAATTTATCTTTTTTGATTGCTGAATAGTATTCCATTGTGTATGTGTACCACAGCTTCCTGATCCACTCTTCTGTTTTTGGGCATTTAGGCTGTTTCCAGGTCTTACCTATTGTAAAGAGTGCTGCTATAAACATAGGGGTGCAGGTATTCTTTTGAATCAGTGTATGTGTCTTTTGGGTATATTCCTAGGAGTGGGATTGCTGGATCCTATGGAAGTTCCATTCTTAGTAGATTGAGGAACCGCCATACTGCTTTCCATAATGGTTGGATCAGCTTGCATTCCCACCAGCAGTGTAAGAGAGTTTCTTTTTCTCTACATCTTCGCCAACATTTGTTGTTGCTACTTTTTTTGATATGTGCCGTTCTCACTGGTGTGAGGTGGTATCTCATAGTGGTTTTGATTTGCATTTCTCTGATGACAGGAGAAGTTGAGCATTTTTTCATATGCCTGTTGGCCATTTGCATTTCCTCTTTGGAGAATTGCCTTTTTAGCTTTTTGCCCATTTTTTGACTGGATTGTTTACTTTTTGTTTAGTCTGGTTAGTTCTTTGTGGATCTTTGTGATCACATGTCTTTACAACATTTTTAGTGTTGTAGGAAGAGTAAACTCAAACATTTATTTACTGATGATATTTCTAATTTTGCTGTTGAATCAAACAAATACTGGGTTCTTTAAATTTCTCTGTAGAACTATGCATTAATGAATTATTTCTTCTAGAATTTCTCTCTAGTAGTTTACTGCAGAGCATCTTACCATGACTTCATTTTGGTAATATAAGTCATGATTAAGTAGGATAAACTGTAATCACATAGAGATATAGCAATATGACTTGGTCCTGCTTACTGGATGATAATAACATAAAAAATAATTTTATAGGTACTAATTGTTGGACTTGAAATGACATGTTATAAATGTAGATTCATCATACAGACTTTTTTCCTTGGCAGGAAAAAGCTTATTTGAGCTTATCATTTCATTAGACACAAACTCTTTAAAATATATGTGGAAAATGATAGATATTAAAGATTAAAGTGTTGATGTGTCAGTACCATTTGCTTTTACCAAAAAGAAACTATTCAGTTGTTTTCCTAATTTTTCTTATGTGATTCAGGAAGAGAAATAATGTCAAAAGAGGATCCCCAAAATGTCATACTCTCCTTGCCTTTATACTGTTTTTTCTTTACTAGCCATTGTTTCCTTTTCATCCACAGTTATTTTAGAAGAAACGGTAAGGAAGCATATGTAGTAGCAGGGAGGTACACACCCTACCTTTGCTGGTTGTAAACTATAAAATACGTGGCAAGTAAAGGGTTAATTAAGAAAATCTATCTGTTATTAGGATTTTCTCCTTCTTGAAACTTTTGAAAGGTTAAACATGCAAATATCTTACCTTTCAGTCAGAACTTTTTCTTAATTCAGTCAACTTTCTCTTTGTTTAATCAAATAAATGAGTTTGATTATAGTTCAGTAGATGTGTTATTTGATATTGTGGATTCTTTCATCAGATTTCACTGGAATCAAGAAAGGTAACACCTGTAGGTCCTTTCACAAAAGCTTCTTTTGTTAGTTGGACACCCGCAGGCCATGAGGCAATTACATTTGTTGCTTGTACTATAAAGGAGGCAGTTAACTAGACCTCAGTAAGTATAGCTGAGAACTAGAAGCTTGATTCTTTTGTCCAGTCCTTAGATTAGCTTTTACCATAGCTTAGGAAGTAAACCTCTGACGTAGAAAGGAAAAACAGGAGTGATTTAAGGGTTCTGTTAAATTTAGCAGAGCTAAATTTAGCTCTAAACCTAGCTGTATCTGAGATCCTAGAAAAATTCAGATTTGAGCAAAATGAAAATATTCTATATGGCATTTATGGTAAACATATATTCTTATTCAGTTGCATTCATTCATTCATTGAACATAGTATGGCAGATTTACAAAACTATAAAAAGGAAAAGTAACTATTAAAGGTTTCGGTTATGAGAAATAATGAACAAAGACATAGAATTAAGGACATCCATTTTTTAGTAATTTGTAAAACATTTATTATAAATGTATTAAAGTAATACACTTTACTACTTTAGCTGAAAAGTTATAATAGCTTTTCAAAAATGTTATTATTATAATATTGCCCCAGAAATTTTTCCCTTATCTGATTTGAATTTTCAATTTAATGATAATTAGTAGGTTAACTCAACAGACAATAACTGTGTTTTGTGTTAGAAAGGAAAGGTATTCTGTTCCTTGCCTCACTTCATTCATACCAGAAAGGTCAGATTTTCATTTTCAGACCCATACTAAAGCTGTGTTGTATTTGATGTTTGTTTAAATAAATTAGTTCTTAACTAGATTAATTTTTAATCATCCAGAGATCTGATGACAATATTGCTAATTGCAGTCATGGTTTATACTACAAAAAGAAACAGAAGCTGCTATGTGGATTAGAAGTTAGTCCCTTTGCACACTACCAAAGGGAGGAAAACCCGTTTTAGAAAATTCAACAAAGCAGTTTATTTATTTCACTTACTGTAGATGTAAAATCTTTCCATTAGTTTTTTTAATATATGTCTGTTACATAAACTACATTTAATCTGTGTACTGAGGAATGTTTATATCATTACTAATTTTGAGATAAGCAATATTTTGGTGAATTGTTCATATAGAATTGTATGCTGAGTTTGGCAGATCTTTTCTAGAGATTTTGATAGGGAAAGGGTAAAGGAAATACACAGATTAGATGCCACTAAAGAGTACACAAGGTGTAGATACCAAAGGAACTTGTATCAAAAACTTTAGTTTTCACTAAAAGAATTCTCTTCATATTATAAAATTTTCTTCTTATTGTTAAAATTTGATGATTTGAATATCTTCGTGTGGCAGTGGAGTTTCTGGTGCTGAACTTGCCTTCCTACCACTAAAGAGCAAGAAAATTGGACAAAATTGTTAAGAAATTGTTTTTAGAGAATCATCACAGATCATATTAGACAGATCCCTGAAGAAACAAAGAAAGTAGGCCCTATACTTCTCCAGTTTCTGCCTTAAGGCAGTTTTCAGATGGTACAAGGACAGAAAATTTAAACAAAGCACAGTGGTCTTGATGAGCTAAGGTAAGAGATTACCACAGAGCGAAGTTTAAGAGGTTGGCATTTATGAGCAAATTACCAGGGGATGACAGAAGTCCAGAAATCTACATAAGTATACCCTTAGTTGTGGATTAAATACTAAACTGTACCTGTTTATGTTGAAATTTAAAGACAGGAAAAAAAAAAATCAACCAGTGGGGACCTGAGCAATTCCCGGTACTTACACAGGGCTGAGAGACATTTAAGGTCTGACCAACCAGAGTAGACAGATCTCATTGAATATCCAGAGCATTCAGTAGAGACTCTGGAGTATCATGCCTTAGTAGTATGGCTAAATTATCCTTTAGAGCACATATAACCTTTAACAAGAATAAACTAATCCACAGCTGATTTGTCTTCCAAAAAAAAAAAAAAATACCCAACAGAACTCCAACATTCAGCACTTTTTAAAGATACAATCCTTTCAACAAATGAATTTCCAGCTCAATCACAAATACAAGATATGTGAAGTAGGAAAATGTAACACATCTCCTATAAAAAAAAACCAGTTAAATAGATCCAAATATGATAAAAATCATGGACTTAACATCGGTATGTTCTGAACCACCAATTCTAAATATTTTCAAGGACCTAGAAAATAAAAAAAGAACAGATGAAGTTTCTAGAGCTTAAAAATATATTGTATGAAAAAAATAATAAAAAACACAGCAAAACAAAACAAAAATAGACAGCTATAAATCAGAGACATTCTGCAAGGGAGGGTGAGGGAGTGGGGTCAAAATGAGGGCAGGAAGAGCACAAGGGACTATGGTGATGGTGTGCAGTTGAATTGATGGTGGAAATTCTATGGGGACTACACCTGAGAAAAGAGAGCAAACATTGTAAAAAAATAGTAAAATATATATAAATAAGTAATTAAAGTATAAAATAAAAATATATTGTATGGTCTTTACACTAGATTAGAAACTGCAAAAGGAAAGACTGGTGAATTTGAAGACATGGCAATGGAAATTATAGAAGCTGAAGGATAGATAAATGTCTGTGGAAAAATGAATAGCCTCATAACTCATGTGACAATATTAATCAGATTAACACACCTTGTTATGGAAACCCTAGAATAGTGGGAGGGAAAACAGATCATCATACTTTTTTGTCCAAATTTGATCCAAGAAGTTCAGAAAGTATTTCTGGTTCATAGAAAATTAAAGCAAGTGACATCATTATCAAATGGCAGAAAGTGAGTGATAAAAAAGAAATATATCTTCAAAATTACCAGAGAAAAATATAGATTACATATAATATAAACATAAAGAATTTCCTCTTCTCTATCACCAGAAACTGAGTAAGATAAATGACTACAGAGTGATATCCTTAAAATGTTGGAGGAAAAAAAAACACTGTTAATCTAGAATTCTGTAGCTGGTGAAAATATCTTTCAAAATGAGGGTAAAAATAAAGGTACTTTCAAACAAGTGATGAGAAAATTCATTGCTAGCATTCTCAAATACTGTAAGAATTAGTAAAGGATGTTTCTCAGGCTAAAAATGGAAACTTGAATTCATAAAAGAATATATATAGACCTCTAGTAGTACTAAACATATGGGTATAATTATAACAGACTTTTGGTCTTTGTTTTAAAATAATTTTATGATTATTTAAATAAAAAGTAATAATTTACTGTGGGGGTTAATGACATGAGTAGAAGTAAAATGTTTAAAGACTATAGCTCAAAGACCAGGGGTAGAGATGGGGATGGAAATACAATGTTGTAAATCTTACATCTTATATAAAGTGGTATAATATATGAATGCATTAATTCCTGCTTGTGAAAATAGACTGACTAAAGATGTTTATTGTATAAATGTAGAACAATGTTTTGAAAAATAAGATGTATTTTGCCAACAGAGAAAATAAAACATTTCAAAAAATATTCGATCCAGAGAAAAAAGGGAAAAAAAGTAGATGGAACAGTCATACCAAAGTTATAAAACCTATGGAAGAAATGTAGGATGTTTTTTCATGATTTGGGTTGGGCAAATATGTTAATGTTAAAAGTGCATGAAGCTTAATAGAAAAAAAGAAAAGATGAATTAGACACTTGCATTACATACATTTTGAAAATAAAAAAGCAGTTCACATACTGGGAGGAAATACTTGCATTATCCATCAAAGGAAAAGCACTTAAAGAACTCAGGGTAAGAAAGACTCCCCATCTTAGAAATGGGCAAAATATTTCAATAGACATCACAAAATATGCTTATTACAGAAATGCAAATGCAAGTGAAAATGCAAATGAAAAATCACAATGTGATATCAGTAACCTAGTAGAATAACAAAAGTAAAATTAAAAAATTAAACAGAGAACACCAGGGTTGTGTGGAGCAACAAGAAGACTTGTACATTACTTTTGGGAGGATAAAATGGTGTAATCATTTTGGAAATCTACAGTTAAGCATACCTCACCCAGAAATTTCACCCATAGGTTATTTACTGAAAATAGACTTCACATGAATCTTAATAGTGCCTTACTGGTAATAATCCCAAAGTACAAACAACTCAAGTTCCATCAACAGGCTTATGGATGAACATTGTGATTTACAGTAGACTACTCAGCAGTAAGAAGGAGTAACTTATACATACAACATAGATGTCATAAAAAATTGACAAAGGATGTACTGTGAAAAGAACTGAGTGTGTACTTGCACCAACAGCAAGGTGCCACTATCACCACCCTAACCAAGCCTCCTATCTTGGGTTTTTCAAACTCCCAATTCCAGCAGGCCTCCAGAGCCTGTAGCCAGCCCTGGACCTTATTGTGGAGGATGATGTGTTGTATTCAGCACCACTGTTATGCTGGCAGCTGGCAGAATTCAACAAAAATCCAATGGCAGGGTTTTCAGTAGGTTTAATAGTTGCCAATGATCTCTACCAATGGGAAGTCCTTATTATAGGTCTTCCAGATACACTTTGAGTTTTAAAAGTATACCTCACTTTCCCAAAAGATTATCTGCCCCCATTCCCTAAAATGAAATTACTAAAAAATACAGCAACCAAATATTGATAGAAATGGTTATGTGCATTTCTGTTTCTTCATGAGTCTGGGGAAGACAGATAAAGTTATGGAAAGCCAAAGGAACACTGACTCCCTATTGACACCATGGAAACTGTCATGCATGTGGTGTCATTTCTATACTGGCAGACCCTTAATGGAGACTCACCTGCTGATGTTGATGCTGCAAAAGGAGGGGAAGCAGAAATAGAGAATTGAAAAGGAAAGTGCCCACTGTGTAAGAAAAAGTAGACTGCTTTTAAGTGACATTTCATCAACAGCTTTAATTTCACTTATTTCAGGTTCTCCAATTGAAACAAGGCACAGTTTTTCCTGCACTGTACCTTCCTATTGCTGGACTTCTGTTGTAACAAGTTGGCAAACAGTGGCTGGAACTGGGCCTCAATAAAACATGCTGGTATCAATGCTATCAAAGTCTAATGTGCCAATTTACAGATCATGCACTTTGAATTCTATTGATCTCTAAATTTTAAATAATTTTTATTGTGGTAATAGGGTACTACATTGTGCATGACTTAGGGTATTTTGAGTCACATCTCCTCAGATGTATGTTTCTACACCCACCACCAAAGCACCCATAATCTGCCATCATTGCCCATTAGCCTCCTCCCACCTTTACTCTCAAAGTCTTACTCTTCTACCTCTGGTAGCCTCACTTATGCAGTCAGATTTCTAAGATTTGCTTATTTTCTTTATATTCTACATGAACAAAATTACTGAATATTTACCTTTATTTTTCTGACTTATTTTGCTTAGAATAATCCCCTCTAGTTCCGCCCATGTTGTTGCAAATGGTAATATTTTGTCTTTTTAATAGCTGAATAGTATTCTATCGTGTATACATACCAAACCTTCCTTAATCCACTCAGTTGTCATTGGTCAGCTGGGTTGTTTCCATAACCTGGCTATTGTAAATAGTGCTTCAGTGAACTTATGAGTTCATATATATCTGTTCAGTTAGTGTTTTTGTGTTATTTGGGTAGGTACTGAGGGGTGGAACTGCTGATCAGAATTGTTGTAACCTTTAGGAAGAATTGTAAAGACTTGCACATAAAACATGACTCAACATTAAATATATGCATATATATATATTTTATAAACTGTTCATGTACATCCCCGGTATACCTTTTACCAAATAATGCTTTCTTATAGAATAAGAATTGTGTAAACCCTCACCTCAAAATTTTAATAGATTTTCTTTCCCTATTGTTTCTTAACAGTTTTAAGACTCCTTAAAGCATGTCACATGAAAGGCAATTAGGATGAAAAATTTCCATATAATTTCCTTTAAACCATCAAGGTTTTATTAAACTCTTTTACTAAACTTCTGTATCTTCTTTGCTTTGACAGACTTCTCTCTGCTTCTGTCTCTTCTATCTGCCAGAAAAGCTTTTAACCATTTAGTCCAAATACTGAAATACTTAATGAGCAATTACTTGATTTTTAATAACTTTGGAGGAGAGGTCTTCAGAGATGCTTTGTCCTGTATTCCAGTTGCATCCACCTATTGGATAGGATGTAGCAATAACATACTTTACTGATGGGAGTTCTTAATCCCAGTCATTTGTCAAGAACTAAAATGAGTTGGTTGTGAATTAAACTCACTGATAATTGAAAACAAAACAAACCAAGAAAAGAAAATTACCCTTAACAGAAGATTCTGATTTGTTTTAATTTTCGCCCTGCAGTTACCCAATGTTAAGATTGGTGGAATACAGTATGTATAGCCTCAGGCTTTTAATTTAACTTTGGGTTTGCCATTAAAAGTGCTGATTGCCCTCATACCCTTTTAGCCTTTATATTTCTCTACCTCTATTTTTCTCTGTTGCATTTCCCCATCTATTGTACAAAGGAATTGCAGTATTTATTTTCATTTCATAATTCTGTCATCATAGTGATTCTTCCCAAAATATTTTGCCAATAATTGTCAAGTTGTTGGCTTTTACTGTATTGAATGATGGCTGTAATTCTTTTTTAAAATTACTGAAAGTTAGACAAAAATATGTACTGCAAATTTCATTTACATGAAGTTTAGGAAGAAGTAAAACTTGTTTTGTAACAGAACAAATCACTAGTTGCCTGGATGCAAATATAGGTATGGTAGGTTGACTGGAGCAAAAGGTAACTTTTTGGCATGATGGAAGTGTTTTTTTTGTTTTAATATTTTAGATATTTATGCATATAAGAACTGAGGTACAGGATACACATGCAGAGGGTGAGAGGATTCACCAGAGATAGAGTGGGGAGCATAACAGGCAGATCGACTGAAATACACTGCTGATGGGAACAGTGGGCCAGGCAGGAGAGGTCTGCTGCGCCACGTGGGTCCCCTCCCTGGCCAGGGATTGAACTCGTGCTGCAGTGACTGGCTGCAGAAGCTCCAAGTGTGGCGCTCAACCCCTTGCACCACCAGGGAGGCCCGTTGGAAGTGTTTTATATCTTGACTGTGGTTGGTAGTTAAACAGGTACGCATGTTTTTCAAAATTATTATCAAAACTTAAAAAAAAATGAGTGCATATTACCCTATAAAGGGTACCTTTATAAAATTGATTTTAAAAGTGCCTACCCTCACTCTATACCAAAAATAATTGTTTCAAAAGTGGAATAATTTCAACATCATAGGTTTTTTTATTGGGCCACTACATAATCAATATAAGTGGGTCAATAAGGTGACAGCTTCAATTTTAAGACCCACACTTAAAGGTTTTGTTGTTGATCGAGAAGCTTTTATCCGTTATCATCAGTGATGAGGTTATTTTCTTGGTTTGTGTGCTTGATATCAAGGGTTGAAGTCTGTGAGATGTAGAGGTTATTCCTTTCTATACAGTTACATGGGGGTGGGGGGACATTCCAAGACTCCTGAAACCACAAGTTGCACTGAACACTATATCTATCTGTCTATCTACACACACACACACACATTTTTCCTATACATACATACCTATGAAAAGCCTAATTTATAAATTAGGCACAGAAAGAGATTTTCAACAATAACTAATAATAAAATAGAACAATTTCATAGTCTGCCGTAATAAAAGCTATGCGAACATTGTGGGTTTTCTCTCTCAAGGTGTCCTATTACACATAATATTTTCAGACTGGGGTTGACCAATAGTAACTGCAAGCAAAACCACAGTAAGGGAAGATGTACATGGATACGTTTGTATTAGCATGTATGGATTCCACTACCAAGGAGTTAGCATGCTCCATATTTGAACTGATTTCTATTAAATATTAGTAACAATATTTCACAGGTTGTTTGAAGGATCAAATGAACTTTTTAAAATTAAATACACCAGTGCCTCCCTCATGGCACAGTGGGTTGAGTGCCACACTGTGAAGCATCTGTGGCACAGCTGCATGAGTTCGATCCCCAGCCAGGGAGGGGACCCACATGGCATAGCAGATCAAAAGAAAACAGATCACCAAGAGTTTTTAAGGACAATGAGAATACTCTTCTGTAATGATGGATACATTTCATACATTCGTCCAAACCCATAGGATGTATAATCCCAAGACTAAATTCTAAGATAAACTATGGACTTGGCTGATTATGATGTGTCAGGATAGGTTCACCAGTATAACAAATATGACTCTGATGAAGGATGTCAGTAATAGAGGAGGCTATGCTGAGTGGTAGCAGAGGGTATGAGAAATATCTATGCTTTTTAATTGTGCTGTGAACCTTAAACTGCTCTAAAAAAGTCTTTTAAAAGAGTAATTTGTGACATGAAAAAATGCAGTCATTCCTTATTAACCCAATAGGAACACTCTTTCATATAAGCTTTCCAAGTAAAAGCTAGTCAAAAGAATTGAGAAAATACATTTTGGTTTGTCCAATAATTCAATTTTTTTGGGTAACAAAAACTTGTAAAATTCTGTTGTAATGATTGTTGTTGGACAATATTTTATAAAGTTTATATTGAATAGATATTAATGGGCATATGTCTCATCAGAGACTGTTCTAAGTATGCTTATGATTGTCATTGAGTAAAAAATTAAACTTGCATTACTTACCAGTTAATATATAGGACATATAGAAGGTAGGGTCTTTTAATCTAGTAGAAGGTCAGCATCATTAATTTTACAACTGATGATTTTATAATAGGTCCTTCTAGGTTTTGATGGTCATTATTGAAGTATAATGCATGAAAGATATGGCCTGTACAAAGGAAGAACAGGGATCTTAATTAGAATTCTGACAGGCCTGCTCCAATAAAATGATGAGATTATTTGTAATTGATGTCACAATCAATTACCATTTAGTTCATCATGAGCATTCTAATAGGTCTGGCCTTGGTACTGGCCCCAGGATGTTGCTGAGTGATTGGCTGCCCTGCTTACGCTGTTATTGAGACAGGAGGGCACATTTTCAGTCAGCATTCTAATGACCTCTTTTGAAGTCTATTAAATTAATGACCCTGTCACACTATTTGAGCTCTTATAATCCCAGTTTGGGGTTTGTATAACAAATTAATGTTTGGGAACCATATGGCAAAAAAGGTCTTTCAAATAGTTGAAATTCTAACATCATTTGTACATAAAAAGTTATTTTATTGTGCAAGGATTAAAGTAAAGATGTAAATTATAGGTTGTATATCATATCTACTTTATAAAAGAGAACTTTGGGACATTTCTTCCTAATCTGAAAGACATGCTTTTTATATAGTACCTCAATTTTTTATTTTTAAAGGGGGATGTTTTCTTCTTAATTTTAGGTGCCAACAGGTCATGTTTGGTTAGAAGGTGATAATCTACAGAATTCTACAGATTCCAGGTACTATGGACCTATTCCATATGGACTAATAAGAGGACGTATATTTTTTAAGGTATTTTTTTTCTGATTAAAATTAGGCTTTCTTCTCTTAGCTAAAAAAAAAAAAAATTCTTTTAGAATAAACTTGGAAATCATCAGGCTGCCAGTGGACTTAGCTATTGCAATAACTACATTTTATGAATAAGATGGCCTTTATAGCTATAAACATTACCCCTTCCCTAGATGAGTAATTCAGAATAATTTTTTTGCTTTAATTATAAAGTTCAAACTATCTTTATTGTAGCATTAAAAAATCTTTAATTTGAATCTGCCCAAATTTATTGTCTCTCATACAACTTTTTTTTTATTAAAATATTTTAAAATTTACATATACTTGCCATTAATTGTAATCCCCATGTATTCCCCATCACCATCTCACCAGTGCACCATCAC
>JAGFMF010011862.1:5674102-5765647 GCA_019455555.1 Galemys pyrenaicus
GGTGCAGGTATTCTTTTGAATCAGTGTATTTGTGTCTTTTGGGTATATTCCTAGGAGTGGGATTGCTGGATCCTATGGAAGTTCCATTCTTAGTAGACTTTTACAACCATACTCATACTCTGTACATATATTACTCTGCATCTGTGGAAGAGCAGTCTAGAGTTAAACTATCTGTAATGTAGGGATATTACAGCTAAATTAGTGAAACTAATTCACCATAGCATAGAAAATGTATGAATCTTAGGAAAAATTACTGTTTTCATAGGTTCCTTCTTTTTGTACATGCAATAAAGATAAAAACAGACATGAATACTAGGGGCTCATGGATAATTTACAGGATTCTTTACTTAAACAGATGTTAAATTTAGGTACTTTACAGTTAACTCTTATTTGATGGTAATAAAGAAATCACAGACACATTCACATACTGCAAATAATATTTTTTTATATATTTTAATATTCCAAACTTTAGAGTTTAAATAAATACATACACACACATTATACAAATTTGTATTTTAAAGTCTTATTCCCATTAGAAAATTTGTGGCTGGCAGAATAAGGAAGGAGCTGTGAAGTTATCTGGCATAGAAAAGGGGTACATGAAATAAAAAGGAATATGATGATGCTATAACATCACTTTCATTAATTATCTTCCATCACATTTTGCTTTTACAGATATGGCCGCTGAGTGATTTTGGATTTCTGCGGGACAGCCCTAATGGCCATAGATTTTCTGATGATTAGCAAAAATTTATTCTTTTGATCTGATTATTGTCTCCTGTTGAAGTGAATTTCTTATTGCTACTGAACCATGTTCTTAATAATAAACTATTTGTATTCAGTGTTAGTTATTTTAAATTGGTAAAAATAATTCAATACATACTATGAAAGCTACAGTAATTCAAAATATATATATGGATAACAATGGAACACCAAGTAAATCATTTAAATTTTGATAAAGTATTTTTAGGGGGAAATCTAGATGACTACCTCACTGAATTTTTAGTTTTACTATAAAGTTAATCTCCTCTTGAATATGCCTCATACTTTAGCTAAACTTACAAGTCAGAGTAGCAATAGTGTCATTTTTAAGTTCAATCCAAGAATAAATACCAGTTTGTTCTTAATAAAAAGTTGCTATGTCACATGTTTTGCTTACTCACTTGAAGTAAAACAGTTTAAATGATCCACCAAAAGAACCTTTAAAATTCTTTAAATATGTACTCATATTATATACAGAGTATGAACTATATAGAAAAATAAAATCTTATGTCTATTAAAGTCATTAACAATATATTATAAAAGTTTTTTCATCATACCAGCAATACAGTGGTTTTATATTCACAAATATAGGCATCACTACTTTGAATAAACAATGTACCTCTTTCAAATTATTTTCTCCTAAGCTACCATTTCCTAAATCACATTTAAAGTTCGGGAAGGTAGACTGAAGAGCATGTTCCCACTAATAAAGCCAAATGAAGATTCTGAATATAGAACTAGGGTTGCAGTCAAGTCTTCTGACTCCAAAGCTATTTTATACAGCTGCTACTTTATCTTCTTTATTAACTTTGAAATAATCCTATGAAAATCCATATTTACCCTTAATATGGGAGAACAAGATTTATGTTATTCAGAGATTATAATTTACTTCTAATGATCTGAGAATTTGATGTAAGCATATAACTTTAGTGGCTAGAAACATCATCTACTACATCAAAAATGTAGTAACTTTAAAGGAATATGATAAGCCTTATGATCCATTAAAAAGAAGAGATATGCTTATTTAAAAAAATTATTTTTTTGCCAAGGGAAAAAAGATCAATAATACAAATTCTCAGATGGAATTCATGAAATATAATTTATAGTTCATGTTCCCCTTTTTTGGTGTCTATAAAATATAAATTATAAATGCAGAGAAAAACATTAAAATGAGTATTTATTGGAAAATAGTATGAGCAGACACATAAAGAATCCTACTTCTTATCAGCTTTATACATCTGCTTGATGCACAAAGTTGGAATGGATTTTTCTCAACCTGCCTGTGTACACAGTGAAAGAAACCACTTAGTGAATAGTTTCACTTATAATGAAGTAGTTCTATAATTAGTGAACACGTATCACAAGAAACCAGGGTAACTTCTTCTGCTTCCTCCTTGGAAACACTGTATGTTCCACCACATCGGCAACTTATAGAAAAAGTGTGATCAACTGCAAAGAAACAAAAGAACTCTTTAAATGAGTACGAACAACTACTAAATACCTTTTAAAAAGGCTGTTTATTCTCACACACAAAATGTAAAGCAAAATAACTAAAAAATATGTAAGATGTATGTAAATGAGAACTCAAAAAATATTCTTGTCAAGGGGGCAGTGTTTCTAAACATCATCTACTGAAGATTCTTCATTATAGCTTTATGACACAAAGCTAAGAATTAATAGTTAATGTACTTGGGAGGAGAACAGTCTCAGAATCCTGAAATTTATTGAAGTCTTCTGTTTTCTCAAGACGCATATAAATTTTACATTCTTTTCAATAGTATTTGTCAAAAATATTACAATGAAGGTAAAATAAAAATAGTCCTACTGTCTTACTGTTAACTGTTTTACCATTAAGAAGGATGCTTTTGCCTAGTTATATTCCTTTCAGAGAAAACTGCTAACTTGACTTTATCAGCTTCAATATTTGAATACTAGTTGCTATGGTATCACATTATTTCAAGAATTCTGACTCAAATGTATGTTGTGGGGCGTGTGTGCACTTATTTGTTTGGTGTTTACAAGGAGTTTATAAACCAACAGAATAATCACTGAGATACCCAAAAGAAGCAAGCTGGTATAACATTTAGCCTACTAATAATGGGGGTCATTTTATTAAATCATCTTCTGGGAAGTTGAAATGCTTGGACCTTTGATTGAAAGAATCTCTGATCTAGTGGTCAATTTTACTGTCACTGGGAAATGACTGTCAAAAATACTAATCATATTATTTTACTACTGTCATCATTTAGTTCAGACATAACTGAACTAATTCTCAAAAGACCTGATTTCCTACAATCAAATATATCCAATTGTCAAACTTCATTTTTTAACATTTAGATCTTACATATCAGTGAAAGAAAGGAAGGAAAGAAAGGAAGGAAGAAAAATTCAACTGTTTTGTAATTGTTTTCTAATCCAGTTCACATTGGAAAAATTAGTAATTCAATAAATGAATTTTAATTTTTTAAAAGTTTCTTTTATTAATATAAAAAACATGTACTCATTCACTCAAGCCTGCCTTTTCTTTTTCTTTTTCGCCATAATGCCATTCTTCTCCATTAAGAAAAAGAATTTCATTTTGAATTTAAAAATGCTAACATTTTTCCTGTCTAAGCTAACAAATATATATAGGACAGCAAACTTTCATAGTGAATTATTTTTTAATTAAATTGTTTAATAGTGTACATACCCTAACCAGTCATGTTCTTAAGCTAACCCTCTTGGTTTTTTACTACTTCAGTGAACGTGGAGAGACAATTTGAGGTGACGTGGACTCAGTAAATGAGGAAGAGGCCATTACAGGCTACTATGGGGTTCTGTCACAGATGATTCCAAATATTAGCATTCACTAAAAACTCACATCTTATTAAATTTCTTATTCTACCATCATTTCACAAAGTGATATCATCAATTGAATCATTTTAAGAATACTTATTGAAGATGCACAAAATGAAGTTACATGACAGGTAAGTGCAAGGGGAAAGATTAACTTGAGTCTCACAAAAGTTCTTCAGGTATGACTTTTATAAATAATGTGATGCATCATTTCATACTGTCCTTGGATCAAGAGGCTGACAATTTGGTTATTTTTATCTTTAGGGTTTTCCCACTTGTTTCTTGTAGATTTTCACTTGGAAAATGATCAGTTAAGGAAGCTTCAATTTTACACTTGCCCAGTTAATCATATTTTTATTTAACTTCATCTGCTGAGACTGTCCTCTTCAATTGCAAGGAACAATTGCAAATTCAACCACAAAACTTACATAGCTGGATTTTAAATATTCCTGCAAGAATAATGGCATGCAGCTGCTCAGTATTTTCTTTCACAAGAATAAGGATTATTTCCGGCTTTACAATTATAAAAAGCCCTTAATTTAAATAAGCTTCTAAGGCTATCCTATACTTTTAAGATTAACTGTAGCTGCTTATAACTGATTCATTGGTTGTGCTTTGGATTCTTCTATATCTTCTTTACAGTCAAGTTTAGGGAGTCCCAAGGACAACAACAGATAAAACTCTTGATGATTTCATGTTGTACATTTTCTTCAATATCTTGGCATTTTCCCTTGTATCAGAAAGCTCACGTATTTGTTGATGGGACAGATGTTTGAAACACCAATGCATATTCTAAACTTCAAATGTGTTATACTTTTAAAAGGCTATAGAAGGACATTTTACAAAAATCAGGTTTCACTATTTTCACATTATAGGAACCATTAGTAAACAATATATTGACCTGGCAACTACAGGAAAAAGAACTAATTTGTTCAAAAAGGGATCGAACACACATACATACACATAACTGACAAAGTAGGTGGATGCACTGTATTTTTAAAAAGTATACTTAGCTCAGTGGATGTTCCTGATTAATGACATATTCTACTCTATCCCTTTTGTCATCTAGCAGTGACACTAGTATATGTTTACTGCAATAGCTCTTCCTGTTATTGCTGATGAAATTATCACCATCATTGACAAGGAAGCCCAGAAACATAAAGCCTCAAGTTTTTCAATCGTTCATTGCAAATGAGAATCTACCCTAGGATTTCAACTGGTTTAGCAGCTGAGTGGTCCACAGGCAAAAACATTATCGACCCAGTAATATAGTTTGTGCTCCAACTTTCCATGAGCATTCAGAAGTTAAGAATTTGGTTTTAGGAAGAATGGCCTTTTTTATCTTTTACCTATTCCCACTCATTAGCAAATTTTTATAGACCCATAGGGAATCTGTACCCCAGGTTGACGAGTAAAGTTATAAGGTAAAGTATATATACAAATTAGGTAAAGTACATATACAAATTCTAGAAAACAGTATGATTTTCTTTCTTTTTCAAGAGAAACATGGAAGTGCATTGCCTTCTTAGTAAAAGGAGAAATTAAAATTTCAAAATTCTAATAATAAGGAAAGGGGAAAGACATAACTTCGTAAGGTTTAGGAGGAGTGACAAATTTTTCTTTGCTTCCTAATACACAGTCAAAAGGTTACAGCCATTAGACAAGCCCTGACATTTCATGATCCATATCAAGGAACGAATATAAACAAAAATTCTAATAGGAATTTATCTTAAGTATTAAATAAAGCTGGGAAATGATCTTTTACTTTTTCGCATATTACACAGAGTAAACCAGAAACCAGAGTAATTTAAAAACAAAATCTTATGAAGCCTTATATCTCTAACATCTAATCAGAATAGGAAAATAACTGGAAATGAGTCACAAAATGAGGTATCAATGATTAAAGTTTAGAATGAAATAACACCACACACACACACACACACACACACAAAGCCAAGCTATTAATTCTTTTTAAGATTTCCAAGTATACTATGAGGGTTCTTTTTTTTTACACAGGAAGAATCCACTATGTATTTTTCAGTATAGTCAAGGAAAAAAAAATTCCAACCTTCATTCCAAGACATTTCTTCAAGATATACTTGAGCATCTACTGGTCCCATATTTCTTAAATCATTTTCTGTAAAATACAAAATACTTCACTTATTTTTGGTACTTTAACCATAGAGAATGATGGAAAGGCAACTCTAGCCTGGTCACTACAATTCTAACTTAACATTTAAAAACTTAATACTTTTGACAGAAGTTTTAAGGCAATCTGAATTCAGCTAACTGAAAGACCCAGAATATACCAGTTTTAGGAATCTTTAGCAGTGATAATCTATCCTATCTTTCAAAAATATGCAACATGAAAAACCTTGAAGTGGGTTTTGATGATTCCTTGTTATCTACTGATAATCTTTATTTTGTGATAGGAAACTTTTTTTGTCTGGTGAAGTATATCTGCAACTAAGAAAGGAAGTGTTGGGTAAAAACTCCATTTGAACCTCAGTTGTAATATTTTACTAGTTTTCTAACCTGAGGCACAGTGTGTTATCTCTTCCTTATTGACCTTAGAAGGGTTGCTATGGCTTGAATTGTATCTTCCCCAAATTCCAATCTAGACACCTTAATTACCCCCCAATATCACTATATATGGAGATAAGACTTTTAGGAGATAATTATGGCTAAATGAGGCCGCATAAATAGAGCCCTAATTATAGAGTTGTTGATCGTATAGAAAACAAAGAGGTCCCTCCACAGGTAAGTACCAAAAAAAAGTATCAGGAGAGACAGGGGCTGTCTACACACCAGGAAGAGTCCTCAGCAAACTGCAGACTGGCACCTTGATCTTGGACTTCCCAGACTACAGACTTTGAGAAATAAATTTCTGTTGCTTAGGATACCCTATTTATGTAATTTTTTTATGGCAGACAGAGCAGACTAATATGAGTATTCTAATCAAATGAGATTAGATAAAAGTACTTTGAAGAATAAAGGTGTATCCAAGTGTAAGGGGTTATTAGTCATCTGATTTTTAATTGCTTGCAATAGAATACAAGAATTACTTTAAAATATTTCAGTAGCCCTTCAACACACTTGTATTGTATTGATGTTCCATTGCTGTTTCCTGGGTCCAAGTTTTTCCTAACAGACAGCAGATCCAGCCTGGAATTCCACTGAACTGAATAAGAATATGGCCCAGGTAGGAAAAGCATATACTCTTACTTAAAACAAGTGTACTTTGGGACAAAGAAAGCAACTATAGATGAGCAGCACTTGTCTTTGTTTTTAAAGACAAGTTATACTTCCTGTATGCTTGTATTGTTCTTCTAGAAGTCAATGCTAAAAAGAAACTACTCAAATCCACCCCCTACCCCAATGAAATTTTCTTTAGCTGTCTCACTAGTCTCTTGTTCACTTGCTGAGAATGCTTTCCTTTGTTCTGTTGTATGAATGCCTGCAATTTAATTATATTTAATAACTGCCTGTTCAAAATTTATTGGTGAGTTACACAATTTTAAAATAGATGAAAAGATTATACAATATTTTGAACTCACCATAGATTTATATTAAGGTATGTCAAATATTATATTACTTTATATTTACTGGGTACCAACAGTCTATTAAACTGTTCCTAAAATCCAAAGACATAGATGTATGCCCAGTGGTCAAGGACAGAACCTCTATTTCTATGTGCCCACTGAAGGGTTTCGGCAGACTCTATCAACATGTTAAGTATTTTCTGAACATCACTAAATTTCTAAATTGTGCATGAAGTATACTTGCAACAGGTTATTCAGTATCCCGATGTTTAAGAAAAAAATTCTACCTAAGTCTTACAGATGGAGAAAAAAGCTGTTGTTTTAATTTCTTATCCAGGAGGACCACAGCAATTTCCTTGAATGGAGGAAACAGTATTTTAGATTTGAGGTATGGGAGTAATTAGTACTTAACAGAGTCAGTGTAGGAGAAGAACATGTAAATAATTTATAGTCAAATTGCATATATTCCAGGGTAGCTTACAGATTTTTAAAATAATTTATCAGAGCAATCAAGACTGTGGTAATGATAAGATGAATTAAGTCTTAATCTTTCCTATCTTGGATACCTGTAACATATTAATTGCAAAAATAGACAGTGAGTTTCCATTTATAGAAAACCATTATAACTACCCAGAAAACCAAATAACTACCCAGACAAATATAACTACCAAACAAGTCAGCTTCATACTGTTCTATATACTGGGAGCTATTGCTATTCTTACCTAGTCACTCTTTCATGTGGAACCCTTCCTGATATTCTACCTATTAAAAAAAGTGGCTTTTACAGTTTTGTTCTTTAATTACAGGGACTATACATAAAGGAGAGTTAGACTAGCTACCTATTTCTTAGCTTAAAGATTCTATCTTATGGTAAGAGGGAAAACAACACAAAAATAATTTGCATTTTACCCAAAGTCAGTGTTAAAAGGAATATATAAAATATTCTTTCATTTTTGGCAATTCAGGTTTTAAGTCAGTATATGACACTAAAGAGACCATATTATATAACTGCCCATTATTTGAAATGAAACAAGCAAAATTACTCAGTGGTGTTGGGCATGGGGCAGTGACTGGTGACAAGGAGTCACAGGAGACTTCGGGCGCTCATTAGATGGGCGTGTTTACTGTGAAAATCCACCAAGCTGTACACTTAGGATCTGTGTACTTCTCTACACATATATTCTCTTTATTCTACATCAGTACACGTCTCTGTATTATACTTCTCTTTGTTATATTTCAATAAAAATATTTAAAGGTAGTATGTTGAGAGTCTTATGATACTAATTTTCACAGAAATAAGAAAAGTTAGCGGAGAGAGGTTAAGAATCTCAAAAAGACATTAACTCAGGAGAATACTGAATCCCTTGAGAACTGTATAATGAGCAGGGAGTACATACAAGTAAAAGGTGAATCTAAATGGGCGGGGAGGAGGAGGTGACCAAGATCCTTTGTTGAGAGGCAGGTGTCCAGGGAATGGGGCAAGAGCAACACCCGCCCCCCTCCACTATTATTACAAGGAAAGAGCACAAACAAATCAATGTTGTTGTTTTTTAAACAATGATCTCTGCTTGTCCACCATTGTAGTTATAATTAGAAAACTTAATTCATCCCTAGCCCTTAAAGTAACTCACAGGCACCCTGTAATTAGCTTTGATAATTGTCTACTAATCAGGCATGGCATCTGCAAAACAGATAAGTTCCTTTTCTTTTAACATATTATAAATATTTTTGTTTATTACAATGAAGTATTATAATAGGCATATAAAAATATAAATTCTACCTCAAAATCCTCCTGTTAACATAACACTACTAAAAATGTTGAGGAAAAAAAGACTTAGAAAATGACTAAATTAAGGGAACAAATCCAAGATTTAAATCTGAAATTGTAGCTACAGAATGGTAATAAGTGGAAAAAAACAAAAAGTCTAGCCATTTACAAAGTAAATGCTTTGCCTAGTATTTAGTGTATATTTTGAATCCAGTGACACTACGCAGTTCCTAATTCTTTTGAAGTGTACGGGTTCAACTTTTTTTGCACTTTCTAGTAGCAATAAGGTTCATTCCTCGATTCACACCCTGTGCTATGCTTGCAAATTTAGCCAAGTATGCAGATAAGAAAAAAATTCAAATTCACATACATATAGAAAGCATATATAGATTCTTGAGGACTATAATGATAAAATCAAATAATTTATGTGGTTACTTGAAAAAGAATCATTCAACCTTTAGAAGTATAGGCCCTTCTGACCTTGTGTTCTATTGGATTTGTCTGACAACAAGAGGTGAAAGAATTCTGTGGCTCCATTGTCTCAACGGTGGGATCTAAGAAAACACTGGCAGGACTCATCAGAGAGGTTTATGAGCCTGCAATTCAAAGAGATTAAAAGGAAAATCTAGGGAGATTCTTTCACACTGAAGAATAACATTAAATAACGATTAGCAGCTTGGTTCAGTAAAGCTTACTAGAGCTCTCGCTGGGTCATTCACAACTTTCTAAAAGAGGAAAGGTTTTTTTCAGCTCCATTTGGGAATCAAATATTTCTTACTTCTTACAAGACAATGGAATTCCAGTCTTTTAAAACTTCCTTCTAATGATAGTAAAATTTCTAAAACAACTCTTTGCTGTGGAAATAATGACACTTCCTAATCCCAAGAAACCTTTTTTAACTGTAGCTACAATTCAAATAAATAAGTGAAAATAAATAAATAACAGCAACAAAAAGCTATAGAGGAAGGAATTTAATTTTATTCATTATAGCTGAGATTCCTAAAAGTCTCATTCACTCCCATATTGACCAACAGATCAAGTCCATCTGCGGCTCTGTCCCTCTGATTCACTCATGTGCAGCAGTGTTATGCTAGTCAAATGGTCAAGTCCCCAGAATGCTCTCAGTTAGCAACTAGTCCACTGATTTATTTTTATGACACTGAAAATACTCAAAGTTTATTTCAAACTGAGGTTATCTGTGTGTGTTAAGTTAAAAACAAATATCAGTGTTTTCCTCTAGGTCGAACTGTTGTTTAAAAACCAAATGTTTTAAGTAATTGTCTTATTCTTTAAAATCATTTCGGTATACATGATTCAAGTTTTCATGTAGGAACTAACTTAAAGGTAAGCATTTCCTTATTCTGTCTTGGAACAGTCTCTACCTTGAGAAGAGATTCAGAAATAAGCAACATTTAACTTGAAACCTGCTCATTTAATCATAAACTCTATCATCCTTTTCCCAGATGAAATTAAGAGTGCAAAGCTTTCCACATTGAAGAAAATTCTCAAACTCGGAGTTTAATTACGGACTAGGAGAACTACAGTGCTTTTATAACTGAGTATAAACCTTGTGCTGATGAAAGGTACCAAGTGAAACCTTGAAACTGAATTCCATGCTTCACTACAGGACAGGTAGAGCAGCAGAAGTAAGCCTGGCCTTTCATTCTAAGGTTAAAATAGACCTCATTCATGACAATTTGTAACTAAAAATAGCAGGTTGTACACACCTATTCAAAACTATTCAAGCCCAGAACAGTGATTAAGAGTTAGAGAGAATGGCTTTGAATTCCCCTCTATCAATTACTAGCTATGTGACCTTAATCAAATTACTTATGTATCTGAACCATAGACCCTCTCCAGCAAACAGATGTTAATATCGTCCTCACAAGGTTATTAAACAATGATTTTAAGACAATTACCAAGTTCTAGTTCTCAATAAAGGCAGCTGTTTTAACTGTTACTATATCACAATGCTTATGTTGACTTACCGATTCCAGACCATAACAAATGGACTACCAATTATTAAAGAGAAAAAAAGCCTTAAGTACTACAGTGTAGGAAGGCAGAAACTCTTGACCCTGCCTGGATTTCTAAGAATGTTATTAAGTTTGATGTACTTTGCTGATATTGGTCCCATTAAAAATGACCCATTATTATTAAAACCATAGTTTATATAATTAAGCTTTTGGAAATATCAAACATAGAACCAAAAGATGGGAATCACAGAGGAAAAAATGAAATAATATGTGGATAAAATTCAGTGGGTAGAAATGATGGATTAGAATGTCAGGGAAGGCTCTTTGTGGGGAGGTGGAAGTTGGGTAAGAGAAGATAGGAAGATCTGCATTGGGCCTAGAGCAAAGAATAAGTGGTGATGAATATAATGGACAGATGTTCTAAGTAGTGACAAATAGCATAATCAGATGTATTTATTTGGGAACCTCTAAATTTACCAGAGGAGAAGAGTCACATTAGTTCTGAAATTGGACATGAAGTTTGAAAAGGTAAGAACTTCTGCCCCATTCAGATTCCAGTGACTGGGTAAATGGTTTGTTGAGGGTTGGTGGTTATAAAAGTTTTTAAACAGGAACGTGAGAATAAAAGGTGGACCAATCAAAATATAAACATTGTGGGAGAAGGCTAGCAGCATATGAAAATAGCCTGAATGTGTTATAATTTGGTCATGGACTATGGTAGCTGTGAGAATAAAAAGATCACATAAACCGGAAAAAAAAAATTAAAACACTAGAAAAAAAATGTCAATACTCATTTCAAATTCATTGGTTGTAATTGTACAAAATAGAAGCAATCAGAGTATCATATGAAACTAAAATTTCAAGTCTGAAAAAGAAATGAGCAATGAGAAATGACCTAGTTTGGTATTAGACCTACAAATTTCAATTGGGTCGAGTAGAAACTGGAAGAGAGGTTAAAAAAGATGGCAGTAAAAATGTCCTAAAATCCCAATCTCTATTTAAGTTAAAACTCCCAATATGCCCAAGTATACCAGAATTATATCTATAATTCTGCTCATAGGTTTCTATAATATTTGAAAATAGCCAAATTTTATTCATTGAGAAATTATCGTAAACATATTTTCACTGCAAAAAGTTACTTACACTCAAATACTAGTAACAAAAATGTGAAGTCACCTTCATGTGAAAATAAGGTGGAGCAGAATCTTCACAGAAATTTTAATCTATACTCTCTTCCTCTGAAGAAAATGCCAGTCCCTAACTGTCTAAATAGATTTTCTGCATCATTTCACATACTTACTTTTCCCAGAAACAGTCACCAAAAAAACATGCCCCCTGATGCTTATCTGCAAGTTTTACCTGAAGCACATTTTTATAGCCAATTTTCAAATTCCTAAAATCAAATGGAAATACTGATATGATCATAAATGGAAGCCCTCTTCTGATCAAAACAAATATTTTGTAAGGGTCAGTTTTAGAACACAGTTTAACATAAATAGCTACTGGTTTAATGACTTAAATCATTCCTATTAATTAACCCAAATACACATTATCTGCACTTAAAAGTATTATTTCCTTTCTTAGGGAGTTAATCTAAGATCAACTTTTTAAAAAAAGATTCTTATTTTGCATTTAAGAAATTACATGTTAACTCATTTATGTGACATGCATTTGAAGTTTTGTTCCTCAATTGGTCAAAGATTTTTTTGCTTACCTACTATTCTTAGAAATTTATCCTAATAAAGGGATATAGTGGGTGTTATAAACAACACCAGAAATGATCCATTACATCTACCTAAGGGAGGATATTAACTTTAAGTAATTAACTGATTAAGTAAAAATTAATTTTCCAATGTCTGATAAAATTCTGAGTCAGCGTGTTTTGAGTATTTAAGTACTTAGCCAACTGAGTAGAATGAAGGTTTCACATTACCAAAATAATTCTCTAATAGAGAACCAAGACACATCTTAATATAAAATATCAGCAAGTATTTAAAACACAATCCACTTACTTTTTCACAACATTAATCTGAGTTATTTCATTTGAAGACAATTTGTTCCTCTTCAGGTCATAGAAAACTAACCTGATTCATACACTGTAACAGTCTATAAAGCCACTGACACGTCAGGTATCTGTGTGAGACACTACCAAGTTATTGCCGAATAAGACTTCCTATTTTCCCATGAGATGCTTTCTCTTTTATAATATGTTTAATATATAAGAAAATTCTCCACAAGATTTAAAAGGCACCAAAAGCTATTCAAAAGATATTATAAATGTGAACATTTTGGAAATCCTGAAAAGAGTTTCCACAGAACTCCTGTGGTTGTTTGAAATGTAAAACCTAATCTTGAGTAACTACATACTTTTCAAGAGAAATGGGAAGCAGGCTTTGGAAACATCCTTAGAAACAATACGGTAAATATGCCAACTGGAACTAATTGATTAAATTCACTAGCTAACATTGCTTTCAAAATATGTAATATCTGGGAAATGAATATTCCTCATTTTTTAGATTTGCTTTTCTTCAGCCTGGTCAACATTGCCCTAAAATGTCAACTAAGTACATAGATATGGGAGTAAGGAAGAAAAAAAAACCAAAAAACTACTTTAGGCTATCTGCCCTAGGCTTTTTCTTTATTTAAAAAGAATACATTTGCTAAATTCTTTTGTGAAGCAAAGAAATATGGATGTCAAAGGCTCCTTTAAATGATCTTTTAAAAAAATAAATGGTTGTGCATAATATCGAGTGGCTTTCATTACAACAGACCATCATCTCTGAGTTGTGAAATATGAGAAGGCATTCAACATCCATCAGCCAATAAAACATCTACTGCCTCCTTCCCAAGTATTAGAGCTCAAATTTATTTTATACTGCAAGTTAATGGAGGGCAAGAAACAAACTTATTTAGAGTACAACCTATTGAAAAGAAAGTTCTACAATGAACTATCACCACATGCAATAGAGTTCTGTATAACAAAGCTATTTCTATAACCCCAGGGGGTGACCCAGGAAAAAAGTGCTTTGACCTGGTTATAACAAATTCTCTCTTAGTAACTTATCCTGTTCTTTAACAAATTATCACTTTCAAAGTTTTTCCTTCTATCAAATCCAAATCCTCACTGTTAGAAGTTCAAGTTCATTTCCTTCTTTTAAGGAGTCATTTATTGAAATGTTGATTCAAAAAAAGTGACAACACAAAACTAAGTTTTTATGAAATTTTTAAAAGACATCTAGTATGGCAAGCTTAATTTAGATAACAGACTTCTATTTATCATCTAAACAGTAAACAATCTCAATATGAAACTGAAACAAAACATTCTTACTGTTTGGAGCCTCTAGCAAAAAAGGGAAACAGTTGGTAGACTGAGGTCCAAAAATACCATGAAAAGTTGTATTTCTATTGTCCTTCCAGTATGTAGCTCAATTCAGTATTTACGTGCCCCAAAAACAGCAAAGCAGACTGACCTTATATAAACTCTAAACAGAAGATCTGCCTGTTTATCTGAATCATGAATCAGGTCCAACTCTTTTTTTTTTTTCTTTAAAGATTTATTTATTTATACATACAAGAGCTGGGGTATAGGCCGGGTGGTGAAAGGATTCACCAGAGACAGAGCCAGGAAGAGAACAGGCAGACTGACTGAAATACACTGTTGCGGGGAGCAGCGGGCACAGCAGGAGAGGTCTGCCACACCATGTGGGTTCCCTCCCTGGCAGGCAGCAGTGATGGAACTCGTGCTGCAGTGGCTGTGGTTTGCCTCATAGTGCGTTGCTTAACCCACTGAGCCACCAGGGAGCCCCAGGTCCAACTCTTACTGTACTTGTTTTGTCTAAACTTGGCTGTCAACTGATCAATAATCTACATACAAGAGTTCCCTGGGATAGAGTGTAGTACATAGCTGTTTCCTTAAAACCAAGGGGCTCAGAGCACAGACGAAATTACCATTAAAAACACATGCTCCAGTATTTAAACAAATCACTTATGAAGTCTAGGTATCACAACACAGTGCTTATTAAAGAATAATTTTATCAGTACAACTTTCTCTGAAAATAAATAGGGGAGAGTCTTTCTATATATGTACCATTGGCTCTATCCTATAATGTTGTGCTTTACTAATAAAGTGTTATTTCTCAAAATAAATTCTCATAACTTTAGCAGTAGGAACCTTGAAATCATTTCATGTGTTCTGATGCCAGAGCAGGGCATGGAAGGAGTCAATAATCAACTATAGCAACAGCAAGCTTTTATCAACACATGCGAGTCAATGCTGAACCTGGAATGCTATTGCAGAGTGCAATTGAGTGTTTTCCCCACAGGCTATAACTGATTATTGACTCTCCCCATTAACATGTAGGGTGCATATTGATGGTTCAAGTAAAAGGCTGAGGGACTCCTATCCCACAGCCAATGCTGAAAGACAGCCTATCACTTCATGTAACTGCAATCCATGTGTGACAAACCTGACCTACATTTCTCGCTATCTTTTCTATGAGAACTTGTCACCGTTTTAGGAAGCAATTTTCTTAAATACATACAAGAAATAACTTTTAAAACTGCCTAGGAAGTGTGCAGCCCTAAAATAGCACTTACAGTAATCTCATAAGGAATAGTTTATCCAGGTGGTAATCATGAAACTCAGCCTAAAATATGATCAGAGACAGAAAAGATGTTATGATGTTATCCTATATAGTATCTTCCTTTAGGATGTCATTTACACACTATTCAGTCTTAAAAGTGCTACAATTAAAATTTTAATGAGTGCATAATTAAACTTAATAAAAAGTTTTTAAACATATAAAACAAATCAATTAGGAATGTATAATTAAACATTTTTCATTACTTATAAAAAGTAGCTTTCACAGCTTCCCAAGAAGACACCTCTTAGTAGTTTTGTTAACTTCTCAATGGATACACAATAATCACTACTAAGAATAGGGCATAATTAAAAACAATGATGGAGGGAGGAGTACAGAAGACAATAATAACTTGGTGCAAATGCTGGAAAATGCTCCCAGGAATGGCTGCAGACTGTGATGCAGAGGTGCCAATGTGCTGTGGCTCCTCACCACAAGTACCTACCAAGGCGCTGCAGGTCATACTCTTTTTTTGTCACTTCATTCCCTAAAATTTTCCATGCTTGATCAATTTCGATGAACTTCTGTATACATTCCTCCATTGTTCCTGCTGGCACATCTGCACTTTGTTTATCTGGATGATACTGCCAATCAAAAATAAGGGGGGCATGAATAGAGAGGATTGGTGGCGGTAGGTAAATTTAAAACAGTGTAAATCTGAGCTTTAGTTAAGAGAGAAGGTAATGAGAAGATGAAAACGAAGATGCCAAGGCAACCAGATAACAGTGTTGGGCACAGGAGACAACTGCCAGGTTAATTAGACCACTGGAGTAGCTATAAATCCGCCAGTGACATGATCTGTCACAACGTGCAAAGACAGCATTTTCTGGATAATTTGCTAATGGAATCACTGGTCTCATGGACAATTTACCTAGAGAGGATGACTAACACAAACAGAAATAGGTACGTGCAGAGAAGCAGGACATGACAAAGAAAAAGCACAAACTATTCAGAGGCTGAAGCTTTCCTTATATAATGTGCTTGGCTGTAGATATCATTACAAACAGACTACAAGACTTATTGTAGGAAATTAAATTATACAATCATTTAAAACAAAACATCGTTCATCTTATAAAACTCAACGTGAAGATTTTTTAAAGTTATAAATCCCCAAACATAAATGTTTACTGAAAACTGACTATTCTAGGTCAGATTTGTAAGAAAGAACTTTAAAAAACTCAATAAAACATTCAAATATAAACTAATTCATTGGTGAATCTTACCTGTATTTTCTAAGAAATTGTTAAGATTATTTTCAATGTCAAATTTTTTCTTTAATAACATTTGGTCAAAACCAAAAAATCTTATGCCAAATCGTCTATTTTCAAATGCTAATATAAATGTGACTTACTGGGAACCTCACCTATAATATCCCTTCCTTTTCTCCTATGTTCTCTCATCTCTCTTTATCTATATATACTTCTAAAAGAATCTCTATTTCACTTACTATATTTCACTTACATAAATTTACAGACATTTCTTAAATACTCAGGGAGTGATAGGAGCTGATATTCAGGTATGTAATCCTTACACTTAGAAGAAATAAGGAACCACTCCAGAGTATTCATTTATAATTTTGAACCAACAGTTATTCTGAACACTTTATCAACTATATTACAGAACATAATTTTAAAACTTCAGGAATTTCTTTTGAATTATAATAGTCCCCCCTTTGTTTCTAATACTTCCCACCCCAGGTTTAATAATAAAACAGGCAAATTGCCATATCTTATGACATTATGTGGGCCTTTTATACATTTTAGACATTAATGTGATCAGTTCACATATTCATCCAGTAATGGTATGAACTGTAACTGTTTACATTCTCTTATTAAATGTTTTATACACATTGAAAAAGCACAACAAATTTACAAGTACATGTTATGATTATTAAGTTAACCAATAAGTTGTAGCAAGTAACACAAAGTCTAAATGACTTCAATTTTTAATCCAGAATTCAGAAAGTATGCAAGCTTGTAATTACAAAATAGACTACTGGCTTTGACAGTGGATCCATTTTCATGTTGAAATTCCCCACACTGATGAGCCTCACCAAAGAGCAAAAGCTACCGTGATATTCTGGTTACATCAGAACAAATAAACATCTTGCATGCAGGGAGAAAGATTACAGGGCAAACAAGGAGGCTTCCATTTTTCCTTTTGGCAAATTCTATCTCCTCCTATGCCAACTCTATAAACATTTAAATATTTAATCGAACATAAAGTTTCAATTAAAGGTTTATTAGTAAAACAGTGTTATTATCATGCACATTCTTAACTTTAATAGCTGCAATGAGATTCTTACTACCCATGAGAAACCAAGTCCCAAATATTAGGTTCTGAGACTTTTCCAAAGTGAATGTTAATTTATTCCCCCTTATTATTTCTGTATCTGAGACCTTGGAAGAAGGCTCAAACATTCATTATCATTCTATAAGACCATGGTCATTTTCTTTATGTTGATAGGGCTTCTTTTATTCTTTGCTTTTCTTTTCTTTAATCTTCATTTGTCCAACCTTCCTATTTTTTTTCTTGTGGGTTATATTAAAAATAATTTATGGCATCAATAACATATATAGTTGTCATCAAGTGAATTTTGCCCCCAATGAATTTCTATATATTAAACATTATTGCACTTGAAACTATTACAATGTTTTGCTGGTTTCAAATGACAGTGATATACAGTAACTTGACAGCCCAAAGCTGTTCTTATTCATTCACTAATCAAGGAAAGATACTTAAATTTAAAGCATTCTACAAGGTCTTACTATATTATAATTGAGGAGCCAGAAGAAGCCAGACACACACAGAAAATTAGTACGTACTTTCTTATGTTAGAAAAATATCAGCTAAATCATAAACACAATAGGGAATTCTTCGGAAAATATTCTCTAATCAAGTAAGAGAAAATAGTGACACTCTAAGGAACAGAGCAGATATGTAGTACATCAATGTGGCCAAGTTCATTTATTTTA
Source organism: Galemys pyrenaicus (assembly GCA_019455555.1). NCBI lineage: Eukaryota > Metazoa > Chordata > Mammalia > Eulipotyphla > Talpidae > Galemys > Galemys pyrenaicus. The sequence goes on from JAGFMF010011862.1 coordinate 5,692,601, forward strand.
ACTAACATCCATTTTTTCCAACACTAAATTGAAATGCATTTTGTTGGAACTGGAAGAATTTAGATACATGAAAGCAAAGAAAAAAATCAGTAAATTTTGCAACAACTGGAATATGAAATTCTAAAAATTAATAACAGTATCATCAAGAAAAACAAAATTAGGAAATGCTCTGGAATACACCCAATGAATGATTTATAAATTTCTACACTGAAAAATCACAAAGGTCATTAAAAGAAATCAAAGAAGACCTAAATAAATGGGAAAAAAATAAGTTCATATGTAGGAAGATCATGTCCATTTTCCTTAAACTGATAAATTTAATGCAGTTCTCATCACAGTTCCAGTGAGCTATTTTAAAGAAGCAGTCAGGATGATTTATATTTAGTAGACAGAGTGATTATAATATTTGTATGAAAATACAAAAGATCTAAAACAGGCTAAAGAACCTTGAAAAAGAAAAAGGAGATGAACTTAATTACCTGATTTTGAGTTATTATAGTAAATGGCACTGGCATAAATAAACACAAACAGATCAAGAGAAGAGAATAAAGAGTCTAGAAATAGACGCTACATACCCAATCAGTTGATCTTTAACAAAGGAACCAGGGAAATCCAATGAGAAAAGGACAGTCTATTACAAATGGTGTTGGGACAATCCAATGTTAATGTGGTAAAATAATTAACTCATATCACATTCAATACACAAATATTTAGTATGAATCATAAACAAAAATCTAAAGCACAGTACCATAAAGTTTTGGTTTTTTTTTAAATTTCTTTGCATAGAAGAACTGGGGTATAGGCCAGAGCTGGGGAGGGTGGGCAGTGAGAAGATTCACCAGAGACACAATGGGGAGCAGAATAGGTGAATTAACTGAAATATGCTGCTGAGGGGAGCAGCAGGAGAAACAGGAGAGGTCTGCTGCACCACAAATGGGTAGCTCTCTGGCCAGGACTGACCTAAGACTGCAGAGGCGATAGTGCTGTGACTTAACCCCTAGGCCACCAAGGAGGCCCCAGAACCAAAAACCATAATACAAAATTAATAAACTGAATGTCATCAAATTTTTTTTCTTAAAGATTTATTTATTTATTTACACAAGAACTGGGGTACAGGCCAGAGACAGAGCAGGGAAAAGAAAAGGCTGATCGACCAAGGTACAAGGCTGAGGGGAGAAGTGGGCAAGCAGGAGAGGTCTGCTGTGCTAGGTGGGTCCCCTCCCTGGGATTGAACTTGTGCTACAGTGGTTAAGGATGCTTCATAGTGTGGTGCTTAACCCTTTGTGTCACCAGGGGGGTCCCTATTTTCATTAAATTTCAAAACTTTTTGTTTATCTCTCCCACAGATTGGGGAAGAGGGAAAGGGAAGAGCTGGCTAAATACATAGATCTAACAAAGATCTTGTCACCAGAGTATGCAAAATCAAATCTTATAAATTCATGTTAAAAAAAAATTCCAAAAATTGGGGGGGGGGGGGCTGGTCAGTAGAGACTTGAACAGACACTTAGAAACAGCACTCAAACTTTTTCATGAGTTATCAGGAAATAGTATATTAAAATCATGAGCTACTATTCATATTAGAATTTGTAAAATAAGAGAGACTGGTAATACCAAATGTTGGTGAGGAAAGGGATAACTGAACTCTCATATTGTGCTGGCAGGTTAACTATTTCTTATAAAGTTACACATACATTTGTTCTATGGTCAAGAAATTTCACTTTAGATATTTACCTAAGAGAGAGAAAACATAAAAATGTATATTCACAAAAAGTCTTATTAAAAAATGCATCAACAAACATAACATCCAAAAACTGGAACCAAAGGTCTATCAATAGGAGAATGGAGAAGCAAATTATAGCACATCCACAAAGGGAATTATATTCAACAACAACAACAAAACAATAACAACAAAAAAACCCCAACAACCATGATAGATTCAGCAATATAGATCAATATCTAAAACATGCTGAGTAAAATGACAAAAAAGCATATACCATACAACTATGTTGATATGAAATTTAAACTCAGACTGAATTAATCCACAGTAGGAAAAATTGAAAGACTGGTTTCCAGGTGGGATTAGGTGGTGCGAATTAACTGAAAATGGGTGTTGGGAATTTTCTGGAGGAATGAAACTGTCATATATTTTGTTTGGGGAGGCATTTACATGGTATCAAATATCACCAAACTTAAGACTATTCATTTACCATTGTATGTTAACCACAGCTCAATAGGAACACATCTCTAGAAATGTCTACCTTTTTTTAAAAAAGATTTATTTATTTATGCATATAAGCACTGGGGTACAGGCCAGAGGTGTGGGGGGTTGAGAGGATTCACCACAGAGAGCGGGAGCAGAACAGGCAGATCAACAGAAGTACATTGCTGAGGGGAGCAGCGGGCACAGCAGGAGAGGTCTGCTGCACCATGTGGGTCCCCTCTCTGGCTGGCGGCAGGGATCGAACTCGTGCTGCAGTGGCTGCGGTTTGCTTCATAGTGCGTTGCTTAACCCACTGCGCCACCAGGGAGGCCCAATGTCTACATTTTAAAAAAGGAATTTAGCAAAAGCTTTCTAACCATAAAGGAAATGTGAAACATTTCTTCTAATATTAATATGAAAAAAGTACAATAAAAACACAGGAAAATAGGGCCTCCCCTGGTGGCGCAGTGGGTTAAGCAACGCACTACGAAGCAAATCGCAGCCACTGTAGCACGAGTTCGATCCCTGCTGCCAGCCAGGGGGGGGACCCACATGGTGCGGCAGACCTCTCCTGCTGTGCCCGCTGCTCCTCTCAGCAGTGTACTTCTGTTGATCTGCCTGTTCGGCTCCCCGCTCTCTGTGGTGAATCCTCTCACCCCCCCACACCTCTGGCCTGTGCCCCAGTGCTCGTATGCATAAATAAATAAATCTTTAAAAAAAAAACACAGGAAAATAATGAAAAGACTAATAGGAAAAGGTTAAAAGTTTGAATTATAGACTAGTTTATGGAAGTGTAATTTTATTACTTTATTTTTTTAATTTTTTTAAATTTTATTACTTTAAAGTACATATAGCAACCTCCAAATATTTTAAAACATTTTAAAAATTATGTATTATTGAATAGAGAATTAAAACACAAAGTTAAAATATCAAAAACTATGTCAAATTCTAAAAACTATTTCTCTGTAATTAATTAATGCAATAATACAAAGATATCTTTTTGTAAAATTTTAGCAAAGTGCTGTTTCATTATTCCCAAATGACTTGACATTCATAGGATCTATTCTTTTTATATTCCTATGCCATTTGTCATTTGAAGAAGAGAAAAATGAATGGAAACACAAGATTAAGAAACAGTCTTGATACAAAAATATAAGATCACTCACGATACTAGAAGAGATAAAGAGAACGATGTAAGATTTTCAGAATTGATACATACAAGTTATCTTTTTCATAACTGATGGCCTATCTTATTAGTAACTAATGCTTTAAATATGAACTTAATTCTGACTAGTTGTCATTATCTGAGAGCCTGAGAGAAGATGGCCCCATCTACAGAGTAGACCCCCGAAATCTGTGTTTCACCAAATTCCTCAGGCAATTATTAGGTATGCTTAAATCTGAGAAATACACTTTAGTCTCAACAGCTTTAAATATGGAATTAAATGCAAGTCAGAAAATGAGTGTTCCACGAAAATTTCCTGTTGACAGGTGCATCCTTCAACATCCTATGTATACAAAAAAAAAGAGGAAAAAAATGCTGAATGAGTGACACTGCTCAATTGTTAACCTATAACACCATGATGAAATTACATTATTTTCCAAGTCAGAAATTTTTTGATATTTGATGCCTTTTGTTCACTAATCATAAATGCCAACCTCTTTATTCCATTGTTTGCACAAATGCCAACTCACTTCAGTGATAAAGAAGCTGATGAAACCTGAACAGTGCCAGTGGCTTCTGAACCTATTGATTTTTTTTTTAATAGAAATGATAGGGCATAATTTGTGTCTGGCCTCAGTTACCTAGCACAGTAGTGTCCACTGATAAATTTAACAGATATATATGTTTTTCTACTTGAAGGGAAAAAAAAAATTCTAAGTTATAAAAAGACCATAATCCAATGCATTGAGAAATTCTACCAACTTCTAGAAGGCTTTAACCAAAATTAATATATTAATGACCTCCAGATGATCTTTTCTATTGGCTAAGCAATATGTAAAATTCAAAAGAAATGTTATTCTTTGAAAGTAAATGCATAGGAGAGTTTTATGATAAGTAAATTGCCCACCATACTATAAGGTCATACTTTACGTCACCTAAATAGAGGTTCATCTACTTTAATTCCTTTCTAATATCCCTTTTAAGAAAGAAATATTGCTTTGATAGTAGACTGTTAATTTGAATAAAAGTTAGGGAAGTGATCAATTAACCCTTTCCTACACTGTTGTGATTATGCGATTTTGATTTATAAAATATTGACTGCAATAAAGGAAGTAACCATTAACTCTGAAAAAGACTGGGTAAATATGATTAAATAAAACTTCACGAATAGTGACTCTACCAATGTCAACCTAATGACATAGAGATTTGGTTTTTCTCTATCAATAGATGAGTTTAGTTTAGGATACCAGCTCTCTATCTCTAGTTCAAATTTTTTTGAACACCAGAATCAAATTCCAAAATACTTTCTAAACGGTATCTTATAAACACTACAAGTTTAACATGGCAGAAATATTAATTTGTCATCTAGACTCTAAAACTACTTCCTCCTCTGGTTGATTTCTTGTTCTGCTAAAATCACCACCACAATCATTAATGTTGAATGAGGGAAAAATAAATATCCTAACAATCCAGGCTACAATACCTCTCACCTAGTATCCAGCAATCATCTAGCCATCTAGCAGTTCTCCAGTTCACTTACCTGCTTCCACATTCATTTAACTTACAACCTTGACCATGTCATCCACCAGCACAAAAATTATAATTTAAACCCCAACAACAAATGCTGGAAAGGATGTGGCAAATCAGTAAGAAGTAAGAAACTTATTACATTGATGGTGGGAATGTAACTAGTACAGCCACTGTGGAAAGTGATCGGGATTTACTCTTAAAAACTAAAAAATGGAAATACCTCATGACTCAGCAATCCTACCCTGGCCATGTATCCAAATCACATGAAGCCATCAATGCAAAAGACAACATGCTTATGTAATGCTTCTTGCAGCATTCCTTAAGTAACTGAGGACACGAAAGTAGCCTAAATACTGACTGGTAGACAAATGCATCAAGAAGATATGGTACAATCACACCACAGAATACTATTTAGCCATAAAAAAGGAAATGCTGCCATTTACAGCAAAATGAAGGGAGTTTAAGAGAATTATGTATCTTAAAACAAGTCTGAATGACAAACACATATGCTGCACATTTATACAGAGGATGATTTGATATAGTAAAACACTCACAAAAAATAGAAGACATTAATAAATGAAATGAGAGTTCTGCAGCAGACAGTGAGTTCTCTCGTAGCCAAATGTTAAACAATTATGGCTGTGTTAGAGCAGTTTTCCTCTGTCATTTTGTAATACAACTAACATCCATAAATACACTGTACAGAAGGACTTCTCTATGAATGAAATTAATGGAGAAGCCAGAAAAGGGTGTCATTTCCTTAGGTGCAGGAAGCTCTTCTATTATTCTTCGTAGTCTTGTTTTTTGAAACTGGCGATGGTTATAATCCTTCCACCAACTGTACAAAAGTTGAGGATGATGGGGGTGGGGTAGGGAGAAATGCCCTTGGATCATAAATCAGAACACATGGCACAGTCCTTATCAAAACTTTACCTCTAGTCACTTTAGAAAATTTGAAATTCCTAAGTTGATATACTTTAAAAAAAAAAAAAAGACAAAGAAAAACTCTCCCTTTTCCACTTTAACCCCTGTGCCACCAGGGAGGTCCAGATTAATTACTCTAGAATATAATCTTGTACCAATTACTTTTGCCAGTGATATGTCTCTTCTTTGTTGATTATGTGCATGTTAACATAATTTCTGCTTTTTTGTACATAAGATATGAAACACTTTTAAATCTTGTACAGTTTGTACATTATATCCAAATTAAGTGTAAAGCCAGACTCCCCACCCCTTTCTACCCCAAATCATTTCAAAGAAGTGTTCAGTGACAGACTCAACATGAACTACACATACAAAATTTCAAGATAAACACTCTACTGCTTATATCCCCTACCCCATGATAATTAACAGTGGTACGCTGGGTAACTACCTACTCTTTGGGTTCAAGGAATCAAAGTTTTTATATAACTAAGGAATCAAGAAACTTATGTCATCCCTGCTTAGTAAGCGCACTGATGAACACCTATAGCTCCTACAGAGGGGTGCTCCTGCGAGCAGTTCTGAGCTCTGCTCTGTGGCCATCAGGTACTAGTTACGTAGTGTGTTCTATTAACACTTCCACGCTCTTTCATTAATTATCATTCTGCCACATTAATGATACTAGTATGCTGGCTTTGAATTCTTTCAAGTATTTTACCCCTGAGATAGAAAAGAAAGTGAAGAGATGAGACAGAGACCATAAATTTACCTTTCTCATATTGAATCAACAAAAAACCAGCTTCCTCTAGAAGGTATCTTATCGCTTTTATTTACAGAAATAAATTTCTGTAAATACTCCTGTGCATCTAAAATGTACACACTCACCATAAATATAACTTCTATTGATTGAATTTTATAAGCTGTAGGGAACTATATAATGGGAATGAATAGTATACTACAAGCATTGGCGTTTTCATATGTAAGTGTTCAAAATTTAACCATGGGATCAAATGCAAAAGGCTGTAAAGGTGGTAGTAATTCTTAATTCTAACTACCTAGTGATAAGGAAAATCCATCTGAAATAAAATTCAATAAATAAGAGAAGTGACTTTAGTACTGAGACTCTGATGGGAAAAAAAGAGGATAAAACATTTAATAACTGTAGTTAAATTCAATGAACTTAATATACTATTTCTGAGAAAAAGGGCTAAGTAAGCTCCTTAGGATGCTGAGAAAACACATATCCTCTGAGATAATTTTTGGTTTTCCTTATTGCAAATCACCATTATTACAGAGCAGCCGTTGAATAGTTGATGAGGAAGTGCTGTTGAGATGGTGCAGTACTAATTCCCTAATGAATCTGAGTACTGTTTAGGTAGGCAAGAGGGAAAGACACTGACTGACATGCCTGCTTTGTTGTAGTTTTTGTTTTTTAGTTAAAAAATTTTTTTTTTAAATTTTCTGTAAGCTATCTACTAGCTTAAAACTAGATCATGTTATAAAATGTTAGGTCTGAAAGTACTAGAAGTGTGTCCTTTACACTCTGACACTGCATTAGGATTATGAAAGCTAAAAAACAAAACAATTACTAAGGTAAAGTCAAGTACAACACACTACTGCCACCTAATGCTTAGGAAAATATTGCCAAAAGAAGTCAACAACTCATTTGCTTTATGCAACAATTAACAATTGCATTATTTTTAAAAATATTTAAACATTCAGTGTTTCCTGATTCACACAAAGAAAATATAATCCATATGCAAGACTAGTAGCCTACGTGCATTTGTGTATTCACAAACTGCTCATTAATCCCTTATTTTATGTCAGACAACAGCAGTAGCCAATGAAAACTCAATGATGAATAAAACAGGATCCCTGTCCTTGAGGGACTCAGACTAGTGAGAGAGAGAGCCATGCAAATACTTCATTTTAATTCAGTAAGGATGGAATGTTAAGGAAAGATGGCAGCATGAAACTTAGAATAAAGTCAGTAAGATTTCTTAATGAAGGTGACAATTGAGTGGGTTTTGAAGGATGAACAGGAGTCACCTGTAGAGGAATCATGGAAGGGTGGAACATAACCTTGTATTTCCACTAGGCCCAATGGTTCAGTATTTGCTCACTCAATGTTTGTGGCAACTTCACAACACACAACTATAGCAAATAACAGTAATCAATTACATAATAATATAAAAATTCATATCATAATTTACACTCTGTCCCCTTTAAAGAGCTTTCTCTTTTCCTATTCCCAGGTCAAAAAGTCCTTAGCTAAGATGTGGCTTTCTCTGTCTTGCTGCATTCTGGCAAAAATCTCCATGAACACAAAGTTTCATTTTGCCTTTCCATGTCAATATGAATGTATATTTGTTATTAAAGTGTATTTTTCAAGTTACAAAGCATATTTTATTTAACATGTTAGCTTGATTGTAACATAATTTTAAGCATCTGGTATGTAAATCCCTATCCATATTCCTTCTCTGGGCATAATAAATATTAGGAATGGGCCATGTTAATATTATATTATTCCCATGGCCTTTTGATAAACATCAAAAGAGGAAGAAAAAAATTCAAGAGACCTCCTCAGATTTTTAGTGATAATTAACTTGAAAAAGGTACAACCCTTTCAATGATGATTTAATTTATAAGATTTTTCCCTACTTAGCTTCCAGCAGGGTCAGAGTTAAGCAGGTGGTAAAACCATGAGTGTTTCACGTTTTATAGGTCTAATATCATCAAACATTTAATACAAAAAAACCCCAACAGGTATCTTTTAGTATATGTTTTTGTGGCACATACCTCCAGCACACACATGAGAGGGCATTCGTGACAGTAGCGGGGTTTGAGGAATGCTACAAGCAGACAGAGCACTATTATAGTAAATTCAAAAATTGCTTAATGCATTTGAGAAGATCACGGCGTATACAAAACATGATTAAAAGACCATCATTTTGGGCCCTTTTTGTTATGCAATGATAACCTGCTTATGAATACTTCAGTACCCAAAGCTCAGATTCCAAAAAGCTCAACACTAAAAAAAGTAGGATAATTTGTCACAATAAATTGCAAGCCAGTAAGCAGGAATCACTGTGATTAGGAAACAGGAATGTCCAAACTAAGACATTAAAATAGGTAATAGGATTTCTAAAAAATACTTGTTAGTCTTATAATTTCAATAGTTATTAATTCCTCCTTCCTCAAACAAATAAAATTAGTCTTCATTTTGACAAACTGCAAATTATAAGCTTATAGTCCCAATTTCATTTTTCTTTACTATCTTATTCACTTATTCTTTCCGGTCTCAATATTCTCTTCTGCCACAGTGCTTTAAATCCTCAAAAATAAGTCTTCAGATTATTGAAAAACTGTAGCAAAATGTTCCACACTCTTGGCTGAATTATTAAAAATGAAATGTAACAGCTGGATAGCCTCTAAGGACAGGTGTAGACAAAAACATTGGTTCAAAGACCGCCACAGGTCAGCTCACTTCACATGCTGTGGTTCTATTCTGTCATCAGTTCACATGGGTCAAGGACTATCTAACGCCATCACTGAACCCACAAGGAAAAACAGAAAAGGGAGAACAGTATGCAAGCCACAGAGGGAGGCCTAAATAACAGGAGTCAACTGTCTTCTTAACCCTTCTATTCTATTTCAACAAAATCCAGTGCACTTCAACTAACACATGGGTTGAGAGTCTATTATATAAAGTATCCAAGGATGATGCTACCAAGGACAGAAAAATAACTGAGATAGGATTCTGGCTTCAAAGACTTTACTTCTAGCTGAGAAGAAGCTATAAGCATAAGTAATTACAGTGAAGAATGGATGTAGTCAGTGGGATGACACAGTTACAATATATCAATAGAACGCGTAAGGAGAGTCTTTTGACTAGCTGGAAGGGGAAACTTCAGGAAGGAGAAAGTGAATTGTACCTCAAGAAGTGGACTTCCTCCCACTGAATAGGAAGGAATGGAAAGAATAGGAGGTGGTAGGTTCAGGTGATTCAAATCAATCTTCTCACTGATCATTATGCATAAACTTATATAAAATATGTTTCAAAATACCTTAAAAGTATTGAAGAGTTGATAAGATAGCAAAGGATGTCAGGCCAAATAATGAAGGAAAAACAGATAATTATGGAAAATGTTTTTGCCTCCAGGGTATTTCACCAATTCAGGAAATGAGCCTGGAAATGAATGTTCATTTTGAAAACCCCATTTCACTTAAAGTGTTTATTACTAGCATCATCTGAAGAAGAGAGAACAGATTATGGAATAGAAGACATGAAGGCTGAAATTGAGCCAACAGGTAGCTATGCAGAGACGCTCCATTCTGTTACATTAAGATGAGGGGCGGAGTCCAGGATGGGCAGGCACTATTCCCACTTACTGCCCTTGTCCTTGTCCTTACAAGATAGAAATGCCCAGGAAAGTTATTTCTTTTCCACACTACAAGCAAAACTTGCTGTGTAACCTTGCTCTCCTGTAATCTGTTAATAGCACTAATTTCTCAACAGCACTAACTTCTCTAATGCAACACTCATACAGGAGGAGCAGTTTTCAAGGTGTTGAGGGGCAAAAGCAATGTGAAAAGTCAGAACTACCCTTGAATATCTTTAAATTTTCTACTTAGCATAGTGTTTGAAGCTTCATGAACACAACTCTATGGCAGTATGTATTTATAAAAGTATAATATATATGGCAATGGACACATTTAAAAAGCATATCTGAAATTTAATTTTATCATTTTAAATGTCTTTTGTCAGAACACTAGAAATTATATTTGTGCGATGTCATTATGACATATTTTTATATGGCCCTGTGTGGTTCTCCAACTGCATGATTTCTTGTGAAGATGATAAACGTAAGTCACCAATACAAAAACACTGATGAAAGGCTTGAAATTCTTCCTTTATTCTAATCTTTATGAAAATCTTTATCTTCAGTTTTGTAGGGAAGGAAACTGAAGTTCAGAGAGGTTAAGTCACTCCCCCTGGATCACACAACTCATAAAAGGCACAGGTAAGACCCAAAGCCAGAGCAAAGTGATACGAAGCCAGGTCCTTATTCATTGTACTAAATGTAGGCTTTCCTATTAAACCACATTTATAATTTATATATATCATAACATTTACTATTCTAGATACTAGTATTTAAACATCTGTGTCTTCCTCCTAACAGTAAACACTTTTACATCCACAGCATCTAGAATAGTGCCCAGAAATACACTAAGCACTGACCCTAACAAATGCTGAGTAAATGGATGAATAAATGAAGACATAGACTTTTTCAATTCTTATAAATAGATTTGACTCATATTTAACTAATTTTCAATTTAAATATTTTGAATTAACTGCAGGGATCGTAAGAATTATATTTTGTATTTTTAAACATTTTCAGATAGTCAAAAGGCAATGGCTACTCTGAGTTGCTTCAAATAAGAGGACATGTCTCTTCAGGGCTATCTATCCCACACACTACACCAAGGATATGCTCAAATTACAGGCAATATTTCAAGAAACCTAACAGAATTATATTCCACTACTCAGTTTAAGATTATTTGATCTTTAATTAGTAGATAGCATAGGAACCACAGCATTAATTTTATTGTGACACAGAAAATAATTCAAGCATACATATATGTAACATACATTATTATAGCTATTAAGAACAAATGAATTTAAAAATAAAGGAAAAATTAGTCAAAACACAAATAACCTTAACAAGTAAGAGAGGATTAATGAGCTAAAATCCATGATTTACTTGAAGGTAAATTTTAAAGGTGTCTCCTCTCTCAGATGACAAGGTTTTATGAATACCTTTTGCAAGATAATAGTTACTATTTTTAAATTATATAAAGCTCAGGTAAATTATCCATACCCCAAATGTGTTAACTAGACATTATACATTTTTGTTGAAAGCGTATTATCTAGTATATTATTAAAAGGCTTAATCTTCAGAAGTACTCTATTGTACACAAATTACACTTCAATAAAGCTGATTTTTGTCATGTCTGAAAGAAATGTATCCTAAGGACCATAATCAAGTTCTAGTTATTTCACATGGCTAAAAGAAAAAGTCTAATAATGACACTCCACTGAATTCCATCACATTAACAAAAGTGTGATATTCACTTCTCTGGGAATCACTGGGAAAAATGTTCTTTTGTTTATGTTTTCTGTCTTAGAATAACTGAAAACAATGTACACCAAATAATTTACAGCACAAGGAATTCTAAGTGTAAATGTATTTTAAAAAAGCACTTTTTCCATTTCAGTTTTAGTTCAATATGATTATTTTATCCAAGTTTTAAAGTCCATTATTTTTGGACTACACATCATATATTATTTGATTTTGACTATTTAGTCTGTGTCACTGTTCCACCCTTCTATGCTCTCATTTCACCAATCTGTCTTCTCACATTAAAGTTTCTATATGTTCTGATAGTCTAAGATTCTGTTCAGCCAGACTATGAGATAAATGTAACATTGTCCTAAACCACTCCTTCATGAATTTTCTGTCAGCTAGACAAATCAGATAATAGAAAGTTATTTTGAGATTTGTTTCTTTCACTCTCTGCAAAAGCAAACTGTGAAGCATTTATACGATTTCAACTTCAAAAGGCCTGTAAATGACAGAATTTAAGACATGTCTGTGAAGGGAATATTTTTTATTTTAAACTTAGAGAAAAATAGAGACCGATTACCATAGTGATCACAATTAACATTACTTGTTTTGCCTAGAGTGTGCGCATTATGAATCAACAAAACAATCTTGTATCACCAAATGAAGGTTATTTCCATATGGTCATGTAGGAAAGAAATTCTCAGACTTGGGTGAGTCAGTGACAAATGAAGATATAGTAAGAGAAAACAACATAGAAGAAATAAATTCTACAGCTGGCTTTAGAAAGTACCACAGTTAAGCACCTAGTTTTTACAGAAGACAACTTTTAGGCATGGAATTTATGTGCCCTAAGACACATTCTAGTTGGCTAGGCACAATTCTGGTGGGAATGGCGTATTCAAGACAAGATGAATTCTCCTCCCCCTTGTCCCCCACTCAGCTTTACTGAGAGATAGTTGACAGTCCCTAGTAAGGGAATAACAAAAGCATCAACACGATGAATTCAGTCAATAATAAATATAATTGAGCTAAGTACCTTTTGAGATTTACTTGTCCTTTTTCCAATTTGGAGAAACATAGTGTTTTCTAAATGGTACAGTGTTACATGTTAGGTAACAATTATTTCCAAAGCTAAGAATAATTCTTTGTGCCAAATCTTTTATTCATTTGTTAAAATACGTATTTTTCTGAAATATGACAAATCTCTCAGTTCTTAAAGAAAACATACACAAGCCATAATTATGTCTATTCATGCAAAAACACTGCACTGTTCAACTACTACTGCCCCTGACTAGGTAACTCTTGATTACCCAGTTTTCAAAGAATTAATATAGAGTGCATCATAATTTCTCACTACTACCCAGTATGTTACTTAATCTCTGAATCTCAATGTTGTCATCTATATATTAGGGATAATGATGACAACTCACCTCACAGGGTTAAATAAGTAAAAACACATAAAGTGATTAGAAGAGTGCCTGATTCAGTGTTCTGTAGTAAAACTAATATATAGCTTAGTGAAAATATTACATTAATATGTTAAAATTATTAAAATTACTCCTACCGTGTATATTTTATCATGGAAAACAACAGTTTATAGAGATTCCATGAAATGTAAGCAAATTATTCCTAAATATCTTGTACTAGACACAGTTAACTACATTAACAAAAATTATAATGTTCACTATAGGATAAAGTATAGCTTGTGATTTTACTTACAATACTTCCAGATCTTTTCATAAAATTTCTCTTAATGCCTTAATAACTGTCCTATAATCAAGATCATTATGCTTTTGTAATATAGTCAAATGACCTGTTTAAAGAATTGTTTGCTCCCTTTTTTGATGTAATTTTCCTCTGAATATAGCAAAGGTACCCGTTTCACTTCTTTTTAAAAATGCTAAAATGCATTACCTAGCTAACTTAATGCCAATTTATAATCACTTGTAATCAAGTGGCCCTCTGAATGCCCACAGAAGTGTTAAGTGGCATTTGATACTCTTTCAACACTGAGAATAATAGCATCCTGTACATTTCTGCCTCAAATTATATAGATTTTCTTTAAGATTATGGAACATACTATAACAGCAGCATATAATTTTCCAACATAATAATTCTTTTCCAGTTGAAAGGTATCCTGTAATACTATCAGCATCAATGGGAAAAGACCCCCACTTTTCAGTTTGACAAAGCTTTTGAGGGGGGGGAACTTAATCCTTAGTAAACAACAATTTTCACATGCAAAACTGCAGAAAAATATGGGAAAATATGAGTACTCATTCTTGACCTTCACCATTTCAAGCAATGGGTGAGTATCCCACTTGTATCTGTAGAAAATTTAAAACTGATTCATAAAGTGAACAACGCAATTTTATTAACATACAAAGTCCTTATTAATAAAATGCTGAGAAATGTTAATTCAATTACCTTTATTTTTATATAGCAAATGATCAGATTAACAGACTTAACAGTATGTGAAGTAAATGTTTTTCAGGATAATTTTTCACTTTACATCAATATTTATTTGTACATACACATTTATATTTACTTTTATATGTATTTTTAAAGCATTCTGAAATATCTCAGTCAATAATAATTTTTCAGGATCAGGACTCTGAATAAGCACTAAATTCACAAAAAACTAAAATAAGGAAACAGTATTTACTAAATCAACATGTATTGTAAACTTAACAGCCTACGAGTTAGCAATATTTTATCCCAACAACTAATTACGTAGGAGGTGTTAAATTCGAACTTGGAAAGTACATGTTATAAATGTGCCTTTTTATAAAACTGGATAGAGAATGGTATTTGTCAAATGTAATTTTATTCTCCAATTGTTTTGTGACATTGTTGAAGAATACAGATTGAGAAAATACGATAATTCAAACAGGAAAGCTAGGGAAAAAAATAAATGTGATAAACACTATAAATACTATGACTTCCCCTTATAATTCTTCACATGTCTACTCATAACTCTAAACTATACAAAAAAAAAATAAGGAAAATAAGTTTCACCGCTTAAGCCACATATAAGCTACATCCCTGCAAAGTTAAAAGAGAGTGGCAATTATATCTGACATTCTGTTCAGCCTGTTCATTATCTGTACATGAGTGAGGTGTTCCATGGAAATCCAGGAAACTGAAAATTATGCCTTTAAAGA
Source organism: Galemys pyrenaicus (assembly GCA_019455555.1). NCBI lineage: Eukaryota > Metazoa > Chordata > Mammalia > Eulipotyphla > Talpidae > Galemys > Galemys pyrenaicus. The sequence goes on from JAGFMF010011862.1 coordinate 5,707,709, forward strand.
ACTGTATACTCTTGTGACTGGTAATTAAGATAAGTCTAATAAAATGGGGGAGAGTCTAGAGTTAGAGAATATGTGTCCAAGCCTTACTAATTGTGTGTTTCAGACAAACTACTTGGCTATAACTAGGTTTTAGTTTTCTGAACTGCAAACATGAGGATAACTTTACATACTTTATGGGACTGTGGAGAGGAAAAATCAGGTAAGATCTGAAAGCATTCAGATACTGTAAAGTACATGTTATTAATTACATACTTATTATTACAAACTTCCATGTCTTCTGAAACAAAACACACACAACAAAATTTAGCTCATGGTGACAATTATGAAAACAAAAAAAACCAAAAAACGATTGCACTAAATTTTAGTAATAAGGTGCTAACGTCACTGCAATCCAGACTAATGGAAGCCAAGATGCCAGGCTATTTTGGTGCCTCTTTAGAGCTCTTGTTGCCTTTGGTACAGCTAGTTGGTTAGGACTGCTTGATACTATTAGTATAACATAGCTACCTATAAAGAACCTTCCCAATATAATGCTAGCTGAAATTCTTTTTCTAGAATAATTTCTATAATATAATTCCTGTTCTTTTCTCAATTTCTCTCAACAGAGAGAATTGTCTTCTTCGCAGAGAAAAAAATAAGCCGCCAAATGAGAGAGCACCAACTTCCTGCCACCAAAGTGACCAAATAACCAGCCTTGCATTATCCTTTATTCTTGCCACTACTGGAGACAAGTCCTGTTCTTCTCATACATAAAGCCAATCTTACTACTATGCTTCAGAGCCTGTTCCCGATGCCTTATGTTAATTATTCTTTCTCCTATAACTTCAATCCCAAGTTTCCCCTTGATCATTTACCATAAAATTTTAACATGTTCAAGTCTCTCTCATCTATGAGGCAGGAAAAAAACAAACCTTCAACCATCTATCACACCCCAGGTAACTTCATGCTCCTCACCTGACAATTATACTATACCTGTCCTATAGTCATAACACTAAATGAACTTCTAATGGGGGAGGGTACTCGTGGAGAAGGGGGATGTTGCAGGTTTGGGGAGGCAGGGATTACAATTAGGAAACAATGATTAATAATTAATCAGCTGTGAGGTAGGAAAAAGGGCATAGTGGAGGAGGGAAAGACAGAAGTAAATACAACAGCATATGGCCAACAGAGGGTACCTGACCCCAAGAGGGTGGTGAGAATCGTTCAGGGCCTTTACTCCACTAAAATAATAGCAAAGGAATAGTAAGAACAAACAGAACAAGAGAGAAGAGAAAATGCAAGGGAAAAATACCAAAATATGTGGATATCTCAGTGCAAAGGAAATAATCCTGTACCCCTCTAGGTTCTTTTAGGTGGCAAATAATCAAAGAAAGGTCAGATAGATTGTTAACAGGAAAAGCCAAAATGAACCTTAATATTAACATGTATTATCTCTTGCGTATAAGGGATAGACCTAGGAATTTAAATAGTTCAGCTAAGACAAAGCAGGTTGGGGGAAGAAAGGGGAAAGGAACTTTAGATGAGTAATGAAGATTAAGATCTGCCTTCTCCAAGGAAGATCTATCTATCTATCCATCCATCCATCCATTCATCTCTCTCTATCTATCTTTCTATCATTAGAAAACTAGAGTTTAAAAAAACCCAAATAATTGAAAAAAGATTAACCTGAAGAGAAAAATAAATACTTAACCACAGTTAGAAATGTTAATGTCCTTTTCTTAGAAACTGATAAAACAGACCAAAAAAAATCAAGGATATAGAATAATTGAAAAATTATCAACTTGACGTAACAGACACTTAGAGAACACTATACTCAATAATAGCAGAATACACATTTTTCAAGTGGAAGAGCATTCACCAAGAATGACCATATGGTGGACCATAAAGAAACGTTTAATAGATTCCAAAATTATGAAAACACACCAAATAAATTCTCTAACCACAACCAAATTAGATCAATAATAAACATATTTGAATATTTTCCAATTTTTTTATTGACAGATATTAACTAAAGTATTTCTTAGTAACTCACAATAGAGCGAAAACCATAGGAGAAACTGTAAAGTGTTTTGAATGGAGTGACAATGATAACATACATATCAAAACTTGTGGAATATAGCCAAAGCAGTACATCTAGCTTAGAGAGAAATTTACAGTTTTAAATGACCATGTAAGAAAGGAAGACAGGCATATAATTAATGATGCATGCTTGTACATTGATAAACTAGAAAAGGAAAAGTAAGAAAAAGACAGGATATAATAAAATTAAAAAAGCAGAAACCAGGTGAAGACAAATGGGCAAACAATATAAAAAATATCAACGAGGAAAACACTGGCAAAGATTAATAAAATAGATATACTTCTACAAAGACTGAAAGCAGCAAATGAAACTGGGATATTGTATTTTATCGTATGTGCACATACATGCACGTATATATGCAGAATATGTGTCTTCCCCCAAAATGCTTAACACAAAATATTTTATATATCCAAAATATCATCATTTCAACATATAATGGGCATTAAAAATTTTTAGATTTTTTCGTACTAATTCTCTGAAATTTAATGGGTATTTTACATAAACAAACCTCAATTTGGATTAGCAACATTCAAATGTTTGACATGTAGCTAATGGCAACTGCGTGCCAATTCTGCTTGGTATGTCATATTTTTAAGCATTTTACATTAATTATCTCATTTAATGGTCTCTGAAGTACATACAGGGAAAAGGCACTTGTTCTAAATTCTCAGTGATAGAACAAGAGTCTAAATCAGCATGACTCAAATCTCCTGTTTCAAACCACTGTTATTCTATCTCAAAACCTTTTCTATATTACTGAAACTTTCAAGTAACCAAATTAATACTTTGAGTCATACATTCATTTTGATGTCACATATTCATTTTATGAAACCTAAATTTCCTGTCACATAAAAAGACAAATTATCCCCCATGATTTAAAATTTGAAAAAACTTACCATTAATACGAGTTTTTGATACTTTTGTTTCAGATCTGACACACTTGCAGATGGGTCTGCACCCAGAATGCTGTACCAATCCTTTTCTGATGTCTGCTTCAATGCCATTCTCTATTGAACAAGATGCAGGCCTTTTCAGATTAGCTGAATAGAAAATATTGTTGACAATTAATTACAGTTTTGGTGTCTCTAAGAAATAAGTACTACTTTTCTAATTTTTTAAATTCTAAGTTGTTTAAATCATGATTGGAATGCAAACCTGATGAAATATATATTTTAATTTAAAATTCCCAAGAATTTCAAGTGTTTACATACAGAAAAGTAGTGGAAAATCTATTAGATGCTTCATGAAATATGTTTACATCTTAAAAGATATACAACAGCATTCGCAAAATAGAATCAGATCACAAACCCGACTGATAGTTCTGATAATCTTCTGGTAAAGGCTGCACACGACAAATACTCAATACAAGCACTAGAAGAGCTTACCAAATGTTTACAAAAGGAATGTTTTAAATAAGCAAAAACCAAAGGACTAAAATGAATTTGAGAGCATTTCCTCCTAAATTTTCTAATTCATCTGTTCCCGATTACCTTGAAGAATATCAAAATAGCGCGGAAAGGCGGAGAGAATTCCCTTGTTTTTTTGCAGGGGCTCAGACAAGACAGCGATCCTCTCTCCTCCGCCTGCAAGGATACTCCAGCCTTCCAGGGAAAAAGACCCCACTAGGAGCCTCAGAAACCAGGCACCTCTTCCCATAGCTGTGAACTTAACGAGACAGTAAGGGTTCCACAAAACTGGGAATTGGGAATCCACTATATTCACAGTCGGCTCTCCCGCCCAGGCAAAAGAGGGTACCCTTCCCAGTCCGCACGCGAGATGAAACTTACCAAACTTCACAGGGTCATAGCACCCATTATCAGCCTGTTTAGACCAGTGCTCAGAAACCGCTTCTCCTTCCGCCGGAAGTCATTGCTTGGACGTGACCAAGTTTCCAGTCGAGCTGTAGAAGCTGAGGCACAGATCGGAAACGGTGCTCCTCCCTCCGCGATGCGGTCGCTATAGTAACCAGTCGCGGATTCTGGAGAGTTTGTTAGCCGTAAGTGCCCAACCCGTGGAAAAAGACGTCCTTCGTCTCATTTTAAGTCCCTCTTGTCCCAGTGCCCTTTTTCCTCAGTTAGCACCTCTGTCACCTTGGGCTGCTTTCTCCCCCCAAAACTTCCTTGGTTTAACCCCGCTCACCGCCGCTCCCAATCCTTCTGTGTTTGTGGATACTATGGCGGGGAGCGGGGCGGTGGGGGCGCGGGGGGATGGGAGAATGTTGCGGGGTGGGTGTGAAAAGTATAAGGAGAATTGATCCCTTTCTTGCCCCTACACTTTTCTTAGAATGTTCTCATTCGAAAATTAGGAGAAATGAAAGCTATGCTAGGTAATTTTTGTTTTCGCTTTTATTATTTTTTCTGGAAACAATGTTCAGTTTTGTTTTGTTTTTTTCTTAGAAATTAACACTCGACTTTAAAATCTTTTCAAGGGTCTTTCATATTTATGGTCTTGCTTCACTTTCACTTCAACCCAGTGAGGCAACCCAGTGAGTCTAATTGGCTAGCAGCAGAACAGGGCTCTTAGCGTCTACATATTATCTCCAGGGTAGCGATGCTCAGGCACTTCAATTTTTATAGCAACAGTACTTTATTTTTATTTACAATCCCATTACGCTGTTGTGTTTTGGATAAGTCCTAACTTCCTAATCACATTCAGTTATCTCCTCCATAATGATCCTTAGTTTTCCAGCCTCATTATCTGTTATTTCCATACACAAAACATTTAAGCAATTTCATCTTAGTACCTCATAATTTTGCTCAGATGTTCTGCTTACTTATAACACTCACTCTTCTTCCTCCTATCAGTTTAGCAGTTCTAGCCTTCCTAACCTTCCTTTGAGATCTATCTCATCGTGCTTTTTTTTTTTTTTTCAGGCTTTCTAAAACCCAATCTTTAGAAATTACTTCCTCTTCTCAACTTTCATAGCAAGTCCTGTGTGTTCATTGGCACTCACCCCACAGTGTATTTAGATGTATGTTCTGATCCCCTAAAAGATGGTAAGCTCTCTGAAGGCAGAACATCTCTCAGAGAAATTAAACAGCAGCTATCTTGCCACATTATATGTAGTTCTAATAATGTATCTATAATAGATTTGTTTCCACCTTATTTTAAGAAAATAATTTATCCATTTTATGTAAAACTAGTGTAGCAGATATATAAACTGTGTTACTATAGTGTTTAAGAGCATGAACTCTGGAGTCAGACTGCACAGATTTGAATCCAGGTGCTGCTTTTTACTGACTATATCAACTTGTTTAAGTTATATTAATTCAGGTCTGTGCCTTGGTTCTTCCCCTGTAAAACAGGAATAAAAATAGTATTAGGTTGTTGTGAAGGTTAAATAACAGAGCCTGAAAATAGTAAGTGCACAATAAACATTAGCTTGTTCTTTATTAATAATGAAATTTTTGTAGCTCACCTTTGATATATTAGAGCATTGAGAATTCATAGTAGTATTTTAGGAATTTTCAAACGAAGCAATGAAAGCCACAAGCTATTGAATTAGAAAAATAAAAACCAGTACCAAAGGTCTGTTGAACTATACTTTGCAAGAAAGAAACATGGACAAAAATTTTCAATTCCTATGTCGTCAGCATCTAATATAATATAGGCAATACTGGATTTCAGGTTGATTGCTCAAGTACTATAGTTAAGTATGGATACAGATATAAATATAACAGGTTCTTAGGACCCTTAGTTGTAGTGATACCAAACAAAAAATCCTTCCCCCCCCCCCCGCCCCAGTTTATCACTTTAGTGCTTGCCTGCCCCTAAACTAAGTGTTCACCAGACATGAACAGAGATCTAATTTGAGAGTGCTTCTTATTGGTGGCTAATATTTGCAATATATACAAGTGTACTTCTGTTGATTATTTCTTATCTATAACATGATAGAAGTTTCAATATCCATCCTTAAAAATCAACATGTGTATATACTACATTGTCTACCACTAAACATCCAATTCTATCCTTCTTCATATGTTTGTCCCCTTTTACCTGACTTACCCTCGCTTCACCTTGCCTCTGGTTACTGCTAATTGGTCTTGTATTCTAAGTTTATTTTTGTTTTATTTAGTTTGTTTCCTTCACACACTATGTATGAGTGAAATCATACAATGTTTGATGTTCTCCATCTGACTTATTTCACTAAACATAATATCCTCTAGGTTCATCCATGTTGTTATGAATGCCAGGATTTCATCTTTTTTTAATAGGTGGGTAGCATATTCCATTGTGTGTAAAGACACACATAAATATATTTATCAGCAGTGTATATAAATATATTTATATATATATTTATCTAGTCTGTTCATGGTCACTATGGTCTTTTCCAGTGCTTAAATACTGTAAATAAGTTGCAGTAAAAACATGGATGTATAAATCGCTCCCAATTAGTGTTTAAAATAAAAAGTAGAAATTCCATGTGACCAATTTATTCTCTTTCTGAGGAATACTTGGCTTTTTCTACTGGTTACATCACAAACTCTTCTTTAATTTTTTTGATCTTATTTATCTCTGATTTTTTAAGATTGTCATATCCTGAGCTAGCTGTATTTATTTCTGCGTGCCACAAAATATTGTCATTATATTCTGAAATAAGATTGAACAATTTATAATCTACCAAGAAGGTAGATTTATACTCTACCAAAAAGGTAGAAAAAAAATCAAGAATTAGCATGTGATAAAGTTAATAAAAAGAGAGAGTACATTTAGCCTTTGTTCACTTCAGTCAACAGTTATTTGTTGAACGTCTCTGTGTTCCATACTCTGTTAAACAAACAAAACACATAGTCAACTGTAGCCTTCTCAGAAGCTTAGAATTTATCTAGATGTCCTGACAATTAAATAAACAAGTGAAATAACCAGAGGAAATAGAGGTGCAGTGACAGTTATAGCTTATAGTTACATGAATAAAAGGTAGATAACTTGAGTGATTAAAATCATTGAATCAAAATAAAGCTAATCCAGAAGATGTATGGGAGTGTTAAGTTTTAAATAATACTTTGAAGGAGGGGAGATGAATGGCTAAAATTAGAGAAACTTCCTTTTTTCTTTTTTCTTGGCAGATTATCATAAAGCTCTGGACAGTAGTGAGAATCATCTCTGATGAACAATCTCACTGTATCTTTTAGAAATATTTTTTTCATTATTCCCCTATTGGTCATCTGCACATGATCTATTTTCTCTTTTGTCTTTATAGCTATAGTAGAATCAGTGAACTTTCATAGAGGTGTTGTGAGTTAGTGCGCTAAAGAGGAGAGATAAAGAGGTCAATACTTTTCGTTGTCACCATACCTGTTTTGGTGTATACCTCATTTATTTAACTTCACTTATGTCTGTGTTCTTTTGAGCTTGTTTCAGATCTCTCAAAAGTCATTATCTTATATGGGATTTTTGTTCCTGCCTTCTGGTTTCTTTATATCTAATGTTTTGATCATCTCATGAATCTATTGAAGATACTGTATGTAATCAATCTTCTGTTTCTAACATTAATCATAATAGAGTTCAACTTATTATTTCCAGCCTTCATTTTTCACCCCTTTCTCTTTGTTCTTATGGCCACTTTGCCTCGTCAGTGTACCCCAGAATTTGAAACCTTGTCATAATCTCTTCTAACCATGTGGTGACACACAGGTACATGCTATTTTTAAAAGGCATTCTCTCTTATTTTAGTCCTTTAAGCTTGAATTTCTTTTTAAAAGTTTATTTTATTTTTGTCATGTAGTTGACTCATGGAGAAAGGTTAATCTGAATGATCAAGGGGTGTTAATTTGTGGGTTAAAATGTGTTAAACAGTTGATATGAATTCTGTTTAAGTCAATTAGAGAGTATAATGAAGATGTTTCCAGGGTGCTATGGAACCTTTTGAAGTTGGTTTGGAATTCACTGGCATATATCAACCATGACACCTGGCTAAACATGCTATTGCATTTGGAATTTAAATGTTTGTGTGCATTCTAATAGGTATGGTATAGGTTTACATATTTAAAAGAGGTTTGACTTTAATGCTAAGATTCTTATATTTGTTATCAAAAATTAAATTCATGATTTCACCCATCATTAGAAAAGTAAATAAGTACTAATTTACTTAATTAGAAAAAATGTCACCTTTGTTACTCTGTTTTTTCCTAAAATAAAATGCAACCAGACTGTGTATACAAGGAAAAAATTCTGGGTTTTATTGTTTGTTTACGTAGCTCTTGGTTTTTAAAACTGATTAGTGCCACTGTCATATTTTATTCTAATGCCACATCTAAAAAGGTAGCATTGATAAAGACATGTAAATTTTGGTGTGGTCAGGCAAATGATTTGTTCTCTCTTACCCCAAAAATTTGAAGTAATGCTATGAAACTTTTTAGTATTGGTTAATATTTCAGAAATTTCAAAATAGTTAATGTTCTTATGTAAGTTTAATGTTATTATGCTCTATCGCAATAGTTGAATATAATTTTTTTATGATAGCAATATTCAAGATGAATGAAGCATTGGAATTTCAACAATTCAAATCCACAGAGATATAAGTGTAAAACTAAATTTTAAAATATATTTTTCACTTAGCATGAGAGTTACTATAGTACTATTTATTAGTTATGTCGGCTTACTAGTAATAAACACATTTAGCATTTCAGCTTCTTCTTGCAACCTTTCAGTTTAATTATTTAGAGACTGATGAAAAACAAGCCTTATATGCTAAAGGGATTTCTACAATGATGGATTAGATGTCAAAATAATGAAACCACACAGCTTAAAAAATATCCTGAAGAATAGATGTTTTCTGATGAATTTCCACAAAATATCATATTTTAAAAATATTTTAAGCATTCATAGTATTACTTTTTAATCTACTACAGAAACACCATGAGTATAGTCTTTTGTAGCTCATTAGCAATTTCTTTAATGAGTTTTTTGTGTGATAGATAGTTAAAGTAACAGACAAATGACAGATTGTTTGCCTTTAATGATTTCCCTGTTTCAAGCCCATTACAAAGCAATTAGAAATCTGACAGCATTTTCACTCTGCATTACTGATCATCTAAAGTGATGAGGAATGAGAGGTGATGAATATTAATTGTATATTTTCATATGATTATCATAAATTATTACCTTGTCTGATGTGCTGCAGGTGAAGCAGGAACATTAGAGAAAGACAGACAGATATTAATTTGAAAGAATATATGATTAAAAAAATCTTTGTAGTGTAAATCCTGATCTACAACGCTAGTCTCTAGAAATTATTTTTAGTTTCTACAGTTATTTGCAGTAATGTAAATAAATTTTTTATTTCAGCAAAAGAAAAAAATTATTTAATAGGATAATATACTTACATGTATTTAAGCTCAGAATTTTAAGACCTAATTTAGAAAATGAGAGGGTGAATTTTGTTGGTATATCATCCATACAGACATAGATATAATGGATAGTTATAGCAAACAGAAAAATATACTTAGAAATAGATCTTATGTTAGTCATAGGCTAAAATCAAGTAATCCTATAAAAGAAACAGTGAGATAGGTAAGTGTAACCAGATGTAAAAGGAAGTTTTTCTAGGTCCTCAGTCTTTTGGTTCTTTTGGTCTCTAGTTCACAGTACATCTTGTTTTCCCTGTTTCTTTCTTCAGATAGACAGGCTTATCCGATTATTGGGACACAAGTGCTATTGTTACTTGTATCCTAGCCTTAAATTTTATATATTTCCATTTTATATAAGCTAAAAGTACCAAGCAATTACAAATGAACATTTTATATTCTGGAAAGTTGAAGACAATCATCTGAAATTCATTACATGTTTATTCAGGAAAAATCAGTTATGATAAAAGCAAATTATCAAAGGGTGTTCAAACACTACCGTTATAGTAGCATATTTTAACTATTTATATGGCTAAACTTTCCTAATATTTTAGTTATGTCTGGTGCTCTCCTAAGATTTTGCTCCACAGGAACTTTTATAGAGCAGATCCAACTAGCATATATACAGAATCAGAATGGTGAATTCCCAGTGCCCTCCAATCCTTTTTGATGGGATTCCTTATGCTTTAAGTTTTTTCTTTTCACAGCCCAACCCATTACTTTTCTTCTTTTTCCACATCTATCATATTAAGGACCAAAGTAGATTTCACATTATATTGTACTGATATACTGGCATATACCAACAAAATTCATATCTCATTTTCTAAATTAGATTTTTTAAATTATGACTTATAATCCAACCACTATGGAAGGCTGTATGGAGGTTCCTCAGTCTACTAAAAATAGAACTACCATATGACTCTGCAACCCCACTCCTAGGGATCTACCCAAAGGACACAAAAACACTGATCCAAAAGAATACATGTGCCCCCATGTTTATTGCAGCACTATTTATAATTGGTAAGACCTGGAAACAACCCAAATACCCAAAAGTAGATGACTGGATCAAGAAATGTGGTACATATACACAATGGAATATTATTCAGCAATCAAAAATGATAAACTAGGGCCATTTATAGAAACATGGGTGGAGCTAGAAGGAATTATAGACAGTGAAACAAGTCAGAAGGCAAGAGAAAAATATTGGATGGCTTCACTTTTAGGAGGAATGTGAAAGAACAACTACAACAAAAAATAAAAAAGAAAACAAACAAAAAAAAAAAACAAGAGAAAGCTCAAGGAAATGAGCAATTACAACCAAAACCAACCAACCAAACAAACTCAACAAGATCAAAATGTCAAAGATAAACCAAAGGGATCATGGGGGGATGGGGGCAAAAACAGGGATGAGGGCAGAAAGAGCACAAGGGACTGAGGTGATGGTGCATGAGTGAAATGGTGGTGGGAACTCCCTGGGAACTACAACTAAATACAACTAAATAAATCTAATAAAAAAATAAAATTCTGAACTTAAACACATATATGCACATTGTTCTGTAACATAATTTTTCCTGTACTGAAATAAGAAAACTTAAGTAACTTACTGCAAATAAAGGTAAAAACTAAAGATAAGTGGGTCAAATCCCACTTCTTCCATTATAGTATTGAGAAATGCACTTATTTTTATTAAGACAGAAAACAGCTGCTATGAACCTGAGTTCATGGGAACCTCGACTGTCCAGTGTTAGCAATACAAGAACTGAGGAAACAATCACTCCTAAATTGTAAATTACGCATAGTTCATCTCCTCTAATAATAAGGAGTCTTTGAAACACATTCTATGTCTAAAATATTTTCTTTATTCAGTGGAGGGTGCAGAACTAATTACAAAAATGGGGGACTAAATAATAGCAAGAAATTTCACATGCATTTTTTCATTTGGCCTGTGTAACAATCCAGTAACATATATAAGGCAGATACTATTATCTTATACCTAAGGAAATATACTAGGAAGGTAAGATTCAAACTCCAGTTAGCTAACTCCAAATCTTTTGTACTTTCTGTCATACTACCTTAATTACTACATGTGAAAGATCTTCTTAATGGCCAAAATTTTAGAGATAGAAGAACTCTGAGTCCCCTTCTTCTATCATTCTTTCTGGCATATTTTCAGACATATAAGGAATATGAATCCAAGAAAGTTTAAGATTTACCCCAGGTCCAAAACTAAAATCAGAGCTCTTGTAATTCTTGTCCCATATCCACTGTTCTTCCCATTACAGGGAACTGACTTTGTGTAGTTGGAAGCTACAGGACTATTTACATTAATTTTTTCTTCCTCCAGCTATTGAAACAAATTATTGATTACAGTCTTGGATTGGTAAATATATGTATTCTCCCCTTGTTCTTACTGTTCTTAGTTCTAAAGTAAAGTCAGTTGTAGCTGGCAAAAACTTTTTCGTAATGTCGTGTTCTCCACTAAATATTCAGGAAGGTATTATGAATGGAAGAAAAACATGTGACTGCCCTGTGTTGAGAAAGCAGAAGGGAGAGAGGTTGGGAGTAGTTACTTGCCTCCCATTTCCTTCTTGAGGTCCTAATACAAATAATGTGCAGGGAGTACTTGTTACTCTCTAGCTTGGGAGCGTCCTTGATAGATTTTTTTTTCCCAGTGGTATTTAGACTTGGTTAAATAGTAAGATTAAAGAAGCAATTCAGTGGCCAAATTTTTTCTAAGATATCTAAATTTTTAAATAGTAACAAGGCTTTGGAAAATAGAGATTTTTTTTTACATAGTGAGGAATAACAATTCTCCTAGTCCAGTATGAATCTCAGCTCAATATGATGTTGGACTTTGTCTGAGTCTCATCTAGAGATCAAATGTTTGATTTTCTTTCCCAATAGGATTCTCCCACCTTCGGTCTGTTCTTTGAACTCCTCTGTGTACTCAGCCATTTGGTCTCATTGACACAGAGATGTCTCTCCTTGAAAACTGAGCTCTCCTCAGCACAGTTGAGCTCCTTTACATCATACCACTTTTCTAATCAACAAAACTATTTACATTCTTCAGGTTTCAGATGTCTTTACAAGCACTTGTATTTAAGCATTGCTTTGATACTTAACACTTTTTTTAGTTACAGGAGATCCTTGTAATTCATTCACGAAGTTTCTGTCTGTCAAAATTTTCACCTAAATTGAGTTTATTTCTTGTCCCAGTACACTTAATAGAAGCTGCAAGTCATTTCTCTCTGACTGGAAGGAGAAGTTGAAAGGAAATCTAAGGAAATAACTTCCTTAAATTTTAGAGATCTCATGGCCCTGATGTGATGCAGTTAAAAATGTTAAAGAGGCCAAGATTCCTGACTAGTCGTCAGTGAAGACATTGGCTAAGTTCTTAAACAGATTCTCAAGAGAGAAAGGTATCAACAGCCATTGTATTAGCATTGAAGTTAGTTTTTAGGTCTTGTTTCTGTAATCATTTTTTTTTTTTTCAATCTTGGATTAGGAAGTGGAGTGAGATCTACAATCCTGAAATAGATAATATTGTTCACTTCTTACTTGGTAATATGGCTGTCATTCTATCAAAAAAGATTCTAAGTTCATCTGACATAGTTGGCTTTTCAGATGTTATATTGGTTGGTTGTTAGTATTTTATGTGCTTCCGGTACTTTATGTGTTCCTAATTGATTGTTTAATTTGTTATTGCATGTTCCCAGGTTAAACTAAGCTGTCTAATTACCAAAATCATTCCCCCTTCTTTTAAAGATGGATGTTTTCTCTTTTCCAGTCTGCAAAAACATTTTACCATCACTTTAAGATGGTGAGGCAGAGGGAAACAGTTAAAACAATTAGGAGGGAAGAGTAGTAAAAAGGTGATACTCCTTTTTCTTTTTGTAGTAGTCACGTCATGTGTGTCACTTATTCTATTTTGATAGTCATAAATGTTTTACCAATTAATTCATTCTTTGGACTTATTTGGACTTTACTATCTTCCTGATGGCAGGGGGAATATTTTCTCTTTTTTTTAAAAAAAAGTAAATATGTCTAATGAGGCCATTCTAATTAGTTTCCCTTTTGTGTCAAATTCAGTCAATCCTTAAGGCATTACATTGTGTGGTTTCTTTGTCAAGGACTGAGCAAAAGGTTAGTCCTAGAGTGAATATTTTGTCATCTCATATTTGGCACCCTGATTAGATGATTAGCTTTTAAAATTTTTAACTCTCACTCTAGGAGAATGTTGCATAAGATTTGTTATTGGAAGTCCAAATTTATGTGATCGGATATGAAGGATTTCTTTCCTGGTAAGAGTTGAGCAACTTTCCAGATCTGTTTGACTTACAGATATCTTTCTGTAGATTTATACTTCACATCACAATTTACAGAATTGTTCCCCTCCTCAACCCTGTAAAATGTATGTTAAGCTCTTTTTAAGCTTTAAGTATAAAATTCAGAACACTTTACCATTGTATGTCCTGTGTCTTCCAGGGTACCTATAAGGGAAGAGGAGAAGTAAAAGAATTCTTTGAATTCCAACTTAACACACTGATAAAATATTTTTGGTCATTTAATATTCAATTAGTAGCTCTAGGGTTAGCATTAAACTTCCTGTGTTTCTTTATGATCAACAGGACTTTCAGCTTTCTATGGCCAAGTGCTGCATGTAATGCATGTAAATAATAAACTTATGGAAAATAAATGGAATTTCATACTTAGGGGGTAAAGAAATTTGTGCACTTTTATCCTTACCTAAAGAACAGACCCGTAAAGTTATATAGCATAAAAGGAGTTTTTATTTTTTCATTTTTCTTAATTTTGGAAATTCATTTTTTTCCATTTTGGAAAATACATAAAAATCTTAATATTTCCCACAGTAGTATTTTAAAACTTTCAAGTCTGCTCTATTGTTCATGACATTCTTTTATTGCTAAGAAATAGGTGTTTCAGTAGAAGGGGAGCTGAAGCAAGGGTTGAATAATCTATAAAATGTGCATGTTTATGAAAAAAGTGTATACCTTTGAAAAATTGCATGTATTTTAATGCTCCTATTTACTTGTTACTATGGCAACCACCACACTGCATAGTATTTATGTTGTCTAAGATTCAGAGCACCTTTTCAAAAAAAATAAATATGCCAGAACTATTTATTGTACTTACTATGGTATTTAGAAAAATATTTATTCTAATATATATATATTTGAAGAAAAATAACAATAGACAGTGTAAACTTCAGACTGCTTAAATGGTTTTTTCCTGTAATATATTTTTACATCAAAATAACTACATTTTTTCTCGTTATAAAAATCAAATAAAGTATAGAGATAATGAATTTTTAAAACTCAGAAGGTAGTTTTAAGAAGTAGTATCCTGATTTTTCTTTGACTTAACATTTTGATTTATAGAAATTTTTTGAAAATTTAAAACAATGAGCTCTTACACAAAATGCTTATTGCTAGACATGAATAAAAAGTATGAGTACTTTGCCTTTCTGTTTGTAGATGATTTTTTAGTATTTATGAACAAAAGATTTATATTTTATATTGAAATGAAAGACATATTTGCTATTATATATAAATTCATTATTTAAATTGTTTTCTGACATAGGTGACAACATAAATATAATTTCTTAATGTTAAGCATCAGCATGGAAATTATGAACATGAAATCAGACATGTTTCATGTCATGTATTACCTGTTAAGAAAAACTGCAACACAACACTTAAGTACAACAGAATAGTGAGCATATTGTCTCTGATACTTGTAAACAGGATGGATCTGCAATTTCACAGTTTATGTTGACAGTATCTTTGTGGGAAATGTAATTATCAAATGAATTGTAACATGTCCTGGTATTATGATTATTAATAGTAATTTTAATTGCCTTTTTCAAGATAATTGGATATGTTCTCATAAGTATATAGGAAAAGGGGCATTGGGCTAATTAGATATTTTGAACTCAGTTATCTTTAAAATATCTAGAAGTTTAACATATACTATATTTTAGGAATTTCTTTTAATTAAGTGACTTTCTAAATTGAATTAAGATAATTTATGATCCTACTGTCTCTTGAAATCCCCCCTTCAGGAATATGATGAAAAAAATTTAAATAATAGTAAATTTAAAAATTGAATTTTCATTACCAATTAGAAAATTTATTGTAAAATGAGCAGTTAAGAAAAAACATTTTATTTCAATAATGGATGCCTTTAGAGGGACTTTAATATAATATTTATCATTGTTTTAGAAATTAGTACATTTGTAAGAAGCATTTCAATTTGGAAATACACTCACATGCCTTGAAATTGTTCATTCACTTTGATGTGGTAATTTAATTTATACAACTTTCTGAGACAATATTCAGCAGTATGGTAAGGGGTATATTTACAAGAACAATAGCTCTATTTACAAAAGAAACTTTCAGAAATATTTTTAATGACTAGCTAAGTTATTAACAATTAATAAAAATTATGGCTCAACAAATGTTTAATAGCATCAGAATATCACCATTAGGTGCACACTGCTATATATAAACAGTATTTAATATGGTCACACTTTTTATTTAAAGAAAGAATTATAGCTCAATAAAGTCAAGAATGAAATCCTGAAAACAAATATTCAAAAATTGTACTGGTATCTAACTCTAAGAGTAGTAGATTATAAAACATTATATTTTTGTACTTTCATTTGGATTTTAATGTTCACATTTCTGTTGTGGATAATGTGGGCATATCAAAAATTATCCAGAAGTGAATCACTCAGTTATCATTCAAATTATTTGTAGTAAGAAATTAAAATCATATTTACATTCATTATAATTCCTCCATTAAAATGGAGGAACGCTATTTTTTTTAAGTCTGTACATAGTTGGTATACAGAAAATATTTGATGATTGAAGGATAGATGACCATTTCAGGAATTAGTCAAATGTTAATAGGAAAAACACCATTGGAGGGCCACAGAGATGTAGATTTAATGAAAAAAAACCAAGAGTCATCCTTCCCTGAACTGAATAGTCAGCCTTCAGGGAAATTGGTGAGGTATCAGTTAAGGTCTTTGGCCCATATATTTATTGGGTCATTTATTTCATTTTGTTCACTTCTAAAATTCTTCATTTATTTTCCTAACAGTCCTTTATCAGACATTTCTTTTGCAAAATATTTTCTCCCCATTTGTCCCTTCTTTTCTCAAACTCTTGATATTGGCTCCCATTGACATGTGCTATCTCACATAGCAGATACTTTTGATTTCAGTGATAACCACTTCATTAATTATTTCATGGAGTGTGCCTTTGGTATTTTATCTAAATAATCATTGCCATACCCAAGGTCATCTATATTTTGTACTATGTTTGAAGAATTTCATAGTTTTATATTTAATGACTTAGTCTGTGAGTGATTTTTGAGTTAATTTTTCTGAAGGGTGTAAGATTTGTGTTCAGTTTTGGGGTTTTTTTTTTTTGGCTTGTATATAATATATTCAATTATTACAGTACCATTCATTGAAGAGATTACCTTTAAGCCATTGTTTTGCCTTTGCTCTTTTGTCAAGGATTAGTTGACTGTATTTATGTACATTTATTCCTGGGTTCTCTATTACGTTTGATTCTTCTATTTTTCTGTTCTTTTTCCAATACCACATTGTCTTGATTACTGTATATTTATAATGAAGTCTTGAAGCCTAGTAGTGTCAGTCTTCTGACTTTGTTCTTCTCTTTCAATAATGTGTTGCCTATTCTGGATGTGTTGCCTCTCCATATAGACTATAGAATCAGTTTGTCAATGTCATCAAAATAAATAACTGGAATTTTCATTTGGGTTACATTGAATCTATAGATCTAGTTGTAAAGAGTTGATATCGTGACTACAATGACACTTCCTATTCAGAAACATAGACTATCTCTTCACTTATGTAGTTCTTTTTTGTTAGTTTCTATGCTTTAATATTTCTGTTTTTTTGAGTGCCGTTATAAATGCTAATGCTTTTTTAAATTTCAGATTCCATTTGTTCATGATTAGCTTTAGTATGTTAACTTTATATCCTGGAAGCTTCCTATAATTACACCTAAAGTATATTAGGATGGTGGTAGTCTCAGACATCTTGTCTTCACTTGCATCTTTCTCCCACATGCTTGCTTTCCTCTTAAGTCCCCTGTCTCCAAATTCCCACCCCTACTAGAAGGTACCATGTAATGTGACTTTAAATCTTCAAATATGTTATATAAAATAAGTAAACGAAGTGATAAAGCTAAGAATAAATGTAGAACAATGGAAGTAAGCTTATAAAATATAGGTAAAATTTGTAGAATATATTAAATATAGATCTGAGTAAGCTAGTAATTTGAGAAAGAAAAGGAGAATTCAGAAAATGTACTAAATATATGTAGTAAGTAAGCTAGTAACCTATAAAATATACCAAGATTAAATAAAATATATGGTAGTATAGATAAGAGTTTATTATATAGAAAGTTAGATGGAACCTCCCCAATGGGTTAAGTCTCAGCACTATGAAGCTATCTGCAGCCATTGCAGCATGAATTGGATTCCTGACCAGGGAGGAGACTCACATGGTACAGCAGAGCTCTCCTGTCTCATCCGCTGCTCCCCTCAGTAGTGTATTTCAGTGACTCTGCCTGTTCTGCTCCCTACTCTGTCTCTGGTGAATCCTCTCACCCCCAGCACCTCTGGTCTGCATCCCAGCTCTTGTATGTATAAATAAATAACTCTTAAAAAAAAAAAAAGAAAACTCTTCCGGGTTTATAACTATGTCATCCCTGAATTGGCCACTTACTGATGACATCCACGATCCCACTACACTGTGACCAAGATATGGAAATAAAAGCCAAAGTTCTTGGCAGGCTACAGCTTTGGCCACATATACCTGCCTCTTTCTCCCACTAGGAAGTATGTCCCATCGATCCCTAGTACTTTCTCTCCAGACCACTGGGTCAAAAAATTCTGGTCCTTTTATATATCAGCAGGCAGAAGACTGATAGGGCAGAGAGAGAAAATTTTATGGATATATTTCAGGGGTCAAATCGTGTGATCCTGCCACAAACCTTCTAGACTTGTTGACTTTATTGCTTTTCTTTTATCAGTCTGTGTTTTTAACTTGTCTAGTAAATTGGGTGAGTTGAACATATTTAATTTTATTTGTGAGGCTTCTGGATTAGCATACTTGCTGATGTTCTCAGTGACTAGCATTATATCAAAATAAATTCCTACATGACAGTACCCTTCACTTTTAACTTCAGCAACCCTCCTTAATAACTTTAGATTTTGAACTAATGCATCTGATAATCACCATCTAATTTAGGGACCTAAATCAAACTGTGAAGGCAGTATTATGGTGACTCAATGACAATCTTAAGTTTCACTAGTGAATTCTACTAAACCATCAAAGATTGCCTACTTACTTTCCTCTTTAAACTCTTCTGAGAAAATAAAGAAGAGGGAATCCTTCTAAACATATTTTATGGGGCCAGATTTACTCTCATATCAAAAGCTACACACACACACACACACACACACACCACCCTATACACAACAAACTATATAGCAGTATCCCTCATGAACAAATATGTAAAACTCCTTAACAAAATCTCTTAGAAAACAAAATAAAAAATATATTAAAAAGATCACACATCATGACCAAGTGGGAATTATTCCAGGAATGCAAGGATGGTTCAACATAACCATATCAGTCAATATAATTCACATCAACATATATAATCATGTCATGAGAGCCAGAGAGAACATTTGAGAATATTAAATACCCCTTTATGTAAAAACTATCAATAAATAGAGATAGACCAAATATGACAAACCCACAGCAAACATCATACTCATTGGTGGAAAAAATGGTAAATTTCCCTCTATGATCAGGTATAATATTGCTACTATTAAACATAGTATTGGAAATCCTAGCCAGAGCAGCTAGGCAAGAGAATGATACAAAAGGAATCCAAATTTGAAAAGAGAAGACTTCGTTAAAAAAAGAAAAACTATTAAAAGTAATAAATCAATAAAGCAGTGGGTTACCAAATCAATGTATGCAAAATCTGTCACATTTTTATATGTGAACAACTAGCTAGAAATGCAATTCATAAATAAATCCCACTTAAAATCACACCAAAGTGAAGTTCCTAGGAATAAACTTGACACAGATGAGGCATTATTAAAAGAAATAGAAAATAGAAGTAAAATGAAAAGATATTCCATGTTCATGGATTAGAAGAATTACTGTCCTTAAAATGATCATCTTACTTTAAGCAAAACACAGACTTAATGGAATCCCTATCAAAACTCCTGTGGAATTTTTCATGGAAGTAGAATAAACTTTACTGAAATTTGTGTGGGACAACAAAAGACCTGAAAGAGCCAAAGAGATCTGAGGAGAAGAAAAAAAAGATTAGAGGTATTATACACCCATACTTCAATCTGTATTACAAGGTGTGTTCCCAAAGAGGACAGGGTGAAAGATAGAAAAAACAAACTACTGGGATGTTCTTTTTTGTTTTTAAAGATTTTTAAAATTTATTTATGCATACAAGAACTGGGCACAGGCCAGAGGTGCGAGGGTGAGAGAATTCACCAGAGACAGAGTGGGGAACAGAACAGATGTCTGCTCATGTCTAATGAAATTTCACATATAGTAATTGCTGCAAGGTTTACAACATGCTGAAGTAAATTGTTTAGAACACATTGAAGTAAATTGTTATTAATGTCTAGCCTCCATTTATAACTGTAAATATTACTTATTGCCAGTATTTTACACTTTAAATATTTTCTTTTTCATTCTTAGCTAAAAATGGCAAAAATAGAAGATCACAGAACATCACTTTCTCAATCTTCTTTATCACCCTTAATGAAAGCCACAGAGATATCACAGCAAAGCAACACTGAAGACACTTTAAATGGGTGTACCACGGACCCAATTTACAAATATAATTCAAGTGATTTAACGAGGTAATGATATTATTTCAGTAGCTTAAACTGAATTCTGAAGAAACTAAAAATGCATCTAGAAAGTTGTCCACTTAAATGCTTATTATTTAATGAGGATGATGCCAATAATATTGTCAATACTGGGGAGATGTTCTGAGCTATGAAGTTGTTGGGCCTGAGTCTTCATTTTTTTCTATTTCAGAGGAAGAAAAAAAATAATGAAATAAATTATACCTGGATTCTGGTTAGGTAGCATAGTGTTAATTGTAAGTGTGGCAAGAATGATAATCTGCTATGTGTCAGTCATTATGCTTAGCATTATATGTATTTAGTTCTCAAAACAACATTGGAAGGAATGTAAGACAGATATTATTTTAATCATTTCTATTTTACCTATGAAGAAACAAAGACCTAGTTAATTAGCTTAACTAAAATCACACAGCTGGTAAATAGAGAAAACATGGTTTGAGTTCTAACTCCATAGCCAGAAGTCTAAAACTACTGTATTCCACAGTGCTTCTCAGAAGAGGAACATTTATTTTTCCTGTATCTTTTTTCTGTTAAAAAGTGAAAGAACTAAAAATTATCTGTCAGGTTTTGATAAACTATTGGCTTGCTAAATGTGATACCATAGTTTTTTATGTTAGCAGAATATGGAAAGTATAAAGGCATCAAAGGAAATGTTCATAAATTTGAGATTAAGTCAATCTCCACAGAAAAACTCCAGGTCATATCTATTTCTAACACAGTGTGTGTGTGTGTGTGTGTGTGTGTATCACTAAATTTAAATGAAAGCGAAATACAAATTTTCATCTAATCTTTGTTTTTTATTATTCTTCTGAACTATGAATACATATTAGCTATCTATGAGATCAGTTACACAGTGTACTTACTATATGAATATTTTCTTAGAAAATCATTACATCTTAGTTATATTGTAGAGGCATAAGTTACACCATTTTTCACAAGACAGTGGGGAAAAAAATCTAAATAAGATTTTAAGTATTTCTTTATACAAGTTCCAATTACAGTGTACTCTATATTTGCATTTTTATTACCTTTAGAATTTATTTTTACCAGTTTTCCTTTTGACAGCGATACTACATTCATTTTTTTATTCTACCTATTTTGTTCATTTTTAAATACTTCATTTTCCCCTGTTAGTGTTAATTATGATTTCATTTAATTAGTTCCTTTCTGTTATGTTTGTTTTTCTCATTTTCTTACTTTGATTCTGAATCTCTAAGTCTGGCTTTATTTGTCCTTTTAAAAATATGTTAGTCAATCTTTCCATGTCACACTTTCCTGTAGCCTTTTAAAAAATATTTTTTCAATGTGCTTCTTTTATGTCTTTGTCTGATTTCTAACTTGTTTTCTGTGACAATTGCCTGTTACCATCTGCTTGATTATAATGTATCTAGAAAATGAAGTAAGCCTTTTCTTGGCAATTGAATGGGAAGTGAAAGAAAATGTCCATGAAAATAAAGTAAATGATGAATTTCAAGAAAATGATGATGAGTTTCAACATGAAAGAGGTCAAATTCATAAAGGCTAATGGTGATCTAAAATCTACTGAAATTGGTATGATTATCAGAAAGAGGCAATTTTCTGTAAGAGTAAAGATATTTTCCCCAAACTGAAGTTAAAATTTCTAGTCTCTCATTCTTGTTTTCCTTGTTACCTTTTTCCCACCATTTTGTGATCTTTTTATGAGAATTACTATAATATTATCAATTTCTTGACCCTTATATCATGGAGACTTATCTTTTTAATTAATATATTGTACTTTTAAACAAAATGTGCACACTTACATTTAACCCATTCATTGAAACAACAGTTATTAGTAATGGCATGTTCCTCCTATTATCTGAGACTAAGTTACTTTTTAATATATTTACATTATTCACTCTTCTTTTTTCTTAAGTGTATCTCTCTGCTGTTCTCTACATGGCATTTCTTTTTAACAGAGTGAAAACTGTTGTGCCACAATTCTTCCCCCAACAAGAAAACTATCCACTAACAGTGTAATTATTTTAACATATTGTGCCAGGAAGTCTGATTCTCCCATTGGTAACTCCCCATCAGGCTGTCAGATGACTTGAAAAGAAGTAGTCACTTCTTGTTACCACTTCCTGGGAAACAACACAAAAGGAAACTTTTCCTACCCAACTGTAGGGTGAGGTAGGTGACCTGGAACAGGACACGATCCTTTGCAACATGACTGGCAGAATCTGTTGTTTATTGGTAATAGGTAGTAGTCTGGGGAATTCTGCCATGTTTAGAATGGCCTCTGAATGCTTACAAAAGTCTAATCAGTATCTCTCTATCCCACATTTTTTTTAAAAGATTTATTTATTTATGCATACAAGAGCTGGGGTAAAGGCCAGAGTCATGGGAGGTGAGAGGATTCACCAGGCATAAAGCAGGGAGCAGAACAGGCAGATCGTCTGAAATACACTGCTGAGGGGGGACAGGGAGCAAGGCAGGAGAAGTCTGTTGTGCCATGTGGGTGCCCTCCCTGGCCAGGGATTGAACTAGCACTGCTGTGCTGCACATGCTTCCAAGTGCGTTGCTCAACCAGCTGCGCCACCAGGGAGGCCCTTATCCCACATTTAATATGTATTGTTTTAATTTTGTTTTAACTGATGATCCTCTAAGGTTATAATTTCATGAGTTTTATAATAGAAACTTACAGTATATATATATATATATATTTAAATTTTGTCAGCAGCTGAGTGTGTTACCAACTCTTGTAGTTTAATCCTGAGTTGGCAAATTTAATACATTAAATGGGGATTTAAATCAGTTTGAAAAGTTAATTTTTCAAACAGCAATTTTTTTTCTTATAGGTTATCTGGATTTTGCTTATTCTCAGAAAAATCTTGTTTTTAATGAGACTTGCCTAATCTATTCATTTACCTTTTTGGTGTCATTTTAATTATCTTTGAACTCTTTAGTTGGAATGAACCTTAGATCCTTTTGCAATACAAACATTTGATTATATAACCTTTTCTAAGGACAGTTTAAGTTTAGTAATTTCATTATTCTCAAGATGTACCTTGAAATGGGTCTCCTTGTACAATGGGGTGGGTTGTGGAAAGGAGTGACGGGGAGATAGGAATACTGAGTGAAGTGAGGGAATAACATCACTGTTTTGACTTCTGTTATCCAACAAATAATACTTTTCCTAGATCATATTTTTTAAAGAACTTTCTTTCAAGCTTTTAAAAAATCTCTACAGAGCTAAATATTAGTATTTCCTTTAAGATGGTTAAAAGACTAGATCATTGTTTCTTTGTGAAAATTTAGTTTTTTGGAAAAGATGTATGTGGTATTTATAATCTCCCTCAATTTTAGATTTAAGATATACCTTATTTTTATTTCTTTGTACTTTTGCACAGCAAAAATATTCTTTTTTGTCCCTTTGGGTGGACTGATTTATGTCTCTAGTTTTATACTCAAGTCCTAGAAATTGTTCTTTTTCTTCAGAATATTCTTTACAAAGGCAAACTAGTTCAATTTAACAAACATTGAATATCTCCTATAGTGTGTGTGTGCTTGTGCTTATTTTTTTGAACATATTATATAGTCATTGAGTTGTAAGTGAAAACTTGACGTTACTTGTAAAATAACTTGAAATTGTTCTGCAATGGGATACCCTTACCAAATTACACATAGTTTCTTATGATGTTGGAAATAAAATTTTGGAGGATCATTCATTTTTTATTATTATCAATTTTATAATTCATTTTTGTGATGTTTATGTCACATTTTATTAGAAAAATCTAATAATTATAGAAAGCTATTTATATCTTTAGAGGTTATTCATTTCATCAAGTTGAGAAAAAGGTAGGATGAAGTTTAATGAACTCTTCATGCTTTATGTACTCCAGAGATTTTAGAAGTTTACATTCATCAAACATATGTGGAGTTATTTCTTTTGTTGGTTGCATTCCAGTATTTTAAACTGGAAATTATTATTTAATGTATTTAGGGTCACTTTTGTTTACATTTTTGTACTTGAATTTATTCTAATTAGTTTATTCAATTACCATGAGAGTGGTCATGGATAAAGATTTTTACAAATAACAATATAAAAAAAACCCCTCTACTCTTCATAAAGGTTTAAATGCCATGTGAATTTACAGTGAGAAATATATGCTTGTCAAATATTCAATATAAATAAATAATTTAGATGAAAGTGATTGACTTCATTTAGTAGAGACTACCAAATAATGAGAGATTAAAGAGTAGTTGTTATATTTGATGTACTTCATTGTATATTGTAAGTAATTGCTATCCACAAAAATTCTGTGGCTTCTGTATAAGAAAAAGAGACAATTTGACAGGCAACACAGGTATGAAACAACAGCAAGTACAAATTCTTGGCAACTGTCATTATCCTGCTGTTGAATTCACATCTAAACTGTGATAACTTAGACCTGCATGTGTGTTATTGAGCCATGATCTGTCAAAGTAGCCATACTTCCTACTTACAAATAGAATTATAGCCACATGCAGATTTCTGCCATAGAAATCTAAACTTATTGAGGTTACTTTGTGTTTCAAAAAGGAGGGATATAAAAATTTCATGTCACTTTATGCTGAAATTTCTGGTCAAATGTTTCTCATTAATGAAAAGATATTAATTTATGTTTTAAACTATTATAAAAGTAATTCACTATTGGTAAATATTTTGAATAAAATTAAAAGTAGAGCAAACATAATTTAGATTATTAATGTCCAGTAAATTTAATGTGGTTTTCTCTATGTAGGTAGTAGAAAATTGTTTCTACTATTAGTAGAAAGTAACAAAAAAATCAATTGAGAATTACTTTTAAAATGAGGAACATTCATTATCTCACATAACAAGAACTGTATAGCAGGGTAAAACTCAGTGGTTCAAGAGTGTTATCAGAGTCTACCTCTGTATCTTTTCCTCTGTCATCCTTAGAATATTAGCTAATTCCTTTCACATGATACCTTCTGCTTGCAAAAACACTCATCATGTATTCATTCAATAATGTCCAACTGGAGATGGATGTTTGATAATTTATATCTTTTTTTTAATTAGGGTAACAGACCTGTCTCCAGAAGACTTTTGCCTTTTGCCAAAATTGTGTTATAAGCTGTTTACTTAACTTGCAACTTTCATGCAAGGGGAAAGGACATGTAAGAAGGATGAATCATCAAACATAATTGAGGCTTTTAATCTAAGAAAAAAGTGGGAAAATAAGTGTTAGATAAATAATCACAATTACTCACCTAACTCTTGGCTTTGGCTTTATTATGTTTTATTTCTTAAGTTGTGTTTATTTCTCAATGGCATTTTTTGTGGCACATTTTTAAAATAATATCTTAAAATTAAGGTAACACAGTTTTGCAGCACTGGATATGATTCAGAAATATAGGATCCCACCTCTTCAGGTATATGTGGCCATACCACATCCGTCACCAAGGTACCCACAGACTTCTACCATAGTCCATTCACATGTAATTACCAAACAGTAATTCCTGCATATCAATCCCTGATTGGAACTGTAAAAAATATAAAATAATGATCTTATCCTTACAGGTGGTATTTTAGAAAACATCTCAATATACAAAACAATACAGGTCAGAAGGAATGAATCATTTAGAATAAAGAATGACTAGGAGCCTGTGGGGTTAACTCTTCTCATGTGTCTTGCCACTTAAACGACTATGGGGTCTTTCTCTGTTTCTCTGACCCCTGAATTCTTCTTCACAGTAACCAGAACTTTTCCTTCATAGTATTAATCATGGTCAGTAATTAGAAATTTATGTGACTATCTGTTTATATGATAAAGTATATTTAAATACTAGCTTGGGCTATAAAGGAGTTTCTAAATTCTATAATTTATAAGATCTATCCTAATTATACTTTGATTGTAATTTTTGTTTCCTTGGTTTTCTGTGTATCCTGGTAAAATTCTATCATCTGAAATTCAAATGGGTGTTTGTTCCCCACAATCTGAATGAACCTTACATATTTAGTTCCAGCATTATTTTAATTTAGAGTTTAATTCCCATGTGAGACAAGTTAGCTTCACCATGATCTGTGATTATCCTTTCACATACCAAACAGCTAGGAAACACATCCTTTGTTGTAAGAAGAATATAAGAACTAGGACAAACTGATCATCAAAGTTTATAAAATAAAACCAGAAACACATTTAATGTTTTTTTTTAACCACTTACCAGGTAAGTCTCACATAATTTATTGTCCTAACCCTATCAGAATCACTTGAAGTTGGGACACGGAATAGGGAGAGTTTCCCAAAAGGATTCAGTGCTGTTGCCCAAAAACAAAAGATAGGCCAGCAGATAAAAACAAAAGGTAACTCTTACTTAGTTAGGTTGGAAAAGGCAAAGCATACTTGATAAAATATTACATGTTAGTAAAATCTATAAAGGCCATATATAGCAAACTGGGAAAATGGTTATAAAACTGTTAAATTAAAAAGACAAAGTAAAGGAGCAGATGAGCTCCATAACAAGAACCAGAAGGGCATATTAGAGAACAAGATTGGGTGGGCCCCATCACAAAAACTGGAATGGCTGATTAGCAAGCAAGGTTAGGTGGACTCCATAAATAAATAAGAAGTCAAAGTATTAAATTGTAGGTATATGGTTGAAGCTTTGAAATATGGGAAAGATAATGACCTTTTAATTTGTAGTGGTAGTATATGGATTATTGCATAAAATTACATTTGTCAAATATTTGACAATAAACAAAATGATTCATTAAAAAAAGAAATCCCATTCTGCATTTAAATAATTCCTTTTTGTCTTTACATGAGAATTTCTTCTTTAAGTAACTATTTATGGACCTGTTTATGAGATTTTCATATCTTTCCTCCTGGCTGTTCACTGCCCTTCCTCCAGGTGGATGAGTTTGGTGACCATTTGCAGCTCCATTGCTGTTGCTGCAGAAACACTGCCACCATGACCCACATACCACACCCATCAAATTCTGAATTGCTCAGATGTTCTGAAGGGAGGTCCACATTTCCCAAATCTAAAGTCCAGTTATCTGTTGAAGACACTATTTGCCACTGTTTTGAACCTGCATAGATCCTCAGAGTGTTAAAGCCATTCTTCTCCCCAGGGCTGTCTGTGCTGAATGGAAGGCTAACTTGCATAGAAACATGTGATGACAACAATAATAACAAACTGCAATTGCTGGGCTCCTTGTATTTTAACTCCTGGGTCAATGCATGTTTGTGTGTGTGTGTGCATGCACACACGCACAATTTTCCCCGTAGCATATCACTACCTTTCATTCTTTCAGAGGAAACAGGATTTTACATTTTACAGAAGTTTTATACATTTGTGAAAATAAAGAGGGCAGGTTAGAAGACATAATTTTTATTTTATAATGACATTTGTGGGTGAGAAGAACTTGGAGAAGGTGTTGTCTGTACATGCTTACTGTACTAAGCATACATTATTTTATAGTTGGGAGGGAGTGTTATGTATAAGAATTATTGAGGAACTAGCTAATTGTAAAGAGAGAGATTTCCAGTAATACATGGAAACTGACTCTTCTTTATACCTAATGATTACACAGCTCAGTATTCTCAAATATGTTAAAGCTTGTTTCACTATATTATACCAGTAAACTCTATACACATTCCATCTCCCCAGCTTGGTATTCACATAGATTTACATATCAGGTCAAGTGATGCTGACACTTCATAGTTCATTTAAATACTACTCCAGCTCTATACCAAGCAGGGTGACCAATAGCCTGGTTTGTATGAGATTGAAGGACGTCTCAGGATGTGTGAATTTAAGCACCAAAGCTAGGTCAGTCCTGAGCAAACCAAGATGAGTTATTTACCCTAATCCCACCTCTGGTGTTAGGCCATTACCGACTTGATTTGAGTCACACTGTTTACATTCAATGAATTAGTATATAAAGTTATTCCTACCCAATGTTCTAGCAGTTCATTTAACACATTCTCTATTGGAAGATAGGTTGTAATCTTCTTGAGGGTAAAAGCCACATCTTTTTAACTTTTTAAATCCTAATATTTAGCAGCATGCCAGTGTTTCATAAATGTATTTAAGAATTAAAATGTCTACTTATATTATTTGAAGCATTTACACAGCTTTCTTCATTAAAAAGTAAAACAAGTTCAATGTTTTTATTTTAGGTTAGGCTTGTTTCAATGTTTCATTCTGTTAACTTACTATGTGAGTGTCAATATCTTAAATCTGTAAAATGGGATAAAAACAGATGCCCCCCCCCACTAACTTCTCAGGAATATTGTAAGGATTAAACAAGACAAAATCTAAGTGCATAGTACTTTCTGTCTAGCATACAACACACAATTTGCTAGTATATTGTAGTTGTCAATAAATGATTACAAATCAGTTCCCTGTATTTTCTATGCATTGTTCCCCACCCCCCCCCCAGGAAATTTATGTCATCCCAGGCAAAAGCAGTTATTAAAACTACTGAAGATTATTTGCGGCCTCAGTTTGGCCCTGACAGACTTCTGCATTCAGCGGCAGTATCAGAAGGGTCAGGACTTCAAGATTGCTCCACACATCAAACAGCATCAGATCACAGCCATGATGAAATATCAGACCCAGACAGCTACAAATCAAACAGTAAAAACAATTCTTGTTTTATATCATCATCCAAGAGAAACAGACCTGTCAGTGCTCCTGTGGGTCAACTGAGGTAATCAAAGCTGTTCTCTGTTCTTTTTAACTGACTGTTGAAGTTCTTTCCTTTAAACAGAATTTATAATGATTCAATTGACTATTTCAGACATTAACGTGTAACACATCTCTAGGGTTTTGTTTCTGTTTTTGTTTTGTTTATTTTTTTTTCCTATGAAAGCACTGAAGTAGAATGTTGCTAATTACACTTGTGGAAAACATGAGATATACTTCAACCTGGATAATATGGAGCACTGAAAAGAGTATCAGAGTCAAAATCAAGCTAGGACCATGACACATTTTTGGCTAATGAATATGTATTTTCAACTATAAATGCATACTTTTGATAGCTAACCAATATTTAAAAACAAAAGTCAAACTGAAATGAGTTCATTATAGAAAACCACTTTGTGTATATCTTCATTTTGAGACCATTACCGTATTGTTTATGGAAGGCAGAAAATGTTGGTAAATGCTTGGTAAAAACAAAACAAAAAAACTGAATAAACTGGCACTCCCATATTTTCATATTTGAGTAGATGGACATATTGTGATTTTAATTTATCTAAAGTTTTTATTTCAAAATGTTTACTTTTTTCTGTGGCATTAATAATTAACAGGGCTAGAGAAAACTAAAGTCAAAATTTTGATATGTCATTTATCACTTACTTTAGCATAGAAAATATTGAGAATTAAAACTGCTTTTGACTAAAGACAAACTTAGAAATCTTTTGTTTCCCCCAAGCAATTTTGAATGAAAGCAATTTCAATTAACTTTACAATAAAAAAATTAGTTATAATCTATATGATTATAGATATAGATCTATAATAGATATAGATCAAGTTTTTTTTAAAGATGAACTTTGATAAAAATGATAACCTTACAGAAAATTTAACTACTATTTCATGATATTAAAAACCATATTACTATTTTTTTGCTTTCTATTAGAACATAAGTATAAATGTAATTTTAAAATGAATGTTATATTTTACAATGGTTTATTCTGATATATGTGTATTAAATGATATTTTGGGTAAGCTGTTTTTAATTATTTTTAAATAGTTAGGTGGGTATGGACAATCTTACGCTATGAAGTTACTTTAAGGAGTATTTATATACACAAGAACAATCAGGCTTATATCTGTGTTTATATTAATATTTTTACTAATTACTATACACTGAATTTTGTCATTTATTTTTCTTTAGACTTAAGGAGGTCTTGTCTTCAAAATCCCTGTCAGCCCAGAATTGCCATAAATTGTCTCAAAGACACAAACTTCAACCAAGAGTGATTAGAGCAACAGCTTTCAAAAATGGATCTAGAACAGTCTTTGCCAAAGTTAATGTATCAACCATCACCTTGGTAACTTGTGTTCAAAAGTTTTCAGCACTTTATTCTCTTACTCTCTTTATGATATAACAAATGAAAAATATATTGTTCTTTTTTTTAGTAATATAAATCTCTAAGTTGTCTAAATATACATAGATTTCACAGGCTTTTCATTACTTTTAAAATAAGCATATAAATATGCTCAAATAAACACACAAAATAGCTTTCTGTCTTGTAGTTATTGTACTGACTGAACATTTAAACAGTAAAAATTAGAAAATCATTATATATTCTTGATGCTATTATTTACCTTTTGTTTGTTTTTTCAACTGCTAGAAAATAATTATTTTGGCCAAGTTACTTGAGTTACTTAACTTGGCAAGTGACTGGATGGGTTTCTGTGTTGATCATTAGCACCTTTTGTTTCATGGAAATGTGTTACTTTTATTGTCCTAAATCACTGTCTCTTACCTCTTGTTTTCTTCTAGTTGCTGGAGGAGTGCACAGAAAAGCTGAATCTGAACATGGCCGCACGACGAGTGTTCTTGGCAGACGGCACGGAAGCCCTCGAACCTGAAGATATACCCCATGAAGCCGACATTTATGTTTCTACGGGAGACCCCTTTTTAGATCCATTCAAAAAAATTAAAGGTAAAAAAGAGAAAAAAATAACCTATCCCCACACAGTAAATTGCTTAAGGGGTGCAATTAAAAAATGATTTTCATCCTGTCTTTTTTGCATGGTTTAACAAAACTAATGTTTACGCATTTACAGCTCAGTAAGAGGATAATGTGCTTAATGAAAGAAAAATCTACTGACAGCCACGTTTATTGCCCTTCATTAGCATTGGTGCTTAATTTAATATAGATCTGAATAGACATTAGGGAGCCTGCAGGAGGTTAAATGGTGAAAATATAATAAATTAAATCAGAGATTATTGAATTTACTGTTTAGTTTCTGTGACACCCAACAGACATAATTCATTAGACTTATTCTCTCAGAAAACAGTTTGAAGTTTTGAGTATCATTTCTTCATTTACACTGTTGATCTTTTTTCAGATGCATTAACATAATTATGAAAATATGGCCAGTAATGAATATATAATTCTTCTATACCTGTGATTTTCCTAAAAAATGTTTTCATAAGGTAAATGCTGCAGCTTAACAATTTTTACTTTAAAATGTGTATGTGTATTATTGGACAGATTTGTGGATAAGGTCTTTTTTAAACTCCATTGCCTAAAATTACAGAAATGTGGAGATTTTCTAAAATAAAAAATAACATTTATCTTTACTGGAAAAAATATTGTAATAGAAAAATAAAAGAATCATTATTCCTTGAGCATATTATTTTAAGTATGTCCTATCCAGAGTCTGTTATCAAGTGCTATGAATGGTAATCACATTTAAGTGACATAAGAACTTTGCCATAAAAATTCAGTGTGTCTAACTACTACATCCCCCTATGTTTTTTAATATTTTATGAGAAATATATATATATATTTTTGCAACTGCTATAAAGCTAGTGATTCAAAGGCAAGTCTAGGCAGTAATTGCATAAGTAGAGGAAAAGTAATTTTGGAGTTCATTACAGATTAGGTGATGAAAATTTTTTTATTAATTTTATTATATGAAATTAAACTAGGATTTCTATTCCTTTGATATCACTTGATTATAAGGAAATAAATAGCTTATTGAATTCAATTAGAAACTCAGGATAATTTTGTCTTTGTAAAGAAACTTGTTGCTACAATACTCAGTAAAAATAGCCTGGGGAATAGTGTAGACCCATTTATTTTTTTCAAATGTTGCTTTCTTTAACTTTAAAATATAAATTCTTTTATTTTATATTCATTGAATCCTCTACTTGTATAAAAGCATGAGTCTTTGTGAGTAAATGTTTCTATGACTTTTATATTCAGATATTTATTTAATCAGATAGATTATTATGATCCTTAATTATTTTTATTAATAAGAAATACTTGCCTTTCATATGATAATGGTATTGTAAAAAAGATAAATAAATAATAGCCATACTTCTCAGAAAATCTCCTGAACATAAATGTTTAAAATAACAAAATTTATACACATGACTAAGCTTGGTGGATGATTTTTGAATGTACAAACAAATTTCCTCCTACTTTGGTCTTCTCTTTTGTCCTTTTTAAAGCCAAGTCCAGAACAAAAAACTTCTCTGCTTTGTCTGCATATCTTTGGCTGTGTTTCATTGTGACATGCACTGCTGTTCTTTTAGCACCAAAATGTTGGCACACACTCCTGAAAATTTCACACCATCTCTTGCTGGATCAGCAAGCTTAACCCACCAAAATCTGGTGTTGTGCAATGGTTTTTGACTGATAATCAATCTTTATGCTGCTCGACAGTTGTTGCTGGGACACGGAGTAGAGCAGGTGGCAGATGTGCCTTGTCTTTTGAGAAAAGAAATTGTAGGTGAGCTTGGACACAGCCTAGCATAACCATGTCCATTAAAAAGACTTAGGATAAGTGTAATGGGGGAAAAAGCCACTTGTCTAAGTTAAGCTCAGAGATGAGCCTAAAGACTGATATTTGGTTTCTTTTAGAACATTAAGATGAGTGTACATAAATATTTACAAATATATCATAACCTTAAACATGATTTAGATATTAAGAGGAGCATGAGAAGGTTATCTATATCACCCACATATTCACATATACCTTTTGAAGTCAGAGTAGCATTACTTTTCTTGCACATGTTTATAGCTAAACGGATACTTTGTCAACTTGTCACGAATGTTCCATAAAAATAAAACATGTATGAATAGCTTTGAAGGTGGTAGATAAATTTAGAGTAAGGAAGCACTCTCAGAAGTTGTAAAATTGAACAATGTAAAGGTAAATAAGGCAAAAAGTTGGCAGAGTTGGGTGTTACTCTGTTTCTTTGTAAAAGAGCATGAATATATTTATATATTAGCCAACAGACATTAGAATCAGTAACTGGTCATTATTTTAATGTGGTGATTTTCATTCATTCACCATTCATTGAAAATATATACATTACATGCCAGGTAAAATACCAGATCAGAGACAGATTAAAAAGAGGGGGGTTGGTGGTCTGTTCTTTCATCTCTGATTTTTAAAACAATTCAATTCAATCTAAATTTAAACCAATAAATATTTATTGAATATCTATTCTTTTCCTAGTCCTGGAATAGTGGTAGAAGTCCTAGTCTTTATGGCACTTAAATAGGGAGAATGCTACAAATTCTTAAAAATGAAAACAGCAGTCAATAATGTAAACCAAATCCATCCTCCAAAGGAAAATATATTTAGCTTTGGACACAGGAAGGTCAAATAAATCGGTGTATATTTTGGCAATTTTATTTTTTATACTTTAGCCTTACTCTTTGGAGAAGGAGTATAGATAGTGAAAATTACCTTGCAAATGTTTCCACATTTAGTGAGATAGAAAAAGTCCTACAAAACATCTGTGTTTTTTAACTGTTACCACTCCTTTTGAATATTACGGTTGACAACCACTGGCACTGGACTTAATAGAAAGCCAGAGAGCTATTCATCTCATACCTCAAAACACAAAGCTTTCATATAGAGGTCAGAACAAGGTCAAGACTGACATGAGGCATTCACTGTGGAAATGCAATATTAGAATAATTCTTACATTTTGAAGTTGAATACCTAAATAGAAACATTAAATATGTATGGGGAAAATAGAAATATTTTATATGAAGACTTGATTAAAATAGGATCTTACTAGATCTTCTAATTCTAGCATTGAAGAATCTACAAATGCATTAATGGTTCTTCTAGAATTGTGAAGATACAATTAATGACTTGTTTGCAAGGTCATTTAAAAAGTTTTCGGAATTACAGACCTATGATTTTTTACTCAGTTTCCTAAAATCTTCTGTTTATTGTGTCACAGTGAAAATTCTTGCATCAGGGGTTTGTAAAAGTTCAGCTCCTTTATAATTCGTAGGAGCTGTGGATAAGACAATTATAGCTTAAAAATGGTTCATACCCCATAAATGCTTAACTATCGTAAAAAAAATGAGGTGGAAAAGAAGTTTGGACCTAATTTGTTAGGTTAAAATTCCAGTGCATGGAACTCTGATTGTTTTAAATTTTTTTTTGTTTTGTTTTATGTCCCCATCCTTTTTTATGTATGGTATTCTATTTGGCTTTCATAGTTGTCACTTCCAGTTATTAATTTCAGACCTGCATTTTCTTACCCAGAAGTGAAACTGAATATTTGAGTAAGATTTTACATCTTTTATACTAGGTATTATGAAGATGTAGTCAAAGAAAAAAAAAATCCGTGAAGAATTCTTGATGCTACACCTAAGATCTAAATTTAAACCTGGAGATTTTCTGTTGTCATGTGATCTGCAAAATGAAATAATTTGCTGTGACAGCTTGTGATTGACAAGGATATGTGTGAGCACATTTAAAATAGGCCATCTTTTTATGTAGAAGTAAATGTCAGTGAAATGATGGATTCTCATCATTTTAATTATTGATGATTTGGAAATATTTCAATTCCACGACACACAAGACACATTCTAAATAGCAGTGTAACACTTTTTCTCATATCTGCGTCAATAATGAAATGTTCTGTCATATTTTGTTTTTCAAAAAATGCATTAATTTAATGAACTTGGATTCATGCATTATATTCTGTTCCATTATGTTTCCTGAATTTGTTGATTTTTGAATGGTTGTGTTAAAAGCACAAATTTCAAGAAGTGATCCATTACCCATATTATTATATCACACCTTGTTATTCTTAACCGCTGAATCTCAAGACAGTGCTGAAGTCTGTTTATATCAATGGCTGCTTTAGTCCTGCTAAAGCTAATACTGGACTTTGTGGTGCTTACCTACAGGGTGACCACTGCTTAATTCAGGCAGCTATAGAGGAGTTAGGGTGGGAGTTCCCAGTTCTCTGTCATTGTATTATTTGAATAGCATATATATTAGGTGAGATTTTTTTTTTTGCCAGTTCATTTTTTTCCTCCTACTTAAATATAAACACCTAAAAGCAGGAAAATGAAGTTATATATGGAATAAAAACCCAATTTCTTCTGAGATAGCATATGATTCTTTTTATCAAATGAAGGTAAAGCTATAGGCATTTTTTTTAATCTATTTCTCTATTACAAAAAGCTTAAACCTGTAAATAAGCATGTATCCTTACTATATAATTAAATGTGGATATGATGACAATTGTAAATGATGGGTCATTTCCAAAATGTCCTTAGCCAATAGGAAAATTTAATGAAGCATGTATTAGCATCTCCCTATACTGTCAAAGTTATTGAGAAACATCTAAATTCATAATATACTCATGAGATGCTAAATTTATATATACACAAGATAACCTTGTTTAATAAATATGCCTGCAAACATGTAAATGCCCTGATAATATGCATACACTCAGGCACTCAGCTAAGTGCTATAAATATATTTACTTCTCACAACCCTAGGTAGTGCTACAAGTCCATAATCTCTTATATGCAATTCCAAAATCCAACATTGCAGAAGACCAATTTTTTTAATCTCATTTTTAGTAGAAACTTACTTAGTATAACTAATTGATTATTTTGTTGAAAAATTCTTCTGTTCAAGAACAATGTGTTTGATTATGGGCTGTTATCCTAGATTTTGCTAGGTGCATTACATAAGGTATGACATATGCACCATTAGATGTAGGCATCTTATTAACTTGAAATCCTAAAGTTTCTTTTCAGACAATCAATCTGATTTTAAGGATTTTAGATATTTTTGTCACAAATGCAAAGAAATAAGGTAAATTTTAACTCTTATTATATCAACACAAAAGAGTCATAAATATTTTCCTTATAACCAACCTTGAGTTGTTTGCTATATGGGTAAGAGGACAGAGAGACTACTTCTCTCACTACAGCTGAGAGTGTGGGGGAGGTAATTCTAAAAAAGGTATGGTTCCCTGTCTAAGGAGACAGAGGAATAGTTAAGAAAGAGAGATCATGAATTCATTCAACAGATTTTTCCCACATCCCTCCAGTGTGCCAGGCATTGTTCCAAGTCTTAATGTGATATGAACAAGGCAGCTTAAGGAGCTTAGGTTCTGGTACAGTAAAACGAGCAATAGATGATAAAAGTATGAAAAACTAAATGAGGTACAGTATCATTAGCAGTAGTATTGTAAAAAAAAATAAAAATTATGGCATCATAAGACAAATAATACCATGAAAGCAAAAGAAGGGAATTGTAGTAACCTTTAATAATAACTTAGGCAATTGCCTGCCTAAGCTACTATCACTTTACCTAAGAGTTCATTTGTGTATTCTATAGTTAACTCTTTCAGAAGCATTTTTGCTTTTCAAACCACACATTTTTGAGGCTTTCAGTTCTATCTGTTAGCAAATACATGGTATTATTTAGTGGAAACAAAACCCAAAGTCAGAATATCTTGCAAGATTCTAGTCTCTGTTATATGGCCTTGGGCAGATTGGTCTGTTCTTCAGTGTTCTTACCTATAAAGTAGAGTTGATAATATCTTAAAGGGTTATTGAATGTTATCTTGTTTCTCTTAAAAATATACTGTTTGAAAATCCCTAGTAATTAGAAAACTGAGAGTAGCATTTTAGAAACATAGTTAAGATTCCAAATGCTATTAAGATCCTAAGACTCTTAATTTGGAACTTGTGTTCACTCCTGCCTTTCCAGGATAGCTGGCCTGGTTAAGACCTTTTATAAATGGATCCTCAACTGGCCTTGCTCTATTCTGTTTGAAGAGTTGTATTTTCAAATATGTTTATGACCCAAGGCTAGCCTTACCTTTAAGCTGCCATAACTTATTTCAAGAAAGATCCTAGGAAAGTTCAGGGAAAGGGTGACAACATTATGATTGACACAATAGATGGGATGTTTGTAATTTTAATCAAATTTAAATTGAAGACATACTTCAAATGATATGTCAGACTAGTGTTACTGAGTTAAGATCTAATGACAACCTCTGTCATTATTAGTTAAATATAACCATCATGCCTATAGCAATAAGTGATGACACTTAAGAACATGCAGAAACAAAGAACTCAAGTATTTAGAGAAAAGGGAGTGACTTCAGAAACTCAGTTGAACACTGGAATGTGACCTGGATTTAATCTGTTTACCAAACATAGAAGCAATTTTAATTTGAGAAGATTATATAATTGAATATAGCAGTATGTTTTCTTACTGTCAGAGCATTTATATTTTATAAACTCCTCTCGCACCCATGAAATGATGTGCTTATTCATATTTAATGTCATTATACCTACTTGACAGTATTTAAGTTTATTGAGTGAATTTTTAAAACTAAGATTTTTAAAAATAAGCTTATGGATTTGAGTTGCAAGTTTGCTGCTTTTATTTTAGTGACAGAAGGAGGCAGTGTTCTTTTACCTTGTACATGTAAAAATGGAAAATTACAATAGATTGAATTTTATGACAGGCAGTGGTTTTTTGAAAGTAAATTGAGGAAATATAAAGCTTCTAATCCATAAGCATGCAAGAAATTGCTGTATCTTTTCATGACTTGGCTAAAAATAAAACCATGAAAATAAAATAGGGTATGGATTCTTCAATATAAAATATAACCTGTGTTTAAGCATAACACTCTCCGAGTGCTGCAGAAGAGTAGTGGCTTCCCCTACATCAGGGGAACTGGCAATTCCTGGACAGCTGGGATATGGCCTTTTGGAGAAGTATTTTCCAAGACTGTGTGAAGCTATAGAATGCAGACCACACCACATCAAAACCAGTTGGCGCTTAACTTTCTAGAGAGAAGCGTCCAAGAAGAGTAAGACTGGAAATGGTCTGGTGGTGACTGCTTTGGAACCTGCCATATGTGGCTATCAAATTTAGAGGAGGTGATGAGGTCAGGTGAGAATAGGGCACCTTCTTTGGCAGTTAGGGTATAAGGTCAGAGATTTACTGAGTACTGTTAACAATGTAGAGATGCAGGAACTCTTCAAAGTGGACCACCAAGTTCCCTACTGTTGATGTTCATGCATTGTAGGCATTGTATATAGTCCTGCTGTCTGGGTAGCTCCCACTAGTAAGATATACTTCATTTCATTCTCAGTATTCCCTTTAATAATCATCACATATATAATTACTTGTGAAATGTCTACAGTCACCTTTACAACAAGTCCCCTTAGGGCAGAAACTACAGCTGCCTTGTTCATTTTCTGGCACAGGTTATAGCACTTAATAGATGTTCAATAAATGTTTAACAGATGAATTGAGGACCAAATGAAATAGGTGCCTAGGTGAAGCATCAATATCTCAAGGAGATAGTGGTGAGAGGGGAAGGAAAAGACCTCCTTGGAGCAGCTTGTTTGCCTGCAAACAGTGCCTAGACTTTTAGGAGGAGTATATTAAAAACCTCCTACCCCAAATTCATATGTAGATTTGTGAATGTTCTGGCAGGGAGCCAGAGTAAGCCAGCCCAAGAATAATTACATTGCGCAGAGGCTAATGGTTATGCTAATGTTTGTCTGAGACCAGACAATGGTCACAAGTGGAGTGATGGGATAAATGATTCTCCCAGGAACCTATAGATCTGAGATTTTTAGCCTTCCCACATCCTCTCAGGAATGTCCTGTCTTGCCCATTCTCTCCTCTCAATCTTTTTGTTTGTTTGTTTTGTTAGGGGGTGGTGCTCTACTTCATTTACCACTTCCCTTTGTATTTCTCATAGTACCTTTCATGGACTAGGTGCTTATTAACTATCATTGAAAGTAAGAAAGAGGAGACACTGTGACCTCTGGGAAGGTTCAGAGCCACTGCCTGCTGTTGTGCACAACTGAGAGACTGTGGAGCCAGACTCTTTATAATTCCAGTGTGGGTTTGTTAGCCAGGCAGTTTTCTAATTTGTAACAAGAAGACCAGATAGACTCACTCCTGGGAGGGATGTAAGGGTTTTAGATGAGAAAGTTTGCAAAAGACAGAGGTGTAGAAAGCAATTATTAGTAATGGTTAATATGTTTTTTCTTACAAATTTCAGTGGGTTTAGATGATGCTCAGTAGGTTTTAAAACTAGACCTGTCTCCCTGACCAATGTACCCTTTAGGCTTCTTACCTTTACCATCTTATTACTCTTCTTTCAACCCACTCCCAGACTCAGATTAATCCTCTTTCTCATCAGGGCTAACACTTAGTCTGGTCTTTGTTGGGCAGTGTCAGATTCTCTATGCTGGTGTGGAAGAATCAGATTCTGTTTTTCTTCTTGGTCTGGATGTCACAATGCATATCCTATGACTAACCACACTTCTTCATATCAACATGTGTTCCTAGAACTCTGATATACTGATAAAGATGAGGGTTCCCTACCTTTCCAGCTGCTTCTTGTATAGAAGACCTATGGTCTCCTGTCTTGGGACTTTTTCTCATTTGTCCTAATAGTTTTATTTCATAGAAAAGTGGATTTTGTCTATGTATAAGGAAGATTAATTCCAGTAATCACATCTGTCCAAAGACTGGAATGGCTTGTTTGGGAGGGATGGGACTTGTCAGCATGGTGTACAAGGCTCTGAACTGGTTATTTCCCATGTTCCAAGCTCCAACTCTGGTTGCTCTGTACTCAGTCTACTCCCAGTAGCCCATCACATTGTGGTGTGACTCTGGACCTCTACATACATTGTTTCTTCTCCCTGTTTTTTCCCCCCACTCCAGGCATTCTTTAGTTCTCATGTTCTTCTGGGAGGTCTTTCTTGGCTACTGCCAGCTATGACAGAGGACTGTGCGCCATGCTTCCCATCATCCTGTATACACTGTGACCTGGCACCTGCCCTACTATGTATTGTTTTCCCTTCTTGTCTTCTCAAACGCAGTGAGAACTTTTCAAAGTCAATGTGCTGTAGGTACCTCAATGAAAACATAAGTCATGTCCCTGAAAAGCTCAAAAGCTAATAGGACACATACTTAGAAGCAGAGAAGTTTGATAAAATGAGGGCCATGTAGGTGAAGCCTGAAAATGGATAGGTCAAAGACAGTTTCCTGAGGGAGGTGGTACTGAGCTTATGAGGAGGGAAGTGTCCAGAAAAGCGGGAGGGAAAAGGCATAATCAAAGCTTGGAGTCAGTGAGTACCTATAACTAATTGGTAACTCACTAAATCTGTCCTAAGGGGGACTGTCTCTCAAACTCTTCTACCTAACTGGTTCTCAACTGAAGGTAATTTTAACCCCCATTCCCCAAGAACATTTGGTAATATTGGGAGGAATTTTTGGTTGTCCAACTGAGATCTAGTAGGTATAGGCCAAGGATACTGCTAAATGTTCCTAGTGTATAATAGCCCTGATAATAAAGAAATGGTAGCACTTGCTGAGGTTGTGAAACTTTACTCCACTGCATCAGACTATTCTGATTGACAATTAGATATAAAGATTTGTAAACAGAGGCACAGTAGTTTTCTTTCTTTTTTTTTTAAAGATTTATTTATTTATGCATACAATATGCAAAACTGAGGTACAGGCCAGAGGTTTGAGGATTCACCAGAGACAGACCGGGGAGCAGAACAGGAAGATCAACTGAAATACACTGCTGAGGGGAGCAGCCAGAGAGGCAGGAGAGGTCTGGGGTGCCAGGTGGGTCCCCTCCCTAGCCGAAGATCAAACTCGTGCCCTCCTGTACTGCGGATGCTTCACAGTACTGCACTCAACCTGCTGCACCACCAGGGAGGCCCACAGTAGTTTTCATAAGAACATTTTGACCAGCGTGTTTGCTGCAAAGGGCGCTACTTTTCAATGGTGCTAAAGTAGGACTGTGGTAGAATGTGGGAAAGCATTAGGAAGCATGGGAAATCAATCATTTTAAATTAGAGGAATTCTTTTTTTAAGTACTTGAGGAAATGTGCTGAGTCTTGGTTAAGAAAGCAGGCTCTGGAATCACTCAGCCTGGTCTGTACTCTGATCCACTTAATGGCTGTATCGTACAGATCCAGTTATTTAATTTTTCCAAGTCTTGTTATCCTCATCTACAAAACAGAGATGATATTACTTGCTTTCTATGGTTATGAGGATAAAACAGGTTAGTGCTATATAAGGCATTTTTAATATGCCTTCATATGTTAAGTTCTTGATGAGAATCATGAGGATAGTAATAATAACAGGCATTTACTGAGTATTTGCTATGGACACATATGCATTTTATCTGTAAATATTCCTTTCATCCATCCAAGAAAGGGAATTACTATTATTATTTCCATTTTTTTCAGATAAGAAAACTAAAGTAAATGCGATTGACTGACTTTTGCAAGGTTACAGAGTTAGTGAGAAGAAAAGTAATAAAGTTAAGATTTAAATTCAGGGAAGAGCAGCTATGTGCTTATCTGCTAGGTTATGTTACCTATCCAGTGTAATATTAATATATTTTAGTAATCATTAGTATTATTTTATTAAGCTCTTCTACAGGATGGTTTAAAATCTTTATTTGTATAACAAGTTTATATATTTCAATAGTTATTCCATTGTTATCAGTATCAAAGTTCTGAAAGGATTATTTTTAAAAAATTATATGTAATTTATAAGTGATATTTTCAAATTTATTTTAAATATGCATCATTAAATATGTTTTTAATATTGCATATTTTTAAGGAAAATTAAGTATCTTTAGATATTCTTAGGTAATAGAATTATGAATGTATTCATTTTATTAGAATATAATGTAAACTTTATTGATTAATTTATTCAGCACTTTTGAACTCCTACTATGAACTTCAAGTAAACATTACATATTTAGCCAAGTAAGCACAGTGATAGTATAGTGAGATAAGTTTAGAGAGCACCAAAGAGGATATCAGAGTTGAAAAGAGCTTCCTAAGAGAAGACACTAAACTGAGTCCTGAGAATATTTAGGAATTTAGTTTACTATACTTGAAACTCACTCCACTCCTTCTAGGTCTTGTTTTTTTTAAGTTTAGCAAATTTTCTGTCTCTCTTAAAGAAATTTTCTGTCATTGTCATCATCAATGAACATCAGGGTGGTAGATCAATCATATTTATGTTTATATTGGGTGGACACAGGGAATAAAGATAGTAGGTAACCACCGTCAATAAAACTTATTTTGCGTAATTGGCATATTATGAAAAGTGGCATAAAATTAA
This sequence comes from Galemys pyrenaicus, assembly GCA_019455555.1. Taxonomy (NCBI): domain Eukaryota; kingdom Metazoa; phylum Chordata; class Mammalia; order Eulipotyphla; family Talpidae; genus Galemys; species Galemys pyrenaicus. The sequence continues at coordinate 5,750,231 of JAGFMF010011862.1, forward strand.
AATTCTCTCAGTGAACATTTAAATACATAAGAAAAGTTCGTGTCTAATATCTATAGCATGTGTCATAAACTTGTTGATACCATGGGGCAAAGAAATTAGAAATAGACTCTTCCTTCCTAAGGATTTAGTATGGAAGTAGAAGTAGGATATATATTTAGCAAGAACCTACAGAATAATTCCAGATGATTTGTGATCTTTCCTTAGTGCCTAGCATAGTGCCTGTGCAGGCTCTGAGGCATTATTGAATGACTATATTTTTGGGTGGTAGACATACAAGTATGCTAGGGATCCAGTGAGATAAACAGGTTCTTGTGGAACAATAAAGGAAGATATTAAACTGGATCTTGAGAAGGACTTGAGTCTGAATAGGATGGGATTAAAATAGAACTAATATATTCAAGAGATAATGAACAGATCAGTTTAGGTTGAATAGTGCTTTATTTATTTATTTATTTTTTGGTGGAAAACACCAGTATTTTTTTTTTTAGTTGAATTTATTTATTTATTTTGTTTTGTATATTTTCTTTTTTTATTATTTTTTAATGTAATTTTTTTAATTTTACATATATTTGACATCAATTGTAATCCCCATGTATTCCCCATCACCGTAATACCAGTGTACCATCACCTCAGTCCCCCGTGCTCCCGTCTGACCTCTACCCTTCCCCTCTTCCCTCCCCACCAAGTGTCTCCAGTTTGTCTTTGTCTTTTCATTTTTGGTTTTTGTTTCTTTCTTGTTGTTGTTATTATTATTATTGTTCTTATTCCTTTCCTTGATCTTTATTTGGTTCCCTTATATTCCTCCTAGGATTGAATAGTGCTTTAAACTATGGTAAGATAAACCCAGGAAGTTTGAATGGTGTCAGATTTCCATTAAACTCTTTTCTTGGTTATAAACTTAAGGAAAGAGACTATTTTTTCATAATCCTGGCACAGGGTCTGCACACAGGATGAACTCAGTATTTGTTAACTGCCTGACACATAGATAGGCAAACTGGCTGGCTAACTAATTAGTGGGAGACTACAAAAACTACAAAAACAATGACAAAATTAACATTTTAGAAAAAGTCAACTGTTACTGAAGTGTAGAATATCAGATGTAATCGAGTAGGGGTCAAATAACTTAGGAAACTCTTGCATTTGATTGGAGACTGAGAGAGCAATGGATAAATGGGTCCATCCTGGAATGGAAAGCAGTGATATTTTAAGAATTATTGCAAAGCTGAGAGGTAAGTTTCCCCTTCTTTGATGCTGGCTCAAGTCAGTTTTCCTAGAAACAGAGTCTGAGCTGAGGATTTTTGTGGAAGGAATTTATTTAGTGAGGAAATACTCTTAGGTGAAACATATAAAGGAGTGAGAGAATTCACATAAAGTAGAGGGAAAAACTCAGTCAGTTTCTTAATCTGGAGTGGGAAACATATCACAGAGTTGACCTCTTCTCATGGTAAGGGGATGCTGGCAGTTGTGTCCTCCAGTCAGTCATTAGCTATGGACTCTACTCTGTAGGGGGAGAAGGCATTTCTTGGCTAGTTGACTATTCAGTCACTTGACAGGCATTTCTTGGCTAGCTGACTGTTCTTTTCAGCCAAGGGAAGGTCTCATGAAAAGGGTCTCTTGTGAGGTGGTAGGGGTTATAATCCAAAGTCGCTGGAATTTGAGCATTCTAGGTTGTAATAGGAATCTGGCAGATCACCACTATTGTCTACTGCATTCCACTATAAGGTGTTCGTCACATGATTCTCTACTGAGAACCTTCTAATATCTTCTTATCACATCTAGAGTAAAATCCAAATCATTATTCCTGGCCTACATAAGGTGGCTCCCCTTTTTACCTCTTGGGCTTTATCAGTACACATTATCTCTCTATCCAAACTTATTTTTCTTTCTCAAACAAGCCAAGCTCATTTTCACCTAAGAAACTTCATGTTTCATTTTCTTTTTTTTTCTATTTGTTTGCCCCTTTTCCTTTTTTTCCCTTTAATTTATATATATTTGACATCAATTGTAATCCCCATGTATTCCCCATCACCATATCACCAATACACCATCACCTCAGTCTCCCGTGCTTCATGCTTCATTTTCATTCTACCTGGAATATTCTCACCTCAGTGTTTCAAGACCATCAGGCAGGCTTCTCTACACAGATGTCACCTCTTCAGAGAGGTCTTTTACTATCTGTCTCTCCAAGAAGTCATGATCTACACAAAGTCTTCTGTCTTGCTCACAAGTGTTCACAACTGTCAATAATGCACATGCAGTAATGAATGGACACCCAGTAAATATCACTGAATGAATAAGCAACTGGTTGGAGGAAAATGAATAATAGGAAAAAGTTCAGGATCTCCCTGTGATAATGAGTAATTATGAAAGAAGTGAAAGCACCGAAAGACATAAGAAATGTGACAAGTGTGTCAGTTGTGCAGAGATTTGAATTTTTGTTTTAGATGTATTGAATTTGAGACAAAAAATGTGGTAGAGACAAAATGCATAGTGATTAGGAGCATGATCTCTAGAACTCACTTTATATCCTAGCGCTAACACCTACCAACTGTAAAATTTAGTGCAATTTATTTAATGTCTTTGTGTCTCAGTATCTCACCTGTAAATGTGAAAAATGAATTATATTATATATCCCATAAACTTATTGAGGACACTATATGAGTTAATACCTATAAATCATATAACATCATATAAAGCAGTGTCTATTAGTATGCACAACTTTAGGATTTCAGGAGTTTTCTATATAAAAGAGATAGTCAAAGCCAAGGCTAGGACTAGAGTGAGCCTGGTGAAGTACCTACTGAATAAGATTTAAGGTGGCATTCACTTTGAGCCATATGCACTTGCAACGCCCTGAGAGTGCTTCCTTAAATTTTGCATTCTCAGCCCTTCACTTACCTCACCCTAATCATGGAAAGGGAAAATCCTTTATTGGTAAGATTCTCTTAGTCTGGTCACATATATCATCTCCCTTTGACCACTTCCAAAGAAGTGTTTTTTTGCTGTTGCTCTCTGTGGGTTTCCCACTTTGTTGCCTTTCAGTTTATACATGTCACTTATAACCAACCACTTGCATTCAGTTCTCTCTGTTCAAATACTGTGACTAGATTTTTTTGTCTGGTTGGATTCTGAATGATGTAGGCATAATATACTTTAGAGTGCCACAGGATTTCAGGGACACCACTCTTTGTAGAGTAACCTCAGAGTTTTGGGTATTTTTATAAACAGTGTATTTAATCCTCATCAGGTGGTAGAGAGGTGCCTAATGCATGCTTTTTAGATGAGAAATCAGAAATTCAGGGAGGTAGAACTCATTTAGGGTCATAAGTAACAGAGCTGAAATTTGAAATTCATTTGAAGATAGTAAATCCACTTTCTACTATGCAAAGCATCTGTGGAATGTCCAGATTGAGAATGAATACTATCAGACTTCTCAGTGAGAGATGATTTTTTTTTTTAATTTTCAGATGGAGATTAACTATTAGTCTAACCCTACCTTCCGTCCTCCTTGGTCCTTATTAGTTTATTTTGGTGAAATTCATATAACATAAAGTTAATCTTTTTAAACTGAACAATTCAGTGGCATTTAGTAAATTCTCCATGTTGTACAATTACCACCTCTGTCTGGTTCCAATGTAGTCTCATAATTCCAAAATAAAACCCCTTGCCTATGAAGTTTCTTCCCATTCACCTCTTCTCCCAAGCCCTGAAAACCATCAGTCTGCATTCTATTTCTATTTACTTATTTTGAATATTTTATATAAATGGAATTTTATAATGTTTTATTTTATGACTGAATTCTTTTGCTTAGCATAATGTTTTGAGGTTCATCCACATTTTAACATGCATTAGTACTTCATTACTTTTATTGCTGTATAATATTCTATCGTATGCATATTCCAGCTTTTGTTTATCTTTCCATTGGTGAACATTTTGTTCTCACTTTTTGGCTATTGTCAGTAGTGTTGCTGTGAGCATGCTTGTACATGTATTTTTTTTGAGGACCCATTTTTATATCCTTTGGCATTTAGGAGCTATTAACTTCTTTATTTTCTAACTAATTCCTATCAATTTTAAGACTACAAAATGGTAACTTATAGTAACTAATTTCTGAAAAATATTTTTTCTCTTCTTCAAAGCTTGGTCATATGTCTAATCAACTAGTTTTACTTTATCCTGAAAGATTTGCTTATATTTCTTCCCACCATTTGTGTACATATGTGTAAGGGTGCATGTATGTAAGAGAGAGTGAGAGAGAAAAGTGTTTTGTTTTTTGAACAGTTAATGTACCAATTCTGGAAAGTTATTTACAACCACTGACTGGTGTTTCATATCAATACTAGCAGATTTTATGTAAAGTACTATTTCTAGGTCAAAAACATCATTCTTCTTTCAAGGTAAGAACAAGAATGGAAGGGTTATTTGGAAATTTGTGCAAACAAGTGCAACTGTTTTCAGTTATATGCAAATAAAATTTTATTTCTCACATTAGGACAAAGAGTAGATGAAGGAGGGATCATAGTATTTTTGCAATTTATATGAAAAGAAAATATGATCTAAAACATACTGAATTCACAAATTAAATAAATAACTCAGGCACAAATTACTTATTTATGAAGTGAAACCTCTTGAAAAGAGAGTGATGCTGACAACAACTTAGTATGCAATATATTATACTTCTATTCTCACTCTTACATTTTCAGTGTCATAGATAGTAATTTAGTTGCACTACCATTAACTTTAGTGGGAGTTTTGAAACTTAAATTCATGCAATGCATCTTTGAAAATATACAGGTCTAAGTAAGCTATAAGTGAAAAAGTGATTGTCATTTTAGTGAATTAGTTTTAATCTCTCAGCCAAGATGTCGTAGAAGGCACCTTCATTCTAGTTATAGGAGAATTATGTATGGTGTAACTATTTGGAGGCCATCATCTTTAAAGCAACATGGATAATTAATCATTCTAAAGAAAAAATAGTGTTTTTCCAACCCTAAAGAACACAAAAGTTCAGAACTCATGTTGTTTTATAGTAAGGAAAGGACCTTGGGCTCTTTCAATGGACCCTTTCAGCCCAGTGCATCTGATCAGTGATAGAGGCATGCTAAGGTGAATTTTAATTAGGACTAAATTGTGGTATTACTCTTTCATACCCTGAACATCTGTTCCCTTCAGAAATGATGATTTATGCAGGCTATCAGAGCAGACAGCTTGCTACAGCTTATGTCACGGTTAGTGGGAAGCTGGTCGTAGCATTTCAGAAAACCAGCATCTAAATGAAGACTGGCCGGTGTATGTGATATGGGTAGTAGTAGGAGGGCAAAAATGATGTGTCCATTTTTAATTTTAAATCCAAATATTGACTTGACTTAAAAAAAAATTCCCTTCTAGACCATCTGTTGTTAATGAAGAAAGTAACCTGGACTATGAATGGGCTGATGCTTCCTACTGATGTCAAAAGACAGAAAACCAAGCCTGTTCTTTCTACTAGAATGAAGAAACTTACTGAGAAGACCTCAGTCCGAATCCTGTTCTATCAAAATGGCATGGGGAAAGATGGGCATGAGATTACAGTGGGAAAGGAAACAATGAAAAAGGTATTAAAATGTTGGAGTATAAATTAAATTTCAAAGTTTTATGACTTTTGAATGTTCTTTTTTTAAATATCAATGTCAACTAATAAATTGAAATATTAAGAAATCATTTAAAGGAATCAATTGTTTAGAAGTGAAGTATGCTTACACTTAATATATTCTTTACTAATATGATAAAATATAATAATAGTTGTTCATAAATTACCTTAGTAAAGCAATAATACTTCAGGAAATCATTTGGCTAACATATTGCCATTCAGCTAGTTAAAAATTATGTTTACACTTGGGGAAACATTCTAGATAGTTATTTATTTCATAAGATACTTAGATTGAAACCAATCTAAACTACTTCAGATATAAAGTCTTCCCCTTTTCACTAAGAATAATAATAAGACCTAGAAGCATCCTTGTTCCTTGAAAGAATAAGATCCCAAGCAACTAAGATTCAGTTTATATATACATTTTTATAAGCAAATCTGAATGAGTCTAAGAAAAATCTATATCAATGAAGCAAACTTCTACAAAAACAAATTTTATATATTGCTTGTCAGGTAAAAACATGTATTTTTGGAAGATACTCTCAGATCATCTTTGATGTTAAAAACACGAAGGAACTAGGAGAAATTTGAATAAAACTTTTTAAAAATGAATATGGATATTTCAACCAACCTTAAAGTAATATGATACTAATGCTAATTAATACTAAAATAACTATTATGTGAATATTAGAAAGTAAAAGATAACATAATTCTAGGTTTTAATCCAGTCTTCCATTCACTATCTATGAGATATTGAAAAACGTGCCTTCTCTAAACTAGAATTTTATCTAAAATAAACAGGGATGACAATAATGCCTGCCTTGCAGAAATAATGTGAAGATTGAGTGTGATGTTATGCATGTATACACCCACATGTATGTCTGACACCAGAAACTTCCTGATAAAGATTAGCTATTCTTTATGACTCATAAACACACATTTAATAGTTGTAATGTCTTTTCATACTAATGGGAAACATTTATTATAAAATCCAGATAGGGCAAATCATTTTGTTATACCAGACTATTTTCAAGATGAATTTCTTGTATTACCTTATTTATTTATATATTTGACATTAGGTGTAGTCCCCGTGGAATTTCACCACCATTTTACTAGTGCACCCTGGTGCTCTTCTTGCCCTCATCCCATTCTCTCTCCCTCCCCTCTCCCTGAAAAATGTCTCTGATTTATCATTTTCTGCCTGTTTTTGTTTTATTGTGTTGTGGTTTTTTTGTTTATTGTTGTTATACTTTCCCCTGATCCCTTATTTGGGTCCCTTATATTCCTCCTAAGATGAATATTGCTTGAGACAGCTGAATGAATAGTCGACTACGTAATTAGAAATTTTTGTTATTGAACTGTTTCTTCATCTACTTATTTTTGTGGGTATTGTATAACTATGATTGTGTAAGAGCATTTGCTGAGGAACTAGGAAATCCAGTTTTATCTCCTTCTTATTGCAGATTTGGATTATGAGTAAAACAAGGGATATTACCCATCAGAGCAAATTGCTAGACAAGTCATAACATCTTCCCTGGAGATTTTGAAAAATAGAGAAGATGGACATATCTCTTGGATTGTTAAAATGCAGTCATTCTTAGAGATAGAAACTAGATTAGATAACCCCTCGAGTTCACTTCAATACAGTCTCTGTAATTCTGTGCCTTGGTGGTAAAATTGGGGTAATAGTCACTCTTACAGATTACATGTTCTTAGATGAAAGGTTGAGTTTAAATAAAAATGTCACTACTATTTTGCTTTTTGACTTTAGAGAAGAATGTATTTAAAACTGGATGATCAAGAAATTTTTTAGCTTGCTTTCTTCTTATAACTTGTATGATTTTAATTTCACAATTTTTAAAACTCAGATATGATTCAGTAATAAGTGTGTTTGTAAATATTTGTCTAAATAACACATTTAACAGTAAGGTATAAGAGAGGAGGCAATGGAATGCTAGCCTTGGGTTTGATAGAAATTTTTGGAGGGGAAAAAAATAAGACTAATTATTTAAATATATTTAAATAAATATTTAGAATTTGAAAGTTTTGTTGATAACCACAGTATAATGCCCTATTTGTAGATTTAATACAAAGCAGTAATGGTAGTAAAAAGGTGGCATACTCAGGAGAAACAAATTATTTTCTTTTTTTATCATAATTCACTAGGAATGAGGGCACTAACAGCTATTTTTAGAAATACTTGCTAGCTAATATAAAATGATATAGAATATAAAGGACTCTCGTATGATGAAAGCTATTGAAATGGGATAAGAAGAGAATTATTGAAGATGGTTGGTAAAATAAGGTAGTTAAAGGATAAATGTCCTCTCTGAACCAAGGAGAAAAAGCTACCATAATCTTAAGTGAAAATATTTTAAAAAATCTATTCATTTATTTTAGGGAGTTAAGTAATTAAAAACTTTGAAATTAAGGTCAAAGTGATGTTTCTTCACTAAACTCCGGAATTGCAGAAAAGGCCTATCCTATTGAAATTTGAATCAGATGGTTTTAGAATTGCTTAGTATGGCTTTAGTCATCACAGGGCATCTAAGGTAAACATACAGAGACATAGGCTGAAAAGGATATTAAGATTTGTGGTTATGAGATGCAAAATAAATGCAAAGTGAGAGATGTCTGGTCCAAAACTTTTTAAGGTTAGCATTGTGGTGAGTAAGTTTATTTTCTCTCAATTATCTTTGGGGATCATTGTCTAAGAAGTGTTTTATTTGCTTTTTGTTTGGTTTTCTTTTGTTTGGCATGAGATTGGAATGGTTAAAAAAAAAAAAAAAACCGTGAAAAAGACAAACAGTGAAAATTCTCCATTCCTCTCCCTCAAGTGAACTGATTGTCCCTATGAGCCTTTGCCCATCAACCTGATTATTTTTCCTTCTCTTCTTCCTGCCTTGCAGTTCTCTCTTTTATTTCCCTAGTACTTCCTCTATTTATATTTACTCTATTTTGTACATATTCCAGTGGTATTGGTAATGGGGAAGTGGTATAACTGCTTTTTATAGAAATAGTCAACTTTCTTTCAGCCCCATTTTTTAGATACCTGATGATTCAGATTTCTCAGCCTTTTGGGTTTCTGGAATGCAAAGCAAGTTTACTTCTAATTTAAGATTTGACATTTCCGGTGTACTTAATCATTTACCACTTCCAGAATTTTTGTTGTCAGTGTCTTCTTTCTGGTTCTCGTTCTCTCATTCTTTTCCCAGTGCCGCATCAATATTTTATTTAATATGTAATAAGTTCATTTTTTGGATAAGGAGATAATTCTAATGTCCCCTTCCTATTTCAGTAAATTGTTCTGTCTGGCCTTAGAGAGTTTGTATACCCAGATTTGGAAAAAAATAGTTTCAGTGTGAGCAGAATGCTTTTTCCTGTCATCTAGGGGTATCATATAATAACTAAGGGAAATGACTTGCAGTATTTCTCAAAATGTGGTCTAAGAGCACCTACATCAGAATCATCTGGATTACACATTAAAAATTCAAACTTCTAGTCCTCACTTAAAGTTTAATTAATTAAGAATCTCTTGAGTGTGGAGCCTGGGAATCTTAATTTCAGTTAAGTGTCCACAGATGACTCCTGGCACTATCAAAGTTGGAGGACTCTTGTTCTGGTTGTCTAAAACTTCAAAGTGAAAATAGAAATCTTCAAAGATGTCTGATGTGTACTCCTATGCTTCTTATGTGGTTGATGAGAAAAAAAAATAAGTTGTGTGACAGAGACACAGGTTATAGGAAATTAAATGACTGGTTGGTAGATTAGAACTAGTGCAGGGAGTACAGAAATCAGGAAGAGAAAATATCTACGAGTTAGCAAAAGGGAATAGTCTATGTGTAGTAAGTCTGACTTATCAAAGGTAAATATTCCCTTAATATTTGTAGGTAAGCACATTTCATTGTAATGCCTTTTCTGTGTTATTACTGAAAACCACATAAGCATTGAGTGACTCACTCACATATGACTCTTAGTTATAAATAAATACTAGACTTTATCAACCTGAAAGACTGATTTAAAAATAAATTCTAAAACCTGACTTAAAAAATAGTCTTTAAACCTGAGGAAAATCCATACTTCTATGATATCTACCATTTGTTAATTAAAAAGTAACTCGGTAAGTCTAAAAGACAAAAGAAAAACTTAAGACAAATTTCAAGTTTAAGAAAGGTTTAATTCAATTAAAAAATGCATCTTAGTAGAATGGCTGTGGAATGTTCACAGTCAAATAAGGAGCTATAATAGCAAAGACTTCACAGTGGTGTAGATAAAAGGATTTAGAGACCATCTTAAAATATTCAAAAGGGAGCAACCTGGAGTAACAAAATTTGATTAAAGATACTCAACATGGATTATGACAGGGAGGTCATGCATATATTGGAAGCTTTTTAAGAGCTTTCTGTGTTGTATGAGGAAAAGCCATTGAAACTAGTTTCATTAAAAAAAATTAGTCTAACATTCATACCATAAATTAATGTTTAAAAAATATGAGAGAAGATTTTTTTTAAAGAACAAAATTTGACAATGTAGTTTATTTTCAAAAGACCTTCAGTAGTCAGTTGTCTTCTAGTTATTTGGGCATACTCTTAACAAAACATCTTAAATTATTATTTAGTAGTCAGAATATTTTTTCATAATGAAATCCTGGGGAGAAAGAAATTTCCTAAAAAGTAAAATGAAAACAGTTAAGGATACACTGTGTAAGGATTAACTTACTGTACTAGTGGTAGTTAAGGGAAGTCCTTAGTATTTTGCCTTAACTCTCCTAAATAGTTAAGATGACATTTGATCTAAAAAGGCATTTTAATTTTGTTTTTTTATTAAAATTCTTTTACAGTTATATTTACATTTTTTATTTTTGATACATTTTAATTGCTAAGAACATACAGCAATAATGGTTAAATAAAAGGGTATTAAATTAGTTTCCATACATACTTTCTCAGTAAAGTATGTTTGGGTAATTTTGTCTAATTTCTTCACATTAGAATCACAGAAATTATCTAATCAAGCAACTCAGAGAACTTAGACATAGAGGTGTTAACTTCTGTATCCAAAGTGGCTGAACTGGTATAGCTAATACTAGAATTCTTTTTCTGACTTTAAGTCTTTTCTTTCCATTATTTTAAACTACCACAAATGCAGTTGACCTTTAAATAACATAGATTTGAACTCTGTGGGTCCACTTATACACATTTTCTTGTAAGCAGATGAGGCAAATTTATGTATGAGTAAATATAGTAAATATATTGTAAATTTATTTTCTCTTATGATTTTCTTAATAACATTTGTTTTCTCCAGCTTATTTTTGTAAGAATACAGTACATAATACAGTATAATACATATGACAAAATATATTTTAATTGATTATTATTGATAAGGCTTCTAGTCAGTAGCAGTCTATTAGTAATTAAGTTAGGGATGTCAAAAGTTGTACATAGATTTTTCAACTGCCTGGGGAGTCAGCGTCCCAACCCCCATATCACTTAGGGTCATCAAATACTATTTTTTTATATTTTAATTCATAAAATGAAGGAATATAATGGTTAAAAGTAATGAGGCATCTGTATACAGTCAAAACAGAATAACTAGTATCAACTAGTGATCCATTTTTAAACATCTGAAAACTGGACCGAATATGCGAGATCTTAGAAAGAAAAGGAAGAGGTAATGTGAGCTCTGTAATTTATTCCATCTTTATAAAGATATCAAATTTCTGGGATACTGGAATTGGTTCACTTTGCCATAAAATGCCATAAATTAAGGAACTATTTGGAGAATAGTTCCCAGGTTTGCCTAGGGTCCCTTTGTATCTTTGGCAAATCTTAACTTGCTCATATATAGGATAAATTTCACAAGGCATGGCACAAACAACTAGCAAAGAAAGAACTAACAGAATGTAAAAAAGAAATAGCTATTGGAGTATGTACATTAGGAGACATCTTTGTTTTGACAAGTTAAAGTAGAGAGTATTTTTTTTTTTAACATGTGGGGAATTCATGAAGTGCACAGGAAAGATAATCATTATCCAGAAGAAAAGTCAGTCAATGAGAAGCACTGCCCCATTCCTCACAAATAGAGTTAATATCTAAAGAACTATCATAAATGTGTTCAAAAAATTAAAAAAACAGCATGAATATAATATAAAGAGAAATTGAAATAAAAATAGAACTAATGAAAGTTTTAGACACATAAAAGACATTATTTTAAGTAAAAAAAATTACTGGGAAGGGTTAATAGTACATTAAACATTAGAGAAGAAACAATCAATTAGCTTCAAGTTAGTGCAATGAAAGTTACCCAAAAGGAAGTGCAGAGAAGAAAAAGAACAAGAGTGGAAAAAAAGACAGTGTCAGTAACTTGTGGGATTAATTTTAAGCACTCCATTTATTTGTAACTGAGCCCTGAATTGGGATCCCCAGAAGACTGGTGAATATGGGAAGATGGTGAATATATTTTAGAAAATGTTGGCCAATTTTTTTTTTTTTTGAGATCCTGAAAAATACCAACCCACAGATCCATGAAGCTCAATGAAGTTGCAGATAATCCAAAGGAATTAGAATAAACAAATTTGGGAAAGTTGTACTACCATATCTTAACATTCATTTTAAAGGCTAATTAAATCAAAATGGTATTAACATAGAGATACTCACATGGAGATCAATGGAATAAAATAAAGAGTTCAGAAATGGACTCATTCATATATGGGCAAATTATTCTTTATAATTTTATAATTATAAATCAATGGGGGAGGCAGTCTTTTTGACAAGTATTAGATATCTGTATGGTAATAAATAGCTTCAATCTCTATTTTATACCATTATACAACTTAATTTAAAATTGATCTTAGATATAATAAAAAATAAAACTGTAATTTTCTCTTAGAAAATAATGAAGAAAGTTTTAAAGCCTTGTAGCACAGATTTCTTAGAACTAAAAGATAATGAACTAAAAATATATTAAATGTATCTTATCTAAATAAGTAAAATAATCTGCCCTTTGAAAAGATAGCACCAATAGGGCCTCCCTGGTGGCGCAGTGGGTTAAGCAACGCACTATGAAGCAAACGGCAGCCGCTGCAGCACAAGTTCGATCCCTGCTGCCGGCCACGGGGGGGGGGGGACCCACATGGTACAGCAGACCTCTCCTGCTGTGCCCGCTGCTCCCCTCAGCAGTGTACTTCTGTTGATCTGCCTGTTCTGGTCCCTGCTCTGTCTGTTGTGAATCCTCTCACCCCCCCCAAAACTCTGGCCTGTACCCCAGTACTTATATGCATAAATAAATAAATAAATCTTTAAAAAAAAAAAAGATAGCACCAATAAAATAAGTGTAGCCACAAAGTGGGAGAAAATATTCAGGAAACATCTCTGGCCAAAAAAAAAAATTGTAATCAGACTATATAAACATCTCTGACAACTCAATAGGAAGACAATTCAATAAAAAAAAGTCAAAGATTTAAACAGACACTTCAATAAAAAAGGACATAGAAAGAAATCAGTCATAAACAATGCAAAAGATGTTCAACATTATTAATCATCAAAGAAATGCAGATTAAATCCAACAAGTTAATACTACATATACATTGGAGTGGTTAAAATTAAAAGGATAGATAGTACAAAGTTGATGAAAATATGGAGCAATTAGAAGTTAAACATGTAACTAATGAAAATACAAAGTGATATAGTCACTTTGCAAACCAATTTGAAAATTTCTCATATAGTTAAACATACCCTTACCACACAATCCAGCAGCCCATTTCTAAATATATTTATCTAAGAGAAATAATATATATATTTCAACAAAAAGACTTTTAGTTGAATGTTCTGAGCAATTTCATTCATATAGTCCAAAACAAAGCACAACACAAAAGTCTATCAACAAACAAATGGATAAATAAATGTGATATATCCAAACCAAGGAATACTCTTCAGCAATAAAAAGAAGCAATATGGTAATTGAAAGAATCCAGATACAAAATAGTTCATGCTATATGTTTCTATTTATATGAAAATGCAGTGACAGAAAACTGTTAATGGTACTGAACTGTGACTGGGAAAGAACATGAAGATTTCTGGAGAATAATGGGAATTTTTTTATCTTGATTGTGGTGGTAGCTACACAGATACATTTTCTGTCTGCATTGAGCTATACCTATGATCGATACAGTTTATTTCATGTAAAGTATACATCAAAATGGTTTATTTGAAAAGCAAAAAAGATTAAAATTAGAGCAATTGAAAAATAATCTGGACTATTTAATTATCCGTAAGAAGAAACCAATTAGGGATAAAATATTCAAGGGGTATGAATTAATAGATTATTTAGAAAATCTTCAGTGGTTATCTACTTCTCATTCACATTTTAATAATAAAATGCCAGAACAACTACATTTCAAATTCACAGGAAATAATTGCTTTTATAAAACATAGTAGGGCTCATTACTAGTAAGAACAAATAACTAGATTTGGCACTTAGTCTATCACCTTCTTTCTGAGTATAAGACAAATAACAGCAACAAATTTATCCCTAAGATTTGTCCAGAAAATTACCTATATCTACTTGGTGAGTACAAATTCAACAGCTTCTAGTATCGTCAGGTTAAAGAAATAATCATAATTTGTATTATAAGTTATTGAAAAATGCTGGTATAGTAGAGACTTATGCCAAGTACCTGTTATCACACTTTAATTCTTTGAAAATACATAATGTATTTCACAGTCTTTGAACTCACAGAAGAAAAAAGTCTGTAAAAACAGACTTCCTTTCTCAAAATATTCACTACCTAAATTGTAGTTCTCTTCAACTGAATAAGTAGTTCTCTGAATAATAGTTCTCTTCAACTGAATTAATTGTCAAAGGTGAAATATTTTTAGTAATTCAGTGACTTAATTTCATAATTAACCATTCATTTTCACAGTTTTCAGCTTGTTAAATTTCTTCTAAAATTATTTTCTGGGTTCTTAATTAAATGGTTTGCTTCTTAGGTTTATATAGTTAATACAATTGTAATCTATGCGCTATACACATATTCATTGAATTAGTTCCTCTTTTAAGGAACCTGGGTCCCTACCCCCAATTAGTTAGGATGACTTTATCTACAAATAATGAGAGAATCCTGATTTAAACAGACTTAAACAAAAAGGAAGCAAGACATCCAGGGGTAGGGTAGTTCTACACATAGTATGAGTTCCTAGACATATGTTCTATAATTTTCTGAATTTTATGCTCTTTCATATGTTGGTATGCTGCTGCAAGACCAGATAAAACTTTGTAAAAGATAGAAAAGTACCTCACTCCCTATGACTGTATAAACCCTTTGCAGAAGACCCTGCTCATGTCTCATTGGCCAGAATTAATATTATGACCACCCAAAAACCATTCACTGATAAGGAATATTGTGTCACTATAATTAACTTAGGTCAATCAAATTAATTTAACCTTTCCTTGAGTCAAAAAGGGCAAGGTGAATCCCTAGTAGTATGAGGTAGAAAACAGATATTGAATAGCAACTAGGAGTGTTGCTATAAATGTGAAGAGGTTTCTTATTTCCCAAGCACAGTACAAGGTCTCTGGTACTAAGAATTAGTTGTATTTGAAAATTCTTTTTTTTTTTTTTTGGTGTGATTTGTTTTTTTTTTTATTAAAATATTTTAAAATTTACATATACTTGCCATTAATTGTATATTTGAAAATTCTTTTTTTTTTTTAAAGATTTATTTATTTATGCATACAAGCACTGGGGTACAGGCCAGAGGTGTGGGGGGTGAGAGGATTCACCACAGAGAGCA
>JAGFMF010011862.1:5772316-5800926 GCA_019455555.1 Galemys pyrenaicus
TCTAGTAAACCGAGGAACCTCCATATGGCCTTCCATAATGGTTGGATTAGCTTGCATTCTCACCAGCAGTGTACTAGGATTCATTTTTCTCCACATCCTTGCCAGCATTTGACATGGACCAACTCCAATTTTAAAGTAGAAATAAACATCGGCAGAAATTTAGATAATGTAAAAGCAATTGAAAGATGTTCTTTTGACTAGTTACTCATAAATGAACATTATCTTTCAAAAGTTCTGTTGTGAAAGCAATAGTTTATTATAGCTATGTGTAGAAGACAGTACTTTTTATTTTGATTTGGAATATATTTTGTATTTTTAGATAAATATGATGACTTTCATGTTTTGGAAATCACTTTTATGAAAATCTAATGAACCCTGCCTCAGGTTACCTAAAATTTCCCGATTCATCTCTATTTTTATTTTCCTTACATATAAGGTTAGTCTTCCCTGCCTGATGTTGATAAAGTGATTTTTACAAGAGTTATAGCAAGAATAGGTCAAAACATCAAAATATTAAGAGCTTTTACATATTAAAAGCCATTAAAAGTGAAGTTCTTGAGACTCATGCTAATAGAAAACTTGAAATGCAGTTTATCAATTCCTCCATCTTTTAATATCCAAGCATTATGTTATCAAGGTGAATTGTAATCAGACTATAATTTATTTTCGCACTCTTGGAAAGAATTTAAAAGACATTTTAAATTTAAAGAAAGTACCTTATAATCTAAGTTGAAGTAAAATAGAATAATGGAAGTAATATTCTTCCATTATAAAATAAATGGGATATATAGAAAATAGTAAAAATAATAAAAAATGCACCCAAGGTCAGCCATTTATTAAATAATAGGTAAAACTTTTAAATATGTTGTAGCATCTTTCAAAAAGTTATGTGTGTATGCTTTTAAAGTACAATTGGAATCTAAATTTTCACTAACCTTTTTTCGATTTAATTTATTAGAAACATTTTAACTCATCAAATTTTATTTTACAATATAACTTTTAATAACCATGTAGTACAGAAAGGACTTTAAATGTGTATTCACTTTAACCAGAGCTTATGGTTATAAATTATAGTTTTTTTTCTTTGTAGGTTTTGGACACTTGTACGATGAAAATGAATCTAAATTTGCCAGCAAGATATCTTTATGACTTGTATGGTAGGAAAATTAAAGATGTTTCAAAAGGTAAGTGACAAAGATTTTGTAAACTATATTATATTTTGAAAGACATTTACATCATTTTTTTCTTTACTATTGAAAAGGAAGCAGATATACTAAAGCGATTTAATTTTAATATAAATATGGCATTGCTGACAAAGGGAAATCATGAAAGTGAATTAAAGTTTTAGTAATCTTTTATTTCAGCATGTCTTAGTTCATTTGGATTATGTTAAAGAAAAACGTCTATATTCTAGTTGACTTAAACCACAAACATTTACTTCCCAAATTATAGAAGCTGGTAAGTTCAAGATCAAGGAAGGCACCATTGGATTCAGTGTCTGGTGATTCATAGAGGCTGTCTTCACACTGTGTCCTCAGGTGGTGGAATTTTGTAAGAATACTAATTCCAATATAAGTGCAAATCACCTTCAGATACCATCCATTAGGGATTAGTTTTCAACATACAATTTTTAAGGAGATTCAAATGTTCAATGTATTGCATCACACAAGATTAGATTTTTTTAAAGCAATGACAAGTTTGACCTTGGTCGGCCATAACTTAATAAACAGAAGTCATTGATTTTCTTTTGTCATAGACAATTTCTGTGGTGTATATTTTTCAAAGGTGAAAAATAAGAAATTACGCTACTGTATGCACAGACAGATTTTTAATAAGTTTTGGTTAACTTGTAGATGTTTTTCAAGAGTTAAAAAATGTACTTTAAAACATTTTTATTGTGTGTCCTTGTTAAAATTTGAAATATCTATCTCTAGTTCTAAGAACTTGTCTCGTAAAGGAAAAATACTATGAATTCCACATTTATGCTACTAATAAATTACTACTGGAGTAATTCATGCTCACTTCACTTTTCAGTTTTTAGTATTTATTTACATTTTATAACTTTAGTAGTGATTGCTATTACTTTGATAGTGCTGTTACTAGCACTATTTAATGTGCTACTGGTGTGGTCCTATCACTTCATCTAAAACTTAGTCACATATACCTGAAGAGGGTCAAAAATACAAAAGGGAATACTTTAACTTCAGTGCTAGGTCCAGACAACTTTAAATGATTTTAGCACTTGAGTATACAGGCTACTCCCATTTATTTCCAACATTCTTGTACTATACAAAAGTCAACTGTGTCCTTGTTTATCATCCTTAATACTTACTGAGTGATAGTTGTGATATTTTGATATTTATTATAACTATTAATTTTTTTGCTAAGGATTTTTTGTGTATATGTGTCTAGAAAGTAAATTTGTTTTTCTTGGTCATTTTTAATGTTTATGAAATGTGATAATTATTTTTCCTTCAGTAGAAGTTTTCAACTAGAAGTTTCAGAGATTTTGTAGATACCTATTATCCAGAAACATTAAAGTTACTTGTCTATATTACATATATGAAACAGCAAATCCATCCTTATTGTCCTTTTTTGGAGTTGGGGACAGAGAGAGGATCAATAAAGTGATTCATTTTTCTATTACGCTGGCTAAAATGTTCCTTATGATCAACAGTATTTTATAATCACAAACTTCCATTAACAAAATGTAAGCGGCACATTTTCTTAAGACCCTATCCAACTTTGAATCATTTACAGCTCACCCGAACTAAAAAATTAGTTCTGAGTAAGTTAGAGTTGAAACTATAGGGAATGCGGGTTAGGTGAAAGATTTATATTTAGAAAGTTGATTTTCCCCAAACCACTTCCAAATGTGAAATAACAGAATTACTCACCAAAACAGAAATTTCCAACTCTGAGGTGTGATACTTCATGGATGCCAGAGACATTCAGCTTCATGCCTCATGCTTCACGTGTCCCAGAAGTGAGCTATTATCACATTTTAATGCATGCCTTGTCCTGCATACTTGTAAAAGCTTATGCCAGCTGAAATTAGTATATGCAACGACTTATGTGAAAGTATAACAAGTTCACTGTACTTAAAATACTTAAGCTAATCCTGTTGGAGGAACTTCCAGTCTGTAGCACCCTAATCACTTAAAATTAGGTTTCTGCATTTCTCTTTTCTTTATTGGTATGATGTTGTGCATCAAATGGGGTCTCTAAACGCTTATGGTATATAGCTTTCTAAAATTCATCTTGAGGAAAGGGTAAGAGTTAGCTGAAAATTATCTTTTAATTTGAATAAATCACTGCTAATACTCTGATTTGATATGTGGCTTTTTTTTTGCTTGCTTGCTTTGTATGAGAATAGAAAAAGTCATTTAATAATGTCTGTTAATAATGTCTTAGTAGTTGCTTTGTCTATACAAGCACAGATTAGAAGGGCAATTGTACCATGGACTAAGAATAACAGATACTCATAAAACTCTATTTATTACTTTATTTTTTGAAATCAGATATACTTCTAATTGTTCTCTTGTGCTGTGAGAGATGAGTACATTTGACATGATGTTGAACTATTTTACTTTACTAAGACTACTAAGAACTTTAAGAAACCCATAGAATTTTCAAATACTTGTGTTTTTAGAACCAAAGAAGATTTTAACAAAGAAATTTATATTGTTACATGTGAAATAATTCACTAGCTGTGGTTCCTGTATGATCTTTTCTTTCTGAAGTAGCGAACTACCCACTATGTAAACAGGCCATATCCCTGTATATGGTCAACATATTACTACAGAATTTCTGCTAGAACATAATATGTATGAAAAATCCATCTGGCAAAATTATGTCCACCAAAATTTTAAGACTACGGTAAAGTAGGTTGGGGAAGATCATTCAAATTCCATACATCTTTAAAATCAGAACACTTAACTAAAATAAAAATTATTAACTTAATGTAAATACCATTTTCAGAGTGTTACTTCAGAGGCTACTGAAGCAGTACAAAAATAAAAGTATTAGATGGTGAAGATGGAAATCAATCACTGGTTGGAACAAGTAAGACTTCTTTTAAAGAAGGCACAAGAGGAAGTGAAATTGACATGCAAGACTAGGGGTGCCCCTTTCTAACAAGGGTACCCCAACCCAACAGCCAAATGTTTTTTCTTTCCTGCTGAGGGATAGAATTCTACTTCTATTCTACTGGACTCCTTTGCCTATATGAAAACCATATATTCATTAACCGAACTTCCATATTATACTGACATCATTCCCTTATTTTCCAGTCATATAGAGCTATTTGATATTATAAAAGCACTTAACAGTGGCAGGACATCATATAGTGTCAGTTTTTGTTTTTGTTTTTTATTTAATTATATTTGACATCATTTGTATTCCCCAGGGAGTATCCACCACCATTCCATCCATGCACCATCACCTCAGTCCCTTGTGCGCTTTCTGTCATCCCCGTTTTTGCCTTCCCCTCCCCCCCATGATCCCTTGGTTTATCTTTGACTTTTTGGTCTTGTTGAGTTTCTCACTTGCCTTTGGTTATAATTGCCCATTTCCTTGCACGTCTTCTTTTGTTGTTGTTGTTGTTGTTGTAGTTGTTGCTCTTTCATAGTCCTCCAAATAGTGAAGCCATCCAATATTTTTCTCTTGCCTTCTGACTTGTTTCACTAAGTATAATTCCTTCTAGCTCCATCCATGTTTCTATAAATGGCCCCACTTTGTCATTTTTGATTGCTGAATAATATTCCATTGTGTATATGTACCACATCTTCTTGATCCAGTCATCTACTTTTGGGCTTTTGGGTTGTTTCCAGGTCTTACTAATTACAAATAGTGCTGCAATAAACATAGAGTACAGGTGCTCTTTTGGATCAGTGTTTTTGTGTCCTTTGGGTAGATCCCTAGGAGTGGGATTGCCGGGTCATATGGCAATTCCATTTCTAGTAAACCGAGGAACCTCCATATGGCCTTCCATAATGGTTGGATTAGCTTGCATTCTCACCAGCAGTGTACTAGGATTCATTTTTCTCCACATCCTCGCCAGCATTTGTTGTTGGTTTTTTTGATGTGTGCCATTCTTACCGGTGTAAGGTGGTACCTCATTGTGGTCTTAATTTGCATTTCCCTGATTATGAGGTATGCTGAGCATTTTCTCATGTGCCTGTTGGCCATGTGTATGTCCTCTTTGGAGAAGTGTCTTTTTTTGATTGGGTTTTTTACTTTATATTTCTTGATTCTTATGAGTTCTTTGTATATCTTTGTGATCAGACCCTTGTTTGTTGTGTGGAGTGCAAAGATTTTTTTCCCGTTCTGTGGGGTTTCTTTTTGTTCTGTTTAATGTTTTCTTTGTTGTACAGAAGCTTTTTATCTTGATGTAGTCCCATCTGTTTATCTTCTCTCTCATTTTTATTGCTTTGGGGATTGCTACCTCGAAAGTGCTATTGAGGTATAAGTCTTGCAGTGTTTTACCTATGTTTTCCTCTATATATTTTATAGTTTTGGGTCTTACATTTAGGTCTTTTATCCATTTTGAGTTGATTTTCATACATAGTGTGAGATAGTGGTCCAATTTCATTTTTTTACATATGGTGGACCAGTTTTGCCAGCACCATTTATTGAATAAGCTATCTTTGTCCTATTGCATATTCTTTCCTCCTTTGTCAAAGATCAGTTGTCCATACTTGTGTGGTTTTATGTCTGTGCTTTCTATACGGTTCCATTGGTCTATGTGTCTGTCTTTGTTCCAGTACCATGCTGTTTTAATTTATAGCGTCAGTTTTTGATGGAGTTATTTATTAACACTCATTCCCCTTAACATTCCGCCAATTTTTTGTTCTCTGCATTTCTTTGGCTTACTTATTACATATGGTAAACCAGAAGCTACACCCTTCCTCCATTCACCAGTCTTCCTCCTCCCTTCAGCCCACCTTGAGGAAGATATTCAGTCTCAGGACCTTAAGGAAGTTGCTATTCCATTAACTAAACCTTACTCTCTTGTGAATCCTTCTAAGTCATTATGGGTAATATAAAATTTGTTCCAGGATTCTGAAATGAGTTAAGATGGTACAGTAATTAAACTGATGACAAGATCATGCTCTGGAACATTGAATGTTAATTTTCTATCCCAAATTATGCCAAGCAACACTGCCAAAATTGCTATCTGACAAGTTCTTTAGAGATTTTGCCATGAGATCAAAAGATAAGATTAACAGATTTCAATCACAAAACTCCAATACCATAGAGATATCCTGAATCTGAGTGTGAATATCAACTCTTTCCATTATCACATATTTTTGTGTATGGAGAAATTAAATTCAAAGACTAAAATCTCAAAAGAAATATAAATCCAAATTAATTACACACAGAAGTGAACTCTAAAATCTGATGAAGGTTTAAATTCCTCAAGTTAAAATTCAAAAAAATTTGTTGTTCCTAAGTTTCTGTTTCCCTGTGTTAGCTAGATCACTCTGTATTGCTGGTTTGAGCTGAAATTCTTCCAGAAGCTACTGTCTTCCCTTAGGATCTCACACACTGAATTGTGTCTACATTGACTTTCTCATGTTTCCTACTTTCAACTGAACCAGAAGATGATCACAGCTCCCCACACAGTTATTTCAGAATAGACATTAATCCCTAGTTTCTGGGATGGCTATTCAAGCAAAACAGTGATTTCAAGATTTTTTGTTTGGATTAATCCAGATCCGTGTGACTATTTCCCAAGACCATAGCAGAGACAAAGTGAAGGAAGGCAGAGAGGAGAAAACAGTCTTCATTCCAGTTTTTCCAAGACACCAGTCAATCTGTGCTGTTGAGCAGGATCTAAACCTGTGAAGTAACTTTTTGGGAAGCAGTTTTCCCTGAAGGCATTAAATATAGTATTAAATATTTATAATAATTTGAGGCAGAAAATTGACAGGGACACCCTGTCTCCTCTTTCAGAGACTTCTTAAAGTGTTGGTTTTCTAATTTCAGAGTTGGAGTAAAATTCCAACTATCATCTGACCTTGGTACAGGTTACTTAGTTTCTTGGAGAGTCTCCTTATCTGTAAAATAGGGATTATTGAATTTACCTAGGTTGTTGGTTGTTGTAAGGATTAGGTGAATTATATGTAAAACTTAAAAGAAGTGTCTGATATTAATAAACATTATATAACATTGTCACTACTTCCTGCTGACATCATCATTATCAAAAAGGGTGCTGAGAGTATTGCATTCTTGCAATATTTAGAGACTTATATTGGTAGTAGTCTTAGTCATAAAGATTTGTTTGAGGTGCTTTGTTTTTTCTCTTTGTAAAGTACCCCTGTAATCTTAATGTTCTTTTCCAAGTCCCATGTTTTTAGATCCCATGCTGAACCAAAGGGAGACCCTGTCTGGTGATGTGGGTCCTGCCTTGTCTCTGGAACAGTATTTTCAGTCATGGTCACAATGACTGCTAAAATGGCCTCTTGACTGTGGAATTGTTGGAGTCTAAGAAATCTATTTCATGTCAACACTTTCCCCCTTACCTCCACCTGAGTTCCATTTGGAGATTAACTTTTGGTGAATTTATGAGTTGCAATAGCTGTTCATGTTTCTGAGACATGTACTTGGGTGTACATTAGGGACCAACACTACTACCATTGCTCCTAAAGACATGATTTTTCCTCAGGTTGTGAATTTGAGTTAATGTTTCGGTCCTATTTTTCTGCAATGTTAAGATTAGTTTCTACTGTATATCTATTCCCTTCAGAAAAGTTCCATTTTTTTTTTTTTTTTTTTTTTTAGTATTTTGGGGGCTGCATTATTTGCTCCAGTTCTTTTTTTCCCCCTTCTTCTTTTACTTTCTCTTTGCTTTCTGGTCCATACTAGTATATTTCTAATATATTTCTTTAGTTTCTTTTTTTGCAGGGTCTCTCATAGTGAGAGAGATGAAGTCAATACATTCCAACTTTGTCAATAGCATCCTTTGTTGAAACCAGTCTTATCCATTTTCACCTCCCTAAGTTAAATAATCCTACCCAGGATGTATTTTTCCCACAGTCTGACATCTAATTTTGTTCTGGACTCCTTTATCTATTATTGTTCTGCCTGTATCCCCTGTAATAGAATTTCTGTTGCCTTTTCTTAATCTTACACCCATATACTTTTGGAGTTTAACTAAATCTATTTTTGATTGTTTTATGCTAATTTTCCTGGTAGTCTCCAGTTTGTTTAGATTTTATGGGTACTCTTTATATAACTGTTCCAAACTCAAAAGAGATTTTCTGCCTGCTCTATTAACTTATATGTCACCTCTTCACAGAATTTGGGGATATGGCTTCTCTGGCACACTGTTCTGAATTTGCTTTCTGAGAGCTGATCTTTATTTTTCCATTATTTTTACTCCCCTCCCCCATTACTGTTTATATAGCAATTATATAATTTTCCCTTTTTAATAGTAGTTAGATTTGGATGTGCTCCCATGTCCTCACATCTGGTCTTCGGAATTTTAGCTTCTCTTTTTCATACTTGTCAGATGTGTGTGCTCAGATCACATGTTTACATTTATTCCAAAGGGAGGTCTCTTTTTCCTCTAGCTAGTTAAATTTGTTGTTGTATTTTCATGCATACACTGCTCTATTGTGACCATAAGACTGAAGCCTATTTTAAAACTATTTTACTTTCCCTTTGACTTTGTTAGAAATCTGATTCCGATATTTGTGATATTTTCTTTGAGTTGTTTCTCTTCCTTGACTGAACAAGATAGAATGTTTCTTTTTATAATAAATCTCCCACTTTTCTATAAATGAAACTACAGTTTGGTTTTCTGAAATTTAGAACCATGGTCAAAATTTATATGATAATTTAGAACCAACTTGGATTGATGGAGGTTACTTTAAATGCTTTGGACAAGCCTTAGAGGCAAAGCTTTATGACCTTAAATTTGTCAATGAATTCTTAGGCATGACACTAAAAGTATGAACAGTGAAAGAAAAGATTATATAAATTGGACTATATTAAGTTAAAAACTTATGTATTAAAAGACATTGTCAAAAAGCTGAAGCAAACATCCTAGAAATGGGAGCAAACAGTTGCAAATCATATATTTGATAGAGGTTTAACATCCAGAATATATAAAAAACTCATACTCAAAAATGAAAAGACAGCACAATTTAAAAAATTGGATGAAGGACTTTAGTAGACATTTCTTAGAAGGTTTGTATGACCAAAAAGTATATGAAAAAATGCTCAACATCCTTTGTTATTAGTGAAATGAAAATCAAACCATGTTGAAGTACCACTTCACACCCACTAGGATGGCTATAAAATAAAAATCAAAGAAACACAAAGATGAAATGGGAGAAGGTTAAAAACTAAAACTCCCTAATTTTTGTTCAGTTTGCTTTTCTTTAAATATTTATTTTATATATACAAGAACTGGAGTTCAGGCCAGAGGTGTGGGCGGTGAAAGGATTCACCAGAGACAGAGTGGGGAACAGATCAGGCAGATCAACTGAAATACATTGCTGAGGGAAGCAGTGGGTGAGACAGGAGAGGTCTGCTGTGACATGTGGATCACCTCCTAATTTCATAGTGCGGTACTTAACCCTTTGTGCCACCAGGGAGGCCTCACAATTTGCTTTTAAGCTACTTATTCTTTATCCTGTACTTGTACTACTATTTTTATTTTATTTTTTTAGATGTGAAATAGTACTTTAAACATTGATTCCTACTAAATTTCTACTTAAAAAGTTTCTTATTTAGTGGTTTAGCCTGATAAGAACTTTCAGATACTTAACCTGTCACTCAGGGATCAACAATTTCTTAGTACTATAGAGACTAAATATTATAAAACAGATGTTGCCTTTCTCTGAGTAGCAGTACCTTTGGATGTCAGTGGGAAATTTACAGCACTCTTAGTAAAAATGCTTCCTTCTCTTTTTATTTCCTAAAGATGCCAAATACTGCCCTTGAATTGCTAGTACTGCCTCTTCTCTGCTAATGTGGAATCATGCAGTGGTACAGATAGTTTTAACCTTGGATCTAGCATTGCTTTCAGATTCCCATATCGGGACAACTCGGTGTGTGTGTGTGTGTGTGTGTGTGTTTGTTCCTACTCTGATTCATTTTAATACTTTTTTAATTTCCAGGAAAGAAATTGCAGCTGTGATGACTTCTTTCACCTTGTTTGGGACATTAAGTGATACATTTCTCTATCATTTCTAGAGAGATACATTTAACAGCTAGCAATCATGAATTCTAAGTAGAGGACTCAATCAGTAGGTCAATCATGCAGATCTTATAAGTTCTGCCTTGTTGCAGTTATACTTGTTTATCTGGGAAGGGATATGCAGTATCTAACTTGAAGACAATAGATGTTGGCCACAGACTATAGGTACCTGTTTCCCACGCAAGAATTATGGTTATATTCTGGTATTGGAGACCTTCAGAATCATGTAGGAATGTCCCATAGGCTAGCCATCACTGCTCATTAAGTATTTCTTTGACATGTGAGTTAAACTATGTTGGGTTCCAATAATTATGTTTTTTTTAAAAGTTCATAAATTGTTCATTTTTTTTAATTTTAGAACTCAAGCAATTAAGATCAAACTTATGCCTAATGTTTTCTTTAAAATAAGTACATTTACAGGGAGAGAAACTAGACTTGTGGTAGTCAACAAAATGTGGTATATACAGATGTTAGTTTATATGCTGCACACCTGAACCTGTATAATGTTATAACTAATAACTTCAATAAAAACTTTTTAAACAGGAATAGATTGATACAGGAATAGATTTTTATTTTTTAAAGATTTATTTATTTATGCATACAAGCACTGGGGTACAGGCCAGAGGTGTGGGGTGTGAGAGGATTCACCACAGAGAGCAGGGAGCAGAACAGGCAGATCAACAGAAGTACATTGCTGAGGGGAGCAGCGGGCACAGCAGGAGAGGTCTGCTGCACCATGTGGGTCCCCTCTCTGGCTGGCAGCAGGGATCAAACTCATGCTGCAGTGGCTGCTGTTTGCTTCATAGTGCATTGCTTAACCCACTGCGCCACCAGGGAGGCCCCAGGAATAGATTTTTAAACAGGACTATATCTGCCTCCCTTTAGACCTTGGATC
Organism: Galemys pyrenaicus; assembly: GCA_019455555.1. NCBI lineage: Eukaryota > Metazoa > Chordata > Mammalia > Eulipotyphla > Talpidae > Galemys > Galemys pyrenaicus. Next base: position 5,783,422 of record JAGFMF010011862.1, read on the forward strand.
TCTTTCCCATAAATATCTTATATTTTATAAAATATCGTATATTTTATAAATGTTTTAAACATTTATAAATGTTTTTGCTAAAGAAGGATGCCAAGTACCCATGGTTTTAATCAACTCTTAAAATGCTCTAGCATATGTTGGGATATAGAGAGGTAGCCAGCTAAGGCCCATTTTGTACAAGAAAGTCACCACTGAGACTTCTACAGATGTTCCTCAGTACTGTGCTTTGCCTTGGTTAAGGATGACTCAGACATTGAACCCTGGGACTAACGATTTCCACTCATCAAACTGGGACTGTTCTTATTGCTTGCACAAAAGCAGAAAGTCCCAAATATTGATTTATATTTCTTCTACTGATCTATAGAGAACATTAAGAAATTTGCCTAAGGCTTGACTCAAAAAGGTTTTGCAGTGGCAATCAGACCTCCCCACTATAATTGGATCACTGTCATCCTTTATTAAATATGTGAATGAAGAATTATCTGATATGAACATTCACAAAGCAGTCTAATGTGCTCATAGATTCTTTAGTACCTGTCAGAGCTTCTTTTTTGAAGTCTTTAAAACATAGACTATATATGCATGAAGATATGATGATCATCTCTTATAGGTTTTGTTGAGCTAAACTTGCTTTGGTATTTATGTAATTTTTTAACCAAGTCCTTGGTTTTTCCCCCTTTTCTTGGAGTTTTTCATTCTAGAGTCTTGTTTTTATATCTAACTTTTCTTTTATCTTTTTGAACTTTAACAGTAAAGATCATACCTTGGTTTTAATGACTTTTCCATAATCCTAGAAGTCCATTATTTAAGGAATTATAATTGTTAAATGAAGACAAATAGCTTGTTACTACCTATTATAAAACAACTTTTTTTTTTTTTTTACAAAATTGTCCCTGTAAAGCAGAACTTGATTCAGCAGAGATTGGGTTTCTTCTTCCTAAGACTTCTTAGAGAGATGACATAGACAAAAATATGTAAGAATACTAATTATGGAAGGTTTTTGCTTTTGTGAAACAAACACGGAGAAATAAATACCAAAAGGAAACTTTTCATTGTATGTTGAAATTAAGATGTTTTAGTTTATCACATTTAAATATAAAGTTTTAAGATATATATTTTATGTGATAAATAAAATATTTAAATATAAGTAATATGATGATATCACTTGTATTCAAGGGGACCAATACAATTTTACCCATATTAGCTGACTCCTAGGTCTCTCTGAATTAGGTAGATGTGTGCTGGGTATTATTATGATTCTTGCTTTTGAGACTAAAAAAGAAACAGAGAAAAGAATTCAATGACATCTTTTTAGATTTGTGTAAGTTATGACTGACTGTACAATGTAAGCAGAATTTTGAGACATTTTGCTTTTGAATGTTGCTTACACATGTAAGTGCTTTGTATATGTGATTTTGTTCCTAAGTTTTACTGTTTTCTATTACATCTTTTCCTACTGGGTCAAAAGTTAATTGGTACCTCAGTTAACACCATTTGGATTAAGCTTTTCTGAATGGTAACAAAAATAAAAATAATAAAAAATGTGTCAATTATTGCAGCAAGTAATTATATAATGACACTTTTAAAGGCCCTTATTTCTAATATTTTTGTTTATTTTATTTACTGTTTCATGCAGTGTACTTTCCAAAACTAACTCTAATTAATACTTTAAATGTTTTTATGGAGCTTTGAAGTTTTCAAAAGCATGTCATATATATTTAGTTATGTATTCATATAGTAACAGCCACATAAAAACAGATAAGATATAATTGATTCTCAACATTTCTTTAAATAAATATAAAGTTGCACAATTATTTTACATTATTTTATATACCCAAGAAATTGAGTTCACAAAATACTTGTATTTTTTCAAAGACATACACTTTTTTTGTTGTTGAGAGGAAAGGCGAGACTCAGACAATAGAATCCCAGCTTATTTCTACTTGTATAAATCAAGTTATTTAAATAAATGAATTGTGTATGCTGACCTGTTCTACCAGTGTGCTACTGGGGGTGTATGAAAAAAAGATGTGCATGGTGGTGGAAGTAGAAAGAGGCATAAAGCGTATTGGAAAACTACCAAATGTCCCCTGCAAATGGGCCCTATTCAGAATCAGTAAGCGTATGATGAGTGAAGTGGTTTTGAATATCGCCTTTAGATTCCATGCTGTTACAAGGCCAGCCCTGAACATGGCAACTCTTATTTCCACACACAGTACCTCTTCACTCTCAATTTAACCCCAAAATCTGATGAACCCATTACTCCATACTTGATTTCATGGAACAAGGAGTAGATATAGTTACAAATGATCAATCACAAGCCGTGAACCAAAGCAGCAAGGCATTAACAATTCACACCATTTCGGTCCACTTGCTCAAGCAGAAGATGTGCCAGCATATTTAATGCACAGCTACTTCGTTCAGTTTAAGAAAAGACATGACTCAGGCTGCATTTTCAAAATGAAGGAGACTTTCTAAGATTTCTTATTTCCAAAGCCCCAATGTCAACCTTCACCCACATATCAACAATTAAAATAACTAGGTGTTGTGTAAAGGTCACAATGTCTAAATTAAATTTTACTCAGATACAAACAATGTGACCTATGAAATTCTTCTCCCCAATGCATCCCTGTTCTGTTTGATCCTATCATACAAATCAATGTCTCTTGCAGCAGTACTATAACACTGTAGACCCCACAGGCAACATGCCGTCAGTTTAATAGGATCAGTGAAAAACTAAAGCAGCTGTGAAAGATTGTTCTAAGTATAGCAATCATATGCTTGTCATTTTGTTCAGTGGAGGAAAAATCCAAATTTGGGTAGGCATCAGTATTTAAGAAAACAACTGCTAAATCTTTTCTCATAAGTGCCTTAGGGTCAATGAGATTTGACATAAGGCATATACACAAAAGTACACAGTAGCTGTAAGTTTAATTTTGTTTGAATAAAAATATACTGATATAAATCAAGTAATGTAGGAGACAGTATGCTCTCCATCATTCCAGCCTTCTCAGCAGACCAGACTTTTGAGTGGTGTCTGCTGGTTGTTCTGGGACTAAAGTTTTCCAGCTATTAACTAAACTGGATAAGGAGCATTAGAATACACACACATGCCTTGGCATTAGCTCAAACTCTCCCAGACATACTTCATGGATGAAGAAACAGTCATGGATAAATAACTTTTAAGAACTTTTTAGATCAAATTAATTTTTTAAAAATTTGAATTAAATTGATGGGGAATTCATAAATGTCTTGATGTATTTCTAAATGGTGTTCTGTTAACAATATTCTGAGTGTTTTTGAGACTGAGATCTAAATTTGCTACCAAAGACTACATAGAACTCTCCTTATAGGTATTATTGCTCTGGGTAGTACTCTTTCTCTCCCCCCCCATAGTCTCATGTACTCTTATTGAAATGTGAAAATCAGAATATTATGTAAATTATGATTTTGGATATTCAATTAGCATGAATTTTGATTTCTATTGGAAACAGGTTATTAAAGCCCTTTGTTATTTCTAGGGCTTTTAAAAATGTATTAATAAACAAAATCTCTTTTCAGCTTTCCATATTCTATTCAAATGCAGTAAGCAAGTGCCCCTTTTAATGTAAATTCTGCTTTTGCAGAGGGATGTATATTCCCTAGGTACAGAACTTGACAAAACAGTCCAGTCAGTATCTACTTGATAAGTTCCATTAACTTCGTGGTTTCTCATTAGAGGGACTTTTGGCTCCTTTTGAAAAAGTTGCTATTTCCACCAAGAATCCAAATAAATTCAAGCTTTTTATCAGTGCTAAAGTGGCTTATTATAAAGTCCTTTTGAAAACTGAACAGTTTATTTTTTTTGACCAGCATTTGAACTCATTATGTTTAGTTTTCTTAAAGGGGTTACTTATATTATTTAATGTAGCTATATAAATAATAACATTATTGTTTAAAATAGCTATTTTGACCTACTCTAATATTGTTGCTTTGTTATTTTAGTTTTATTGTGTGCCCTTTTCCATATTGGTATGATTTGTGACAGGGTAGGAAAAGAATATTAGGATTTTCCAAGAGTTTTGTAAATAGCCACCTCTGGCTATATTTTATTGCCAAATTGTATTTTGTTTTTGTATTTTACTCCTTAGTTTTCACAATAATTTTATAGGAGAATCTAAAATAGAGCAATCTTATGTAATCTAAATGTGCTTCACTTTCTGGTATATTTATCAAATTTTCATTAGAAAGTTAACAGTTTCTAAGGGTTGTTTTTAGTTGGACTCATAGTTTTAAAGCTTATCTTAACTACTGTCCACAATATATCCAAAGTACTACATATTTACCCATTAAATGTTTATTGAGCACTATTTTTACCAAACTAAGAAATACCATAACCTCAAATTCCAGAAGTTTTGGAATTTCTTGAAGGATAGAAGTTGAGAGAATATAGGAACTACTAGGGACTATACTATATAACAAATACTATATAATTAATGGGATATTTTGCCAGAGGAGGTAACATTTGAGATGAGTTTTGAAGGACAAGAAAAATATATTAACAAATGCCAAAGGAGGAATTAAATGAAAGGGAAATGAAACAGCATGCATAAGAAAAGTAGCCATTGATATTTATGAAATTAATTTAGCTACTACTTCTAATCATCTCTGTTTACCTATGATGCTCAGTATTAACTCTGGCCAATGAAGTCACTCCTTTAGGTCACAGATATTTTTATTCAGCACCATGAGTCTTAATTCCAAGCCCACTGGAAATATTGAATTAACTTCGAATTGCCTATAGTCATAACTAGAGAAAGAACAAAACAGATAAAAAGCAATCATCCATGTAATTTTTCAGTGGTGGAAATTATCCCAGTGGAATGATCACATTTGACTGATCTATGCATATTGATAAATTTAGGAATGATTAATTTCCAAGTCATTTATCTAATAAAAATGTTGAGAACTAGCTTAATGAAAATATTGAAGTTATATGAAAAGCAAAGTTCTTGTCACTGTTGTGTAAAATAGGAAAAAAGAGGTAGCACACCTGTAATAAAGGCCTCAAACATAAGAAAAAATAACTGTGTTAAGCTGTGCAAACAAATATTAAAGGAATACTGACTAATAGGGGCCAGCTAACCTTCATGAATATTTCTGAGTGTAAGTTTAAAGGAGAAGCTCATGGTTTGGAAGGACAAACAAAATAATATGTTGGAGTTCATTTATTTCCTGGGAAAGACATTTTTTTTCCCTCATTGGCTATCTACTATGGCCTTTGCTACTTCATAGCAACATCTAAGTTTGTACACTTTCTAAAGCTAAAAATTATCAATTGTCTGTTCTAAATCATTACCCTTATTTCTTTCATATCTTTATGCCAGTCTTCCTTAACAAAATGAAGATTTACTTAGAATTGGACAAAATCAAAGCTGCATAAAAAAGAGAAAACCATTAGTTAAGACAACTTGTGCTTCTTCTTTCTTATAGGATATTATGAGTAGCCACTAAAAATACTTAATCATTCATACTAATGTTAAAAATCTACAGTTGGATTTGAAAAATCAAGTGGCATATTTTTTAGTCAATATTTTGTTTCATTTCATAACTATCATCTTTGACAAAGACTTCTTTGGATAGTTCTTTTAATCTAAATAACTGATATTTTATTTTTTCAAAATACTGGGCTGACTTATACTTCCTTTCTAAGTACTTAAGCATATCATTTTCTTATGTTTTCTGTACCTTCCTAGTTAGTGGAAACATTGCTTGTTCTTGGAGTGTGCTTTGTCTTCCTTTTCAAGAAGATCATCAAAGTTACTAGTTTGCAGCTTCCAAAAAGAAAGAGCCTTCTAATCCCTAGTTCAGAGGCTAACCTTTATTAGTGCTCTCTTGGGTATAATGAGCACCCTGCTTCCAGCAGGGAAATTCTAGAATACTGAACAGATTATTCAACAAGTTCAGAGCAGATTCTGAAGTCCCTTCTAAAACCTGCTTGTGAATACTGCTTTCTTTGCTTTGCTATTTCTGGTTTCCATAGTATTCCTAATTACATAAATCATGTGGAGCATGGGAGCGACTTTCTATCCAATATCAGTTCTGACTCTACTTAACATTTTGATATAGTTTGTATTTTTTTCTAAACAGTGCTTTTTTCTTAAATACTTTTGGAGGGTATGAACTCTGAAAAAAAAAGTGGAGTTTTGTGTCAGAAAATCTATGCAATTCTTCTTTGGGACCCGTTGGATTGACATAAAGAATTCAAAAGTTATTTTGTGAGAAGCAAGATGGATAAGGTTGAAAGACTAGAAATATGATAACATATTTTAAGTTTAAATTGAAAATTAAATCTAGGATTATCTACTTTTCTATTTAACTTGATTTAAAATGAACCTTTTTTAAATGTAATCCTTCCATTTTGCATATTGTCCTAGGTGTAATGAGTGCCCCTATTAAAGTGTACAGATAAAAATCTAATACATAATACTAGGAGAATGTTATAGCAGTTAATTAAAAGCACTGATCCTAAGCTATGTTTCTTTAGGAAAAATTGTAATCAAGTTTGACATATTTTAGCTTTTATATTGAAGTTATAATTCTGAAAATAAGTTTATTTCTCTTTTATATTATGACATGTGATAATTTTTTCAAAGTTAGTATTTCTTAGGAAGCAGTTGCCTCAAGAATATAAAAATGATTTGATATATATAATTTTAGAAATTTACTTTTTCAGGTTGGATGAATGAATTTCATGTGCACATCTGAAAATGTCTAAATAGTTATGGGATCATAATTTCCTCTTACCTTTATTGTAGTCTTAGAAAGTCTTAGAATCTATGTCTGACATCCTCCTTGGTGTTGGGTATATTAGAAGGGATTTAAATTGCATTTTGGTGGAGAGTTACAGAACTTAGTGCCATAAAATGCATAAGTTTTTTAGTAAGAGCAAAATTCAGCAGAATAGCATTAGCAATTTGCATAACTCAACCTCTCAGCAGCTCAGCTGAATCTAATTGTAATTCAATTTCCAGATTGCTACACTAGGCCTCTCTGCATAAAATATGCGCCATATAACATAACTGGTGGCATAGACCTATTTTCTTTGCTGGTAACCATATAATTTCTTTTGTAGTAGAAATATATATCAGAGTAAGGTAGGCAAGGCTTGTGGTTATTTTGTATGTTTATGTTTGTCACTTATATACTTAAAGACCAAGTTAAAGAAAATGACGTTCTTTCATTTTTCTGGGTTCCTAAGTGTGCCTAAGATTTTTAAAAATACCTTTATTTCTGGCTTTTCAGAAGGAAATTCAATCTTGAAAAATATTAGCTAGCTGCCATGTTATTTGGTTATTTTATACTAGAAAGACTTTATAAGCTAATCATGTGAAAAATGTATAAACATGTCTGTCAAGTACATATGAATGTTACAGTGCAGGCCCACAAGTAAATATCTTCTGTTTACAAAATGCATACTGGAATAGCATTCCTAAATCTTGCCTAGCTTATAGTCCAGAAACTTAAAAACAAAAAAGTCTGATAAAATGCTTACTTAAGAATCTCCCCCTTATTTTTAAACAGCCTTTCCACACTATTTTATGGGTTTCTTAAGCAGTGTCAATGAAAAGACTTAAATAGAATGGCTTATAAAGGTGTAGTTTATATTTTATGAATAATTTCCAGATGTGATGTTTCAGATATATAAACTCCTCTATGGGAAGCTATATACAGAAACAACATGGATCTTACAATTTTATCAGGACAATGCAAGTAGATTTCAGCAAGGTTGGTTCCAACTCATCTGTGATAAATGAGAAGATAAGGCAATCAGTGCACACCATGACACTCTGTGCAGCTAGTTAGGCACACTTCAGAACTATTCAGGTGTGCTCACAAAGCTTATGAGTCTTGCATGGGGGGTGTCTCAATATAAATACATCCTTCATGGTGGCCACTAGTAATGCAGGATTTGCCTCTCTAAGACTTAACCCAGGTCAGATATAAATAATAGATGTTAAGAGTTAGCGCTGGTATTGGGGCTTATTCCAGGCAGTGCATTTCAGTTGGGTCAAAAGAATTTATTTTCCCTTATTTTCTTACATAGTTCCTCTGCTTGAAAAATGCCTGCAAAATTCTATCACACCTTTGCGGGGACCAGTTTGGGTCTCTAAGGGAGAAGGTTTCAGCCCCTCAGGAGCTAAGATGTACATCCAAGAAGTTCTTTTGGCCCTGTACCAACGGTTAAAGTCTGCAAAAAAGTATTATAAACAGGTGAGTCATCCCTCTTTAAAAACTACTTTATTATATGTTTTAAAATGTATTTGGTTGTATATAAGCAATGATTGGCATCGTGTCATAAAAGATCTGTGACATGTGTTTTGTGAGCCCAGTGCCCGTTGGGGAGCCAAAATGCTTCTATAATCTCAAAGCCAACAATAATGGGGCTAATTGTATCTGTCTTTTGGTATGGGATGTCATATGTCTCATCTTTTCGTGCTGCATACTGTGCAAAGTGAAGGCAACTCCTTCTGTGGAAATTCTATAGACAGTTACTTTAAATAAGAAAATGATTAGCTCCTAAAGTATTTGAAATCAGCCTTCTTCTTTTTAGCATGAAATCAGATTTGTAGAAGTTGGACTAAAATATAACCAATAATATTTTGGGAAATGAAGCTGTGTTAAGTTCATATCAAGAGTAACTCATTTCATTATGCTTATTTAATTTATATATTTCCCAAACTTGAAAGTTTAGAATAGAATTAATGTATTTGATTCAAATTAGATTTTTTCTTTTATTTCTAATTATCTGTTCCATCATATGAGAGTGTGTGTATGTGTATATATGTGTGTGTGTGTGTTTATGTTTAGACTTTGATATTTTTATAACTACTGGTAAGGGATTTGATTTTCCTTAATAAAGAATTCACATTGTAAAGCTGAATGATTGCTGCCACTTATAAATAAAAATTAGCCACAGCTTTAGAATCTCTTTTGCACATGGTCTTAATATGATACATTTTATCATCTTAAATAAGGAATAGATCTTGTGTTTCAAACTATGAGGTTCCAGTTTAGAACTGGACTCATTATCTAAGGTCACAGGCTGCTGAAAAATGAATATTTTGAAAGCATCATGCTATTATTGTCTGTATGCAAGGGGAGGGTTGGTGGGAATGGGATTCAGTCTCAGTGTTCACACAGCACCTCCTGCTGTCTGCTTTGGAAAAGAACAACTTATATTGACTGGAAGAAATTCTTGAACTAAGTATCTGGAACTGGCAAGTAACCCCTTCCAGTGAGACACTCTCAAAATGTGATTGGTTTGCCCAGTTAATTGATTTCAGTGGATCCAGAGATTAAATAATTCAAAGATTAATAATTATTTTAAGGTTATTTGTAATAAATATGAAATATGAAAAAATAAAATTCAAACTTATTTTTAATCTTTAGTAATCTGATACCATATATTAAAAACTGATGTAAAATATATTTTATTTTACTTAGATTAGCTATTTGAACTGAAATATCATTTAACTTTTAAAGTATTTTAATGTCATAAAATAGATTGTGATTGATTACAACCATTTATTTGTTATTAAATTGTTTGATTCCACTTATTAGGCAATTTAAATTATTTAATGATTAAGAAAATGGTAGTTACTGGTAAAGAGAATATGAGACCATTCTTCTGTTCAAGAAAAGCACTTTTAAAGCAAATCTAAACAAAATTTAGATTTTTTTCTAGGTTTTATTAAAAGACATGTTAAATTACAGTTAAGAAGTAGCTCAGGTACTAGTTATGATATTTTTTTCTTCCATTGTCCCAAATATTTGAAATTTAAATAAATATAAACTATTGTACTAGATTAAAAAGAATTCTGTGTATTGTGAGAAGATATAAAACACTTTAAAATACTTATTGCTTTGACTTTAAAAGTTTCTTTATGACTCAAAATTGAAGAAAAATTAATTTTATTAAATATTGTGTAAATGTAAATAAAAATGAACATTTTTGAGTATCTTTGCATTGTCCATATCATCAACATGTTGACTTTTAATATTCTGCCAATTTGAAGAATATTTAAAAGCCTAATCTTTTTTTTTTTTGTCTTGGAAAGAAAAGTTTATTTAGAAAAAGAGAAATAAAAAATAAAGACTCCTAGGTAGATGGTACCTGGGAGGGGCAAAGAGCACCCTAAAAGCCTAACCTTTTTGCTGTTGCTAACTACACCTTTTTTCTTTTACTAGTTGTAATAACTTAAAGTTACAGTTTCAATATGATACATCTTTACTTATGTAAAAATAAAAAAGGAAGAAAAAGAAATTTGCTTCTTAGGCATTTCCATGCAAATTCCTAATTTTTTAGACACATTAAATTATATATACTTTTGTTTTGTTATAGCTTGACAATTTACAATTACCTGAAATGTTTGTAAAAGTCACTATTTCCAATCATCAGTGGCTCAAGTGTCCACCCTGGCAATAACTTGGGAATAGGTTTTCTTAGCAGATATCTCTCTTAGCATTAATGAACTTTATTTTAACTGAATTTACTCCATTTTACCTTAGAAATAGTCTTTTCTACTTAGTTCTATATAAGATTGTACTGAGTAATCATTAAGTAAAATGGAGATGGAAGATAATTTCTATTTCATTGCAACTCTAAATTTACAGGAGTATGTGAACTCTATATCTTTCCATTTATTCCACTTCTGAGATCACACATGAAAACAATATTGTTTTTCTAGGACTCTGTCACAAGATTATAGATTTTAAATTGTTTTGAAATTCTCAAAGAAAATTTCTTTTGAATAATTGTGATAATGTAGCTTTAAAAGAAAAGTTCAGAACTACTGGTTTTATGTTTATGATCATACTCATTTTTCACTTTTTGACTTTAATTTGGTTATTATAGCATGCAACTGAATTAAGCCTACTACATTAATGTGGTATTAAATATATACTGATTCATGTATATAAAATGAGATATTATACTTAGGATAGCATAAAGTCGCTTAGTCTTACATTTATCACGTTTATTTCCTTAAACGTGGAAACATCTTAGAAATTGCTCAGAGCTAAGCAGAATCTATTTAATTGGTAATCTTTGAAGTAGCATAACCAAGTTCTATGAAATGCAGTTAACACTTTCAGCAACGGGCTTGTTCTGTCTCATTAGCATTCTTGTTATGTAGTGGTGCTGTTGGTGGGGGTGTTGAAGTAGGAATGCCATTGTGTAGAGTTCCAGTGTTTGGGGACAAACACTGCTGTGGAAGGAACGTGTGAAAAGGCCACAGTCCTGTCAGTGAATGAGGAAGGCTGTGCTTTCTGTGTGTTTCAAGCAGGGAAGCTGTCATTCATAGGCCTAACATAGCTAAACAGAGGCCAAAACACAAGCCTGTACTACCTTTTAAAATGATATTAGTGATTTTTAAACATGATCTTCTTTATTTATGATCCTATGTGTAGAATTTTCAGTTGCTGTTAGTAAACAAAATATATGTCAGTCTGTTCAGGAACACTGTAGAGATACATAAAAGTCCATGGAATTGTGCCAGGTGGCTATATAAATAAGATTCAGAAAGGCTGATCTTAACTACGAACATGATTTTGAGGGACCATTCATTTCTGGAAATGCTTCCCAGTTTTGATACTCCTTTGAAATGTTTTCTCCCAACAACAAAATTCTTGGAGGTTTTAACATAATGAATGAATAACACTCTTTTCTTAAAATACAATTTTAAAGAGAATTTATAAGCATAATTTTAATCATTTATAGTGATTCACATTATAGCTTAACAATTGTTATAGAAGGCATAGTCATTTCTGAAACTCAGAGAAAACAAAGGAAACGAATATTTAACTATACTATCTTAACAATTACCAGCTTAATTAGATGAAAATTGTAGTCCCCGTGAAAGTGAAGCTGTAAATCTGTAGGAACTTTTAATCCTACTCCTAGTTTTCAGCACTTTGGAAAGAAATGATCAACTTAGAAATTTAACTTTAGCTTGTTTGATTACTTAAACAAAAAAATGCTCTCAAATTTAAAGTATTGGGGCTTTCTCTAAACTTTTATAGGGTATTGAAAAAACTGAGCTTCTATTTATGTCTCAAACTGTAGACAATTGCTTTCTTTCTGTTCATTTTAATTTTGGAATATGTGTTTGGGCTATTTGTAATGCATCATTACTTAGTGAAATTTGTTGAAAACTATACTGTTCAGATGAGTAATTTAATTTTTGTGTCTACATGGTCCTTTTTGTTTTTGAATTTAAACAATGTATTTTTTAAATACTCATAAGCAAATTTAAAATGTTCCATATTTGATACTTTGCTTTTAAAAATCTCAGAAAGTAGATTTCTATTTCAAAAATTACATTTTACTTTTTAAACTCAAGCTAGGTTGTACTTTATTTTGTGGGCATATAATTAGATGAGGAAATGACCATCCAACTTCAGTATATGTCTTTTCTGGGGTTTAAAATTGAGATGTATTTTACTATTACACTAAACTAACATCTACAAAGCACTTATATTTTGTTTAAAAAATGCATATGTTAATGTTAGTTAACTTTACCCACACTTTGAATAAGTTTGATGTTAGATATCAAGCCAGTAATAATTCTATTCAGAATAGATTAAATTCAAAATATGCTTGAATTACATTTAGTGCTGGAAGAATTTGTTTATTGCAAAATATTTTAAAGGAATCTTAGTATTTTAGTTTCCCATAAAGTAAGTGTTGACAGTTTGTCTTTTCAGATTCTATGTTTCAAGTCAATATCGTTTAATAACATTACTGTAGGAACAGCTATTTCTATTTCATTCTCTACATATACATTTTTCTTTTTTTGTCTGCTGGCTACTTTCCTCCCTAGACTTATTGGGGTAAAATTTGTATATAACTTTGTATAAATTTAAGGTGTTCAATGTGAAAATTCTGTATACATATATTGTGAAAGGACTGCTAGTTAACACCTCCACCACCTCACATAAATTACCTTTTCTTTCTTATGGTGAAATCATTTAAGATGTATTCTCTTAGCAATTTTCAAGTATGTAGTGAAGTATTCTTAACTATAATCACACACTATATATAAGATGCTCAACTATATGTACTTTAAAAATTGAACTGTTTTCTTGATTTAGCTTTCCTGGGTAATGCCAAAATATTTCAATTTTGAACTTTTAATGTTTGAACCATGGAACAAAATTTTTATAATATATTTACCACTAAAAACATTAAAAATAGTGTGGCAGAATTTTCAAAATGCAAACTACTTCTCAAAGTCCTGCTAGGTAATTTTTGAGAATATCATGGTATTCATTTTAGACTTGAATAATTGTTGATTTTTTTTCCCCCTGAAACTAAGCTGTATTCTAGTTACTTGAAGTATTTTAAGAACCTTAAACTTCTGTCTTTTTCTAAGTGTCATGCTTTGAGCAGGCCTAACATCAGTTAAATGAAGTGAAAATTGCATTCTTGTCTTGATAGAGATGAAAATGGATTTCTGGTCATGAAATAGATGTAGTTGTCACTTTTTAAAAAAGGTGTCAGCAGTTTGCTTCAGCGAGTAAGGTGCCAATTCAGTATGGCAGTAAACTTGTGATCTGAGCAATCAATAAAATGCTTCAATAACTTCTGCTTCATTACACTTATAATAAGAGGCTATAGATCCGTGGCACATAAAATGTTGATAAAGAGGATATGTGGGGACTGACTGTGACAATTTTCTTGAAAGTACAGTAAGTGCAATATTGCCATCTAGAGTTTGTGCATAGGTAATTATTATAGTGAGGGGAAAAACTTGACAGATAAAACAAGAATGATATTGAAAAATTGTTTATTTTCCCTCATTTATTCATGACCTGTTTATCTCCATGGAACATTTAATTTGTCATAGTGCTGTTTAGGTCAGGAGAAAAATTTTCAAATCTGTATTTTTCTCTAATCCTTTAAGAATTATAGTGTCAAATGTCAATTGTGTATCACTAGCTCAAAATGGAACTTTTTCCCATGAAAATTATTTATTAAAGTAACTCATTTTGGAAAAGAATTAGACTTAATGATTTTTCCCTTTTTCATAATTTATTTAGCTATATAAAAACAAAGCATTTTGACATGAGTTGTTACCCTTTCAATTAAAAATACTGTCTTTATTAACATCAAATGATTTTAAAAAAAAAGATCTTTTAAAAATGGTGTCTTAAAATAGGAAGATAATTTCCTGCTTATGTCACTAGGAAATTTTAATGAGTAAATTCCATCTGGACATTGTCTAAGAATATTTCTACATCTTTAAATTAACACTTTAAAAAGTATTAATTATTTCTTGATTTTCTTTGATCAATTAAAAATTATTTAAATTATCTCATTTTATAATGTTTTAAAATGAACTAATGTGGAAAAATGCATTTGAAACTAAGCATTATCGAGTTATTTTCCCTTTGAAAATTGTGGCCAAATTTGTGATTGCCTAAAAGGAAATTTTAAAATGTTTGCATGTAAGTGTTTTCTGATACTTAATATAAAATAAGCTTAGTATGGATATAGAATGACTTACTAAGGAGAGTTAACTAATCTGGCAAGGTCACTACTTTATTTTTCTATTTATCTGTTTTTCTACTTGTATAGATACTTTTATAAATTTATAGACTGAGGCCTTCCCATTTCCCTGAGAAGAATAATTTGGTATTAATATATTACGTCAGCATTCTTCCAGTATTATTACTTTTTGAGGTGTTTTCTGTTTTCATAAGCTGTGTGGTATAGTGACTTATAATTGAAAAAGTGGAAAAGATTATAACATTAATTTATTTCACTTTTCCGATCAATATTTTATTCCAAAATATCCCAACTTATATTTAAGATAATTCTTTAATTAGGAGATGTCTTATTTTGAAAATTTTAATCAAACTGAGCAGAAAATGTTGCATTTTAAAACCTCCAAATAAGTATAGAATTGTCCTGGTAAAGTTAGTGAAAGTAGATCTGACAAATTTTCTTTAAATTACTCAACCACCCACAGGTATTATTGCCTATGACTCTTTTGAAATGAGAATAAATTTTATAGAGTTACAGCAGCAAAGTGAAAGAGTGTGTTTGATAGATTCCCTGAACAGTTTCAACACCCACAGGTATTATTTGTAAGAAAACAATCATGCCGAGTCTTCAGCTGGTTAGAGAGGGCACAGCTTTCTATCTTCACCTGACATCCTATCTTTTCCGTCAACATCCTGGGCCCCCTGCCTACCGCCCCCTCCTCCCAAAACAATAATGCTCACTGAGAGGTTTGTGTGAATGGACAAGAATATGAATTTTTTCCCTTGAAGAACTAAACAGTATTAAAGGCTTATTCTTAGAGGGAGGAAAACCCACAATCTAAAGTATTGATTAGTGTTTACAATTTCTTATTCAACTGGTTTATGTTATTAGTGATTATTAGTTAAAATCTTTGATATTAACAATTATTAATTAAGGAGTTTACTGACTGATGAAAGGGAGATTTGAAGTGTGAATATTTTGGAAGTCATTGCTTTGCTTTTTGCTTATTGAGACATATAGTGGTTTCTTCTCTCTATTGTTAATAGCATTAGTTTGACTAAACATAAATAATTATCAGAAATTGATTTTTAACCAATATAATTCATTATTTGCTTATATTTTATCTATGTAAAAAAGATAAAGATGAGTATCTTATTAATTTGTTACCCTCCTGTCAAATTAACTATATCAGCAAAATCATAAAACTACTTCAGAAATCAATTTTACATAATCTCCTAAAAAATAATCTTTATTTTGCTACATTTTAAAAATATTTTAAGTCTTAAGCAAAGCCAGTCTTGCATGGTTAAAGATATGACAAGAATCCATTCCATTTGCCAACCCTTAAGTTATGTTACTTGGAAGTAAATATTGAAAATTTCAGAGAAGACAGTGATAGCAAGTCTACTCCTCAACTTTGGCAAGCCACAGGTGAGTCTTGTCTTCTAGAGCTGCACTCTGTGATATATTATCCAATACTTGTGAATTTAAATTTTAAATTAATGTGCATTAAATTAAAATTCAGACCATCAGTCTCACTACCCACATTTCAAGTGCTTAATATTAAGCCACATCATCAGTAAGCATTCCAATGGTATTCCATTGTTTTAGAAAAAAATTAGTTTACATTTCTGTTTCTGGCTTTAAATTCTATATTCTTTGACTAATAAAATAATGCAGAAGTTTTTAACTTGATCTGAATTTAATTCACATTGGGTAGAGAAGATGCTCTATTCTTCATAGGAAAAAAATCCAAACCCACATAGGTCACAATCTATTTGCCATCTAACCACCAGGTGGACACCTTTCGGACATTCAGTGTCTCTCTGGATTCCTGCAAATTGTACAGCATAGTGCCCTTAGGGTCTATAAATCTGGCAGTCACTGACTTGTTTGCTGGGAAACGATTCCCCTCCACCATTATGCAAAAAAGTAGAAAACAAAACAAACTCAGTTGATGAAGCATTTGTTGCTCCTTCTCTGTTTATTAACAAGATTGAGAATATAGAAAAAAATTTCAAGACCTTGACCTTAGGAAGCTTATATTGTTTTGGAGGTAAGGCATACCCACACAAAACTATAAGAAAATGTATTAGAAATTATTAAGACATATATGTGTCATTATATCATAAATGCTGAAAATATATTTTACAAATTTTATATCTTATGGAAAATTAAAAACTAAAAGTGGAATAAAAAATAAAGTTTTTAAAAAATTTAATTAATTCATTTATCTTATACTGTTTGCTTGCTTTTCTTGGTATAGTCCCTTTAGGATTTTCATCACTAATTCACCTGTGCACCATCACCACAGTCCTTTGTGTTCCTCCCATCCCCGCCCTGATCCCAGTCCCTTCTTCTTCCCTCCCTAGTGTCTCTGATTGTAGTTGTCATTTCATTCTTGTTTTGTTTAGTTGTGGGTTTTAGTTGTTGTTGTTATTTTTATTTTCTTATTCATTCTCTGATGAGTGAGAGCATCCGGTATCTTTCTTTTTCCTTCTGGCTTATTTCACCAATCATAATCCCTTCAAGCTCCGTCCATGTTTCCATGAATGTCTCTAGTTTATCTTTTTTGATTGCTGAATAATATTCTGCTGTGTATATATGCCACATTTTCTCAAAAAAAAGTTTTATTTAGAAAAACATAGGTTTTCTTTTTTTATTATTTATTTAAAATTTTTTCCCTTTATTTATATATATTTGTCATCAATTGTAATCCCCATGTATTCCCCATCACCATATCACCAGTGCACCATCACCTCAGTCCCCCATACTCCCTTCTGCCCTCAACTCTCCCCCTTCCCCTCCCCACTGAGTGTCCCCAATTTGTCCTTGTCTTTTCATTTTGGTTTTTGTTGTGTCTCTATTGTTATTAATATTATTATTGTTCTTATTCCTTTCCTTGATCCTTATTTGGTTCCCCTATATTCCTCCTAGGGGAGGAACCATCTGGTATTTTTCTTTTGCCTTCTGAC
>JAGFMF010011862.1:5801050-5904890 GCA_019455555.1 Galemys pyrenaicus
GCATTCCCACCAGCAGTGTAGTAGAGTTCCTTTTTCTCCACATCCTCGCCAACATTTGTTGTTGCTACTTTTTTTGATATGTGCCATTCTCACTGGTGTAAGGTGGTATATCGTAGTGGTTTTGATTTGCATTTCTCTGATGACAGGAGAAGTTGAGCATTTTTTTTTTTAAAGATTTATTTATTATGCATACAAGCATTGGGGTACAGGCTAGAGGTGTGGGGGGGTGAGAGGATTCACCACAGAGAGCGGGGAGCAGAACAGGCAGATCAACAGAAGTACACTGCTGAGGGAGCAGTGGGCGAGGCAGGAGAGGTCTGCTGCGCCATGTGGGTCCCTCCCTGGCCGGCAGCAGGGATCGAACTTGTGCTGCAGTGGCTGGCGGTCTGCTTCATAGTGCGTTGCTTAACCCACTGCGCCACCAGGGAGGCCCAAGTTGAGCATTTTTTCATATGCCTGTTGGCCATTTGCATTTCCTCTTTGGAGAATTGCCTTTTTAGCTCTTTTGCCCATTTTTTGACTGGGTTGTTCACTTTGTGAAAAAAACAAAGTTTTTTTTTTTAAAGTGAATGAGCTATAGTCACCATCCAGTGTGATCCTCCTATTTTATAGATGGTGAAAACAGAAAAAACAACAACACTCATACCCATTTCATTGGGTGATATGAGAAATAGTAAATGATCAGGAGGTCTTAGCTGTCATCATCATCTTCACATCTTATCAGCTTTTTAGCTTTGTTGAGGTATAATTGACAAAATTGTAAGATATTTAAAGTGTATATTTTGGTGATTTGATATCTGTACTGTGAAAAGATTTCCATTGTCAAGTTAGTTAACACATGCATCAAGTCATATGTATATTTATTTTAGTGAGAACATTTAAATTCTTTCAGTCAATTTAAATTAAGTTTTATCAACTATAGTCAAAAACTATGTTTTGTATTATATCCTCAAACCTTATTTTTACCTCACAGATGAAAGTTTTTACCCTTTTTAACCTCTTCTTACTACCTACCTGCCCTCAGCCCTGACAAGTTCTTTTCTAATTCTGTTTTTATGAGTTTGACTTTTTATTTTTATTTTCTATGTTTCACAGATAAGTTCTATCTTGATTACTAATATTATAGATAAGGCATTTGAAATTAGTGACAATAAGTTTAAGATGTGACAAGGTAAGTTGTAATGAAACTAGAGCCCAATCTCTGCTGTTAGAGTAGGGATGGCTTTCTTTACTAAGTGAAATAGGAGAGTTTGAAAAAGAGACTCATATAGGTAATTACATAAAGCTGGGAGTAAACAAGATATTTTCAAACAGGCCATATTTGATTTTTTTTGTTGATTAAACAAAAGGTTATTGGTGGCCTTTGAAAGATAATGAAAACTTAGAATGAATTGGGTTAAAGAAATAACTGATGTTGAGGAAATAAATTCAGTGGGCATAGATAAGATTTCTCAGAGTTTGTAAGTAGTCCTTTTTTTTTTTTTTTTTTCCCCAGTTCATAGTATATTAAGTAATACAGAAATTTCAAACAGGATTTGAAAATGTTTGGGTACATTTTGCATGATAACACTTAAAATCAATTCTATCAACAACACTCCCCTCCAATGTGACATATTTGTTCTGTTTGCATGATAATCACAAGATTTTAAAATAATATTTATTCATAACTCAATAGGTGGCATTGTATAGTGATGGTACAAAAATTTTTTTTAAAGATTTATTTTATTTATGCATACAAGAACTGGGATATAGGCTAGAGGTTTGGAGAGTGAGAAGGTTCACCAGAGAGAGCGTGGGGAAGAGACAAGGTAGATATGATATAGTGACATATGAAATATACTGTTGAGGGGAGCAGTGGTGAGACGAGAGAGGTCTGCTGTTCCATGTGGTGGTCAACAACCTGGCTGGGGATCAAACCCATGTGACAGTGGCTGAGGATGGCTTCATAGTGTTGCATCTTAACCCCTTGTGCCACCAGGGAGGCCCTGATGTTCCAAAAATTTTTATAACAACTGTCTTCCTATTGATCTTGTCATTGTATTTCTTTGACCATATGTGTAACTTTATTTGGAGGTAAGGAAAATGAATAAATTTTTGGTCCATTTTGAATGTAAGACTCAAACCACAGACCTTCCTCAATCTCAGGATTGGGGAATCTGAGATCCTGGAGTGGTTTAAGGCTATGGACAGAGAAGAGAGTCATTGAGTTTCTTAAGTGTTAGAGTTTACTTTAGAAAAGAGATACATGTTTCAAGAAAGCAAATTCACTCAGATATGCTTAAAGTATTTTTAAAATTGTATCTAAATCTGATTCAACCTTTCACACAAGGTACCACTTGTGGTAGTGGGGGGGGGGGGGCGAGTGAAAAAATGTTTGATTCAGATCAAATAATTTAACTATTCTTTGCAGTAACAGTCAACTTTTTGGATAAAGAAGTGCAGATGTTCATATCTCTGATATTGCATTTTTCTTTTCACTAGTATTATGAGGTTTTGCTTTCTATTCTCTTACTTTTCGCCTATCTGTATGTTCATATTTAAAATGTTTTTTTGTAGAAAAAGTATATATTTGGGTTTTGTGTTTTTCTCTAATCTTACATATCTTACTTAATTGGAGCATTTAGACCATTCCTATTTCATGTAATTATTAATATGACTGGATTTAATCTTGTTATTTGTGTTCTATTTGTCTTATTTTTTTTTTCCTATCTCATTTGAATTATTTGTTATTTTAATTATTTTATTTCTACCTTGTATTTATTAGCTATGTAAAGAGAAAAGTTATTCTTTTTCCTCTTCTAAGTTCTTTTGGTTGGTTTAATAATTAAATTCCAAAAGTCAAATTAATTGGAAAAAAATTAGTTTTATATATATGGAGACCTCATAAGTATGGAAACTGTGAAATGACCAAAGCAATTAGTTTATGTACCTTTTAGACAAACAGTACATTGTTGAAGACTTTAAATGTAAGGTAAAGTAAAGAGACTTTAAACTTAAGTATTAGTTAGTAAGGAACTTAGAATAACTTGTTTACATTGCTCTCTGGATCCTGAATTCCCTGTCTCTGACAATAAGGATGTCTTTATGCCTCCTGGGGAAAGAGAAAGGATAATACCTCTCACAGGAGAGGTCTGGAGAGGAGGGTCAAAGTTAACTCTGTTTCTCAAGCAACTTTAATTCAAAATACTCCTTAAATCAGTAAGTAGATCTATAATATATGATACATATTAATTATAGCATATAATACTACATGTTATATAATGTGTAATACATAATACTATACATTATATCATGCTATATAGAGAATGACATTTATGGAGAGTATAAATAACAGTTATATGTAACAAAAATTTATGTATGTAGTGATCAAATGAAACTAACCTGTTTTGTATTTTTTCATACTTCATGTTATAATATTTATTTCATTCTTAACCTACAACTTTATATTTATGAAATATCATATTATATTTAAAGCTGTTATTTACTGATTTTTACTATGCTTGCTTTCATCTTAAGAATATACCACGATCTACTTTCCCAATTATTTGTTAATAGTTTGTTCCCAAATTTTGCTGTTACAAACAAATGCTTTTGCCAATATTTGTTTATATAAGTCCTTGTACACATGTATGAATATCTCTCCAGGATATATATCTAGAAGGAAAACTTTGAAAATTATACAGATTTTTGTGAAGTATTATTATTTGCACTGTATGACTATTGTATCACTTTACATGTTCACGAGCAGTTTGTCAACATTTTATAAGATTTGTCTTTCTCCTCATTTCCCACATATACATAATATTGGTAATGATACTTCTGAGAAATGTTAAGGAGTTTGATATGGTTCTGTCATATCATATGTAATGGTTAATTTTATATGTCAACCTGATTTAGCTGAAAGATGCTCAGATCCTAGTGAAACATATTTTCTGATTATATCTGTGAGGGTGTTTCTGGAGAGATTAGCTTTGAATTGGTAGGATGAGTAAGGTAGATGTGGGTGTCATCCAATTCACTGAGAGTCTTAAGAAAATAAAATGGCAGAGGAAAGGCATATTTATGTTCTTGTTTGAGGTGAAATATACTTTGAACGTCGGTGTTCCTGTTCCCTGGCCAAAGGATTCATATAGGGACTTACACTATTGGTTCCCCTTTATGAGGCCTTTGGATTTCAACTGAAATTCTATTACTGAATTTTCTGGACCTCCAGCTTGCAGAAAACAGATTGTGTAGGTCTTAGTCTTTATAATTACATGAGTAAACTCCTCCTAATGGATATTGTGTTTTTTTTTTTCTCTCTGAATCTGGTAATATGTGTTATATATTACATATATATTGCATATGTAATCAAGATAGAACTTATCTGTGAAACATAGAAAATAAAAATAAAAAGTGACACTCATTAAAACAGAATTAAAAAGAACTTGTCAGGGCTGAGGGCAGGTAGGTAGTAAGGAGAGGTTAAAAAGGGTAAAAACATTCATCTGTGAGGTAAAAATAAGGTTTGAGGATATAATACAAAACATAGTTTTTGACTATAGTTGATAAAACTTAATTTAAAAATTTATCCTGAGAGCATCAAGAGAAGAACTTTTGGAAGAAGAATAACAATGGTAATAATGATTTATAGTGTCTTATATATTTTGTATCAATGTGTATATCAATTGCATTAATTGTGTTCTAGCTTTTGTGAAAATTTCAGTGTATGTTAGAAATATTTTGATTTCTTTTTCTGTATCCTCATTAGTTAAAATGCAATATTTTTATGATTACTCCTGTTTATTTTCTGCTTTGGTAATCTTTATATTATGACTGATTTTTAAAAAAGATTTGTTTATTTATGCATACAAGAACTGGGTAGCAGGCTAGAGTGTGGAGGTAGGGGTGAGGGCACTCACCAGAGACAGAGTGGAGAACAGAATAGGCAAATAGACTGAAATACAGTGCTGAGGGGAGCAGCAGTAGAGATAGGAGAAGTCTGCTGCGCCACCTCAGTCAGCTTCCTGGCTGGGGATGGAATTCTTGCTACAATGGCTGTGGATAGCTTCAGAGTTCTGTGACTTAACCCTTTGACCACCAGGGGGGCCCCATGACTGATATTTTTAAAATTAAGACTAAACGACAAAATGAATTATGAAAACTTTGTCTACTTGTTAGGACTATACTTTAGAGAAGATATTTCTGCATCTTGTAATGCTGACATTTCTTTGAAATATCTAACAGATTTTCAAATAATAGCCAATTGATAACCTGAACACACATTCTTGTTAGAAGACATGAACAGAGATAAAGTGTACATTATAACAAGAAACATTCTTTGAGTTTAATTCCATTTACATATTGTTTCTCAAACAATTGTTTTCCATATAAATGAAATGGCATTGCTTCTTTTATATTTTTAAGTAAGAAGAAAACCCATATAGTATTCTAGCTTATAGTTCTTAATTCCCCTTTTGATTATGTACTTGCCTTAAACAGATTAGTTTATGGTGTACAATCATTGGAATGATATATATGGTATTGCATTTT
Organism: Galemys pyrenaicus; assembly: GCA_019455555.1. Classification (NCBI taxonomy): domain Eukaryota; kingdom Metazoa; phylum Chordata; class Mammalia; order Eulipotyphla; family Talpidae; genus Galemys; species Galemys pyrenaicus. The sequence continues at coordinate 5,806,583 of JAGFMF010011862.1, forward strand.
TTGGTAAGACATAGCATTTAATTATAACATCTTGATCTTATAGAGTTTTTTTCAGGTTTTCTATCATATGTCTAACTTGCAGATGGATTATAGTCTACTTTGTGCTATTCCTTTGTATACATATATATGCTGTTTGTGATTTTAATCACTATTTTAAAAATATACTTGAGCTGTTAATAGTCCTCTACATCAGAATATTTAAAAACTTATTTTATCTTATAATATAATTGACTTGTAGTTCATGTATTTCAGTTTGTACTAACAGATAACCTACCCATTTTCAAATGTTCAAATCATTACTATCCAAAAATGAAAAAAACCTCATCCATTTCTTACCATAATCTCTATCTTTGTGGAAATGAGAGTTGCTAACCTTTGACACTTCTGTGAAATGTTAACATTTGGATTTGCCTCCCCTTCTTCATTTTCTACCTTCTTCTTTTGGTTTTAGGTTCATGTTGTAGTGGAGGGGGAACTGTTGGTCCCAGCAGGGAAAATTCATTTTTGCTCTGCTCACCCCATTTATAATGTTGTTTCTCAGAGAACTGTATTTTGAATCTTATGCTATGTAATAAACGTACTTACTGAAAAAAATTCACTTGTAGTGTTAAATTAAAAAAATAAAGATTTAGAGTGGAAAGACTGACAGGTAAGGATAAATGGAGTTAATTTTACTATGGGGCATGACATCCTTAGAATTATGCTTTAGAAAAACCACTCTGGTTGCTCTGAGACAATGTAGAAACAGGATATCCAGTGAGCACAAAGTCTAGGCTTGGATATTAGCTTCAGAAGAGGGAAAATTGTTAGGTCTTTTAAAACCAAAGGTCATACAAGATCTCTGACCACATGGAGCAGCTAAGTCCTTATGTGGCTAGTTCTTTTTTCTTTTTTTTAAACTGCGGTAACATTGGTTACAATGCTGTATATTATTTATGGCATTAATTGCATGTTATCACACACCCCACCCATCAACAAAGCATCCATGCTCCTTTACCACAGTAAGTGGGGCCCCCAGTCCCTTTGATTCCCACTCCCCACCATCTTCCTCTAGTAGTGTCAGTTATGTAGTCCTGTTTTCTGGGTTTATGTTGGTTTGGTTGGTTTTCTGTCTTTGTTTGGTCTCTTTATGTTTCACATATGTGTGAAATCATTTGGTATTTGTCTTAATCCTTTTGACATATTTCACTTATCATAATACACTCTAGTCCCATCCATGTTGTTGCAAATACAAGATTTCATCTTTTTTTTTTATATCTGAGTAGTATTCCATTGTGAATATATGGCATATTTTCTTTAGACACTCATCTGTTGTTAGGCACTTAGGCTTTTTCCTTAACGTGTCTATTGTAAACAGTGCTATAGTGAATATTGAAGTGTATATATCCCTTCCCATTAGTGTTTTTTCAGTCTACACCTAGGACTAGAAATGGCTGAATCTTATGAGATATCTATTTTTAATATTTTGAGGAACCTCCATCCTTACTGTGGCTTTGATTTGAATTTCCTTTATAGTAAGTGATGTTGAACGTATTTTCATGTGCTTATTGACCATCTGTGTGTTTTCTTTGCAGCAATATGTTTTTATTATTATGCCTAATTTTTGATTATGTTCTTTGTTTTCTTTTTGTTGAGTGGTATGAGTTCTTTGTAGATCTTGGATATTAGTCAGTTACCGGGTGTTTGAGATGCTAATATTTTATCCTGTTCAGCAGGATATCTTTTCATTTCAAAAATAGCTTCTTTTGCTATACAGAAACTTTTTTGTTTAATGCAGTCCATTTGTTTATTTTTGTTTTTGTTTCCTTGCTGGTCGAGTCAAGTCTACAAAAACATTCTTGAAAGCCCAAATCATTGAGTGTTTTATCTGTTTTCTTCTAGGTATCTTATGGTTTCCAGTGATATAGCTAAGTGTTTAAGCAGTTTTGAATTAATTTTTCTGTATGGTGTGAGAAAGTTGTCTAGTTTCATTTTGTGTATGTGGCTGTCCAACTTTCCCTATACAATTTTTGAAGAGATTTTTCTTTCTCCATTGTATACTCTTGACTCTTTTATTATAGATTAGCTGTCTGTATAAAAGTGGGTTTGTTTCTTGGGTTTTGATTCTATTCTATTGGTCTATATGTCTGTTTTTCTTCCACTATTATACTGTTTTATTACTGTAGCTTTGTAGTATAGTTTGAAGTCTGGGCATGAGATGCCTCCATTTCTTCTCTTCTCTCTCTCTTTTTTTTAATAGGGATTTTGGATAAGATGGGCATTTTAACAATGATAATTCTTCCTATCCGTGAGCATGGAATATCTTTCCATTTCCTGTGTCTTCTGTTTCTTTTAGCAATGTCTTATCCTTTTTGTTGAGTAGGTCTTTCACTTCCATTACTAGGTTTATACCTAAACATTGAATACATTTTTGATTCTACTTTAAAAGGGATTATATTCTTTTTTTTAAAAATTATTTATACATACAAGAGCTGTGATACAGGCCAGAGTCCAGAGAGGATTCACTAGAGACGGAGCAGGGAGCAGGACAGACAGACTGAAACACACTGCTGAGGGCAGCAGCGGGCATGGCAGGAGAGGTCTGCTGCACCATGTGGGTCCCCTCCCCAGCGGGAGGCAGGGATGGAACCCCTGCAGCAGTAGTTGCTTACTTCATAGTGCGTTGCTTAACCCACTGTGCCATCAGGGTGGCCTGGGATTATATTCTTGATTTCTTTCTTTTCTAGTTGTTATTTGCATATAGGAAGGCAACAGACTTTTGAATGTTGATTTTCTGCCTGCCACTTTACTTTTTTTTTTTTAATGTTTTTTTAGTGGAATCTTTAGGTTTTTGTATGTTTATTATCATGTCATCTGCAAATAGTGACCATTTCTGTTCTGTTTTCCAATTTGGATTTATTTTATAGATTTCTCTGTTTTGCATGCTATAGCTGAACTTCCAATATGACTATGTTGAATATTAGAGATGAGAGTGGGCATTCTTGGATGTTCACCCATTTTACTAAGAGATTTTATCATGAGTGGATGCTGAATCTTGTTAATTGCCTTCTCTGCATCTATCAATATGATCGTAGGATTTTAATCTTTTGTTTATATAGTGAATTATGTTGATTGGTTTGCATATGTTGAACCATCCTTGCATCTCAGGTTTAAATCTCACTTGGTCATTATGTGTAATCCTTTTAATGTATTGTTGAATTCGGTGTCTACAAATAATGTTGAGTAAGTCAAAATTCTCAAAAGTACAGACTAGTATTCCAGCATATTCATGAATTCTGAAGTGTGAATTCAAGTGTTACGTAAAATATATATAAAGATTTTTATATGTCTATAGTAAAAATTAGTAATTGCTATTAAATGTCAATGAGCATTCATAATCATTAGGAACCTTATTATATACCTAATCTTTCAGTCATCTGACAATTTCTGTCTTCTGTGACCCCGCTACAGGGGAAAGTAATGTGCATATTATTTCATATTATTCATATCAATACTTACAGTCCCTTTCTACTCAGATTAGTAGCAGTTACAGTGCTTTTATGGAATTATTCCCTTTTGAAGTTTCTCTGTGTCCTTTCCTATTAACACATCAGTTGGGACCTTCTCATTGTGTTAGTGAAGCTGTGCTAACTCTTGTATTTCTACAGAGAAGGGGTCGGGAACCCCATTGTGTTTTGTCTTAGCTGCTCATTGGTTCTGATAGGAATATGGGAGTGGTTTTTTTTTTTTAAGTCACAGATAAGATTGTTTAATACCCTTTACCCAGAACGTTAATTGTCTATCTGCCTTAGTTAATGAAACTAGCCAGAGCTACTCCTGAGCTGCTTTCCAGAAAAAAGGCTTGGCCTAAGAAGATTTGCTGCTTCCATTTTTAGGTAGAGGATGACTATCAGGTTAATTTTTATTTATTTTTTAAATAATTAAAAAAAATTTATTTATGCATTCAAGACCTGTGGTAAGAGGGTCCACCATAGACAGAGTAGGGAAGAGAACAGGCAGATTAACTGAAGTACGCTGCTGAGGGGAGCAGCGGGCGAAGCAGGAGAGGTCTGCTGCACCATGTGGGTCACCTCCCTGGCCAGCAGCAGGGATCGAGCTTGTGCTGCAATGGTTGCAGATTGCTTCATAGAGTGTTGTTAACCCATTGTGCCACCAGGGAGGCCCTGACTATTAAGTTTAAAAGGCAGCTAAAAATAAAACAATTTGTCTAGTGGGGAACTTTGTGAGTATATGTACAGACAGTACACACTTACGTGTACATACCATATTGACACATATCATAATTTAGACTAGTAGTATTGAGCAAAAATTAATGATTTGGTTGTTTTGATATGCTTAACATGTTTGACATGCTTGTTTTATACATATTTAATTGCTTAAATGTGAGACTTATAACCCTATTTTGAACATGGATTTGAAGATAGTACTCACCTATATTCATGAATATATCTCTGTTAAATGTATAACTATTAAGATATCTTGCTTAACTTTTATTTAGAGAAGTTGAATGATATATATCATTTATAAATATTTAAAATTTGTCAACATTTGAGTTATGAATGTTTCAAATATTAAATATATGTTAATTTGTAGCTTTATATTTAAATGCATGTATTAAGAGTAATTTCTTGTATTAGTTAAATTACTAAAGGCAAGAAAAATTACCCTAAATTAGCATATTTAAAAAATTTAGCTGTGTCATATAGCAAATGGTCTTTTCCTTCACAAGAAAACTTATGTTAATGAACTAAAATGATAAAAACACATTTCCGTTATATTATTTGTAACCTGTAATTTCTGAAGTCCAATTTAAGGTATAATGTCTACTTAAATAACATTAAATTAGACCTCAGTCATCTGTTTCCTGTCACTTACTATTATTTTGAATTTGTTCATCAATCCTTAGGGGAAATATGAGTCTGTGTGGCTTTCTTATCTGCATAATGCTCACTTGAGGGCGTGGTCAGAAGGTGCCTCCCTTCCCCACAGACTGGCATTTTTACCCAATCTCACACCCACTGTTAATCTCATGGGTTTTGGTCCAGTGAAGCAAAATTAATGCAACTCTTAAAGAACACCTAAAATTTAAATCTTAATATTTTATATTTTAAATCTACTTTTAGCACACATTTTTGAAATTTTGTCATCGTTGTTCACTATTTTATGACCCTTCAACAAAATTTCTTATAGTTAAAATATCAGCCTTTGTTGAGGCTTTTCACTTCAGTAAATCCATATGCAAGTGACACTATTTTTTTAATAGTCTGGGGATTATACAGGCACATATTTCTCACTATAGAGACATTGTTCCCTATATTAAAAGAAAAGGGTTCAAGTTCCCATGTGGTCACATTTGTTACCCTATTTTGATGAAAAAACTCCCTTTTTTATAGTAAATAATTATTTTTCATCCATTTAAAAATGTCCTATAGTGGATATATGATCTATAAAACCATAGAAATGTAAAGTATTGAATGAAAGTCTCCCAACTGAAACTATTTTCCAGTGATAATTGCTGCTAGTAACTAATTCTGGGCATATTCATATGTGAATACACATATATTCATGTATAAATACACAAAAATATGATGCCTACTTTCTTTTTCTACAAGCAATATTCTGTATTTGTTTTTATTATTTACTCTACCAAGGACCTCTTTCTATGTCAGTACATAGAGAGTGGGTTCCTTTCTTGGTTGTGTATGCTCCACTGTGTTTTGGGGGTCTAATGACCTTTCCTTTAGATGATTTGATAAATAGACTCATAAGATAGGCAGGAATTAAAATGGTCTTTAGTATTAATAAGACTAAATGACCTGGGTTAAAATAACCCTTAAATTGAATTTATCTACTCCATCTGGGGACCAAAAAACTGTACCTTTTCCCTGGAGGACAGCAGATCACTGCTGAGAGGAAGGAAAGGAGGAGGAAAGAGATTTCTGCTAGTAATATTGTATATGAACTCCTATAATTAGAATAATTGGTAGAGCTAATATCTGCATTAAATTTTTTTCACAGAATTGCAAAATAGTTCAACAGAAAGAATAGATATTGCCTAATAGTTCACCAAGAAGCTAGGGCCTATATCCATTGCATCCAAAAATGAATTAAAGTGCCATTTTCTGCATACTTTTATTCACCCATACAGCCTGATAGATGGTAATTCTTATGTAATATATACCAATGTTACCTCAATAATAAAAAGACATCATTAAGAATTATCTCTTGGTTATTAATGGAATTAAATATTTTCTTTATCTTTTTTGTCAAATGCATTTATTTTTTTAATCATACATTCATAACTTTGCCCAAAGAACTGTGTTCATCTTCTCTTTATGAGCTGTGAACATCCTTTATGGGTTAAGTGCATTTAAATTATCTGTCACATAAAAATGAATATATTTCTCCCTACATGTCATTTGCCTTTTACATTTTCTAGTCCTTTCACATACAGTAGTTAAATTTCTGTTTAATCACTTACTTTTAAAAAAAGTTTCTTGTCTTATACCACACTAAGTAAATTTTTCACATACTAAGAGTATAACAATATAAAAATATTTTAATTTAAAAATCTTTAGTTTGTATGGAATCCAATTTTGTAGTCATGCTGGGAGTAAAAAAAACCCATACTTTCCCATTATAAGAATTAATTTATTTGTGGCATAAATTTCTTAAAGTATTAACTGTGTTTAGCTTTTTAACTTCATTAATGAGTTACTCTGAAAATTCAGATAGTCTATACTTCCTTACATTAAATTTTAACTTACTAGTGCCTACAGATTCTATATCACAAATTCCTATAGCATAAATTATAGTTTGTATATAGGAGGTCTTCAAAATATAAAAAGTGATTATTCTTTAGTAGATTTTTTTCTCATTAGAGAACAAAGTATGTATGCATGTTCATAAGTAATGAACTCATCTAATCTTGATCTGGGAAGCATGTTTGATTCAGCCCATGTTGAAATTAAGTCTCAAATCCTAAGGCCTCAAGATTTAAAATAGTGGAGGTAGAATGGGAAATACAGGAAATAATTAAAAAGCAATTCAGGTATAAGTCAATATGGATCGTAGCCACTCATTTGGGAATGCAAACGTGTATATAAATTTTTTGCTTCCAATAAATATAGGTGATTTTAAATAAATAGAAGAGACCTTTCCTGATGCCTAGGGGTAAGTCTCAGCGCTACTCTGGTGAAAGCCCACTGCAATGGCCTGAGTTTGATCCCCGGCCAGGGAACTAACCCACATATGGCACAGCGGACCCCTCCTGTTTAAGCCACTCCTCCCCTTAGCAGTGTATTTCAGTAATTTCTATCTACTCTGCTCTCCACTCTAGATCTGTTGAATCCTCTCATGGCGCACATCCCTGCCTGCACCACAGTTCTTCTACACAAAAATAAATAGGATCTTAAAAAAAAAATAGTAGAATGAGTAAACTTTGGTCCCTCACAGACATTTGGGACACCATATTTTTCATCATTTTAATTTTTACTACATAGTGGTAGATTTTTATTATTAAGACAATTTGAATAATGTATGTGAGAAATTAAAAATATTGAGCAAAAAGCAAACTAGGCCTCCTCAAAAATAGACTTCTTTAGACTTTCTGCCAATTGCCTGCCTAGGATAAAGGAGTGGCTTCCAGTGGGATACAGATATTTATTCTTTCTTGGGTCACAAAGGCAGTAGAAACCAGCGGGTAAAAACCAGGCACCCTGGGTTCACATCTGTGTTCTATTTCTTATTGAATGAGTGTGAATAAGGTAATCTCTTGGTGTCTGGGAATTCCTATTTATTGAATGAAAATATCTATAGAGGTCGGTGTCCATTAATGAACTCATATAATAGCACATGACAGAGGTGTTATCAAGGACCAACACCCCAAACTTGCAAATTCTAAAGGGATATGCTATTTGCCACATAAAGATGAACAGACTGTAGGATGAAAGATCTTTAATAGAATTAGTGTGCATAGATAAGAAAGGATATTGCTATTATTCTATGAAAGCAACCATAGACAGTATGTAAATATGTAATATTTAATATTTCCATTCCCCTTTCCTGTTTAAGGGCTTGAATATCTTACATTATTTTTAGTCTTGGTGTTTTTATATTTTTTGATATTACTATGAATGATACTTAAAAATTATTAGTTCATTTTTTATATTTTCTTATTTTATTGCATTGGTTTGGTCTTGTAGAATAACAATGCACTTGGCCAAAAATATGAATGACCAGTCTACATGAAAAGTTATCCCACCTCACATATCATGAGGAAATGCAAATTAAAATGACATGGAAATATCAATTATAATAAGTAGTATGAATATATTAATTATTATAATTTCCAAAATCTACACCATTTGTACCATCAAATGCTGATGAGATTGTGAACCAACAGGAACACACATTCCTGACAAAAAGATACAGCTGCTTTAGAAGACAACTTGGCAGTTTCTTATAAAACTAAATATATCCCTAATATAATGTGACAGTTGCATTCCTTGATGCATACTCAAAGAAGTTGAAAACTTTTGTCAACACAAAAAATCGCACACATATGTTACAGTAGTTTTATTCAAAATTGCTCAAACTAGGGAGCAACCAAGATGCTTTTTAGTAGGTGAATAAATAAAAATTTGTGGTATAGTCAGGCAATGAATTGTTTTTTAGCACTAAAGGAATAAACTGTCAAGTCATGAAATGATGTGGAGGAAACTTAAATGCATAGTATTAGATAAAAGAAACCTATCTGAAAGGCATATATACTGTATGATATGCAGGGATAGACCAAAATATAGAGATAATGAGAACAGTGGTTGTTATCGTTTGGGGCAATGGTGGGAGGGAGGAATAAATAGAGCTCATAGGATTTTTAGGGTGTGAAGCTAGTCAGTTTGTGCTGTAATAAATGGGTGAATACCATTATTTATTTTTACAAACCTATATGGAATATGTAACACTAAGAGTGAACCATAATGCATTTTATGTTTCATTGCTGAAATTTTTTGGATTGTCTCTTTTGACAGTTCATGTTTTCATTTGGTTTGGCATTTTGATTTTAATGGAAATTAAATTTTAAATGGAAGTTTTGGAGGGTTGTTTCTCTCCTCCTTTCTTTTCACCCTTAATTGTCTAGCAGTTTTATGATTCTTATCTTGGCCTTTCAGGGAGTCCAGACCCAGTGATTTAACGCAGGTTGGAATGCCTACCAACGAGGTCATAGTATTTTCCATCAACCACCCCCGACCTATCCCCTTTACATTCTATAAAATCCTATTTCCAAGCAGTAGGTTAGCCACTGATTTGTTACAGCCTTTTTTCCAGGGAAATACCTCACTGAATCCCTCATTGTGTGGAACACCTTTATCCTCATTCTACCACAGGACCCAAACATTCAACAGCATATATATGCTTCACACTTCGGAGTGAGCACATCAAATACTCCAATCCTTTCCTATCTCTGAAGATGTTTTATGTTACTTTTGAATTTGGCTATGTTGTTTGGACTTGCTTTTTAAACTTTTGCACTACTCCAAATCCATAACAATGATAAAGTCTTACGATGTGAAAATCTTGGATAAAGTTCAATTATTAAAGAAAAAAAAGTTTAAGGAAAATGACCAGTATGAGAGAACCCCAGTTCCCACCATGCCAATTTTGTGACTGCATGAGACCAACAGGCAGAGTTCCTAGGTGCATAGACCTAGATGTCCTGTATTTCCTTTTTGCCTCATGGTTCAAACACTTTTAAGATGTTTTTATTGCCACTGCGATGTACTGTGATGGCAGATTCAAAGTTCAAGGTCACTATATTTCTATGCCTACATCAAACTGAAGCAAACAGGAACTCTAAAAATAGTTTTTTTTATAGAAGCAAATACTATTTATACTTTTAAGGCACACAAGAAGAAAGCCCTGGGAGGCTTAAAAAAGATGTACTAGCTATGACACATCCTGTCTGATGACAGTGAGCTAGTCTTTTAAGGATTTAAGATGAATGGTTTGTCTAATTTGTTCTCCTCATTATAATTTCTTTCCTCCCAACTGTCTTATTTTTACCCCATCTGTCATATAACTAAACCCCACCTTACTGCTGCAAATTTTACAGATTTTTTAATGTGGTCAAACTTTTAATGTTTTACCATGCATTTCAACTTTTTTCATCCTCTTCCTTACCTGTCTTGTTTCTTAATTTGGGCAGCATTTCTAATATTTTTTATTTAATAATTATTTTAGGCAAGATAGGTGGGGAAAGAGTACTAGTTGAAAATGACAATGTTAAGAGACTTTAATAAACTATCCTTGGTGCTTCTGGTAATTGTGGATACTGTGAAACGTATTTCCTAAACTGAATATCACCCTTCTTAGGCTTGATACTTTTTCAGTACACTCAATACTTCCTTAAAACTGTTGTTATTGGTTGGTAATTAATATGACAGGGGCTTAACTTTTACAGAATGACCACATAGAAAAAGTATGTATTGATGAAAAGGGTTAATATTCATCATAATAAAGTTAAATAATTATTTAATTATTTAATAATTATATAATTATTTAACTTTATTAAAGAAGATAGGCGTCTTATTTAATAATACTCAATATGTTATATATATTATGAACTTACCTTATTCAAGAAGTGTTTCAATCAGCACACAGTAAAAGATAGATACAGAGAAACAATTGAAATAAGGAATAAATTTGTAGGAATCACATTCATTGATTTAGTTATAGTACCTAAGTCTCTGGGGATATAATAATGAAGATGATAGGCCTGTCCCTTACTATACAGAGCTTACAGGATAGTGGGGTTGACTGACAGTCATCTGATTTTTGAAGTGTGGAAAGTGTTTTGATTGGACATGTGTAAGAAGAGGAGATTTAAGGACCAAAGAGTTTTCTCTTAAGAGGAAGTAGTGCCCAATTTGGTAGAGATCACATATTTCTAGAGTGCTTAGAAGCTTAACATGTCGTAAGAAATAATATGCAAAATTTTAATTTATAAATAAATATTCTTATAAAATAGTAACAGAAACCAACCAATATAAGTGAGCTGTTAGTAGCCAGTGATAGCATGCTGTCAGGTATTTTCACTTATTTTAATGAACATGTCATCTTATTTCTTGAAATAACAGATGAGATATAAAATTACTCAGTCTTTCTAAACAGAATCATCACAAATTCATTGCTTTAAAAAAACAATCATGTTCTTTTTAATGTGAAAATTAGATATTTGCTTGAATAGATGAATAAAATATCTAATCTTATTAATTTTTACATTAATTATAGCTCTAAACATTAAATTGACTTGTGTTCCATTTTAACTTGTTGAATTTCTGATCATTATGACATAAAGTAGAATTTTCTCCTTATTCAAAAAATTATATTGTTGCCACTATGGTACTTTCTTCTGGTTTTTCAAAAATCCTTTTACTTTTTCATTTTAAAATTACTAAATATGTTCTGTAATGCTTGTCACACATTAATGTCAGTGACTCTAAGCTATGTTTAAGTTATCCACTGGCATCTAGTAATTATCCAGAACCATGAAATGCAAGACAGTATCTTCTGATGTGTAAAATTTCAATCCTGAAGAGAATTCCTTAATTTAAAACTGTCTTAAATTTTCTTATTGTAAAAAATTACAGATACTTTCCTTAATTAGAGTTCTTCTTTTGAACACTAGTTTATTAGTGTCCTACATCAGCAAACATATTATAAATTATTAGAGAGGCAGCAAAAGTAATATCAGGGTCAGTTCAGGTCATTTATGAAAGTTCATAGATTTCTAAGCAAAATTTCCCATTTTATAAAGATACTTGATTTTTTATAAAAGGTGATTAACTATACATATTAAAAATAGTCATTCAGAAATAATTTTATCATGTGGAATTTTTTTTAGTATTTTGTAAAAACATGTATTTATCCTACATCATGAAAGAACATTGAAATAAGTATTTTATCATGAGAACTTTCTATTTTCAGAACCATTTTGAACTGGCACTAAAGAGCCCAAACACCCAAACGCATGTGAATTCTGATACCTTTTCATCACTTGTACACTAGGAATTCTATTTTTTAAATGATATCCTGCCAGCTTTTTCACAATCCATTAATTCCTGGATCAACATCAGAAGGAATGTCAGAGCAGAGTGAAATTCTTGTAAGACACAGATGTCAGGATCAAAAGTCAGAGACATTCTCAGAGCAGCAGGGAAGCAAGCTTGTTAGACTTTAATCGGAACAATTAGTATCTGCCATGTGACAGTCTCGATGCCCTGCCTTATATTTCTGTTAAGTTCTAGGCATGAAAGACAAATCCTTACCCAAGTTTGATGGAAAATTTTATGAGCCTTTGGTCTGATTATTTTTGGTGAGGATTCTTAAGTTTTGTTGATCCTCTCCAAATTTCCTTAAGTGGTAAAATTATTGATGCATTTATAATAAGTCCAACTTATTATACAGAGAAATTTTCATCTTCATGGAAGGAGTATATATAACACAATGTGGTTTGCTTTATGAATGTTTGTGATCATTAAATCACAGGGGGGCTTTTCCAGCTATTTTATAATACCTTCTAAATTGAGAGCTTTTATGGTTTGGTTTCTGATTGCTCCAGTGGATACTCAATAAATGTGACTCATTGATGAAGGAAAAAGTAATTAAAACTGGGTTTTGAGATTTTAGTTAAAGAATTTCTTTGAAATCAGCTATTGTAAATATTTCATGTGTCTTCGTTAAACCAAAACAGACTTTTTCATATAAAAAAAATCAACCCATTGTTTTCACTGCTTGTTAATAAAAATTTGATTCTCTTTTTTTTCAGCACTAATAAGTTGCTTTGACTTTTGCAGTCAGCACTGTAAAAAAATTCATAACAATAAATTATTCATAGGAACTTTTGGGACAACCTCAAACATCAGGATCTGTAAGTTGAGAAAACATTTCTGGCAATGAGGAATTGTACTTTAAGGTGTAAGTAACAATGAAAATAGTTGAGAGACCCAGACATCAAGATTATTACTATTGTGATAGGGTTGATCAGTTCCCATATGCTAGAAAAGGACCACTCCAATAAACTAGTAAAATATCAGTAAAAATAACACTAAAATCTTGTGGCAGAGTGGGAATGAAAGAATAGAGAAGGAGAGAGAAGGCCAAGTATATGACGAAAGAAACAGGGACTAGAATCTTAAGTATTGACAAAAAACTGGCAAATGATGAGAACTTCAGTGACGGAGGCTTGCCAGCTACTGTATTAATGCATCCCCCAATAATGATAGTGTTACCTTTTAATGTAGCCTGCTAATATTTTCTTAATATTATTAAACTTGTAAAAAAAAACATCTTTTGGATTCATGTTTTTATCATTCTATAACACTAAGTAAAACTGTATACTTCCTGACCAAAAATTACCTTTAAGCAAATCCCATGGCACCCTTTCCAACTAAAATTGTTGCCTCAGTCATTTTTATGTAAAATTCTGGAACTTCATTAAGACAACCTTTAGTTGAGTAAATGAAATGCTAGCTAAAACTGAAATAGAAGGGTGGGCAATGATTAGCACCATGATAATCCTCACATGTATTCTTTAGCAGTAGATGCAGATTATTGTATAACTCAATAATACTTAGTGGTAGGTGTTCATTTTGATGACGATGATAAAAAATAGTTGTAGAATTCAGAACTGTATATTTCTTTTTTTCCCGAGTACTCTTTTTTCTTTTAAAAGATTTATATATTTATGCATACAAAAACTGGGGTACAGTTCAGAGGTATAGGGGTGAGAGGACTCACCAGAGACAGAGTGGGGAGCAGAACAGGCAGATTGATGAAATACACTTCTGAGTGGAGCAGCAGGTGAGTAGGCGAGGTCTGCTGGACCATGTGGGTCACCTCCCTGGCTGGGCATTAAACTTGTGCTGCAGTGACTGCAGATAGCGTCATAGTGCTTAACCCCTAGCGCCACCAGAGAGGCCCCAGAGATGTATCTTTTATCAAACTCTTGTACATATTTTTGTGTTAATTTATATAGCAACAATGAAGTAGGCATTCTTCAATGACAGAAATGATCGAATAAGCTCAATGTAGTTAAGTATTTAAGGTCACTTAGATGGTAAGTGCTGGGTCCATATGGAACGCCGTTCCTGTCTATTGCATAGCCACTTCCTCAAGTAGTCCAACATGTGGCAGAAATGACAGTGTAACCAATTCTCACCAATGAAATGTGACTTGAAATAATTGTGTTGCTTCTGGTCTAAAATGATTGAAGAAGGCATTCCTTTTGAGCTCTGTTTCCTTTTGTGGAGATCTCAGAAGTTTGTTTTGAAGATGACAGAACTATAAGAGAATCACCATGTAGAAAGCTGCTTATGAAACACTCACTTTAAATTGAAGGTGAATGAAAATATAAATGTGAGTTAAACCACTGAAGCTTTGAGTTTTTCTGTTAGATCAATTATTATCTTAACAAATATACTTAACATAAAATTGGTCCACGGGACTCTCCTTCAGAAGAGAAAAGAGAACAACAGCATTGTACATAAATAGAAGGTAAAAGCTTATGGGGTATATAACACCTTACATATAAGTTAGCTGGAAAATCCAGGTACTCAAGTCACTCATTGCTCCAGTGGTGGAATACTAGATTACAGACATTATTCTAAGAAGGATTCATTTTGCATAGTGGTTGAGTATATAGACCCAAACCAGAAAAATCTGATTCTAAATTCTGGCTCCAGATCTTACTATCTCTGTGACCTTAGACAATTCTCTTAACATCTGTGAGCCCATTCCTGAAAAGTAGAGAAAATGTGTACGTTATGAGTTATTTAAGGAGTAAATAAAATAATTAGTAAAACCAGCACTGTATCTGTTATCGTTGATATTTTATCATTATAGTTATCATTATCACTATACCTATAGGTGTTTTTAGCATTAGTAGAAAAGAAATGGTGGTTAGTATCCCTATTTATATAATGAAGTAGAAAATGACTCCACTGCCTTCTCTTTAAAAGACTCAATGGTTGTGATCACAGGAAACATATTTTAGGGACTTATGTTGAATGTATAATGTTTTAGAAAAATTGTCTTGAAATAACAGTTTTTTTGAATACTTTCAGACACATTTTGTCAGTAAACCAATTTCTTTTGTTTCATCCCTATTATCTTAAATTATATAAAAGATCAGGATGAATGGCATGAGAAGAGAGAAGTATGATTTAGGGAATATTTCATTCAACAGAATGAGAAAACAAAACTCTTCAGCTTTTTGAGGGTGTCTAGGATGGAGAAGGTAGAAGTGGTTAAAAAATACATTTTCAAGAATGGTGACAAGATCTTGGTGTTAAAAATTTGAAATGGTGGAAAA
Source organism: Galemys pyrenaicus (assembly GCA_019455555.1). NCBI lineage: Eukaryota > Metazoa > Chordata > Mammalia > Eulipotyphla > Talpidae > Galemys > Galemys pyrenaicus. The sequence continues at coordinate 5,821,956 of JAGFMF010011862.1, forward strand.
GGAAGAAAGGGGCATTAGTTGTTATGAGCCTAGCATTCTTATCTGAAACTTCAGCATGTTAAAGTTCAATGATATATGTGAAAATTGCCTAGGTAGTCACTAAATATTAATTATTATTAATATTTATTTAACAAGTATTATTGAACATCAACTGTTGGCCAGGCACTATAGAAACAAACACAGCCATAAATGGTCCTAGCTTTTGTAGAGCTATTAATCTAGGGGAGAAATTATTATATAATTAGTTGCATGAAAACATATGTTAGAAACAGTGATAAGTGTTATAAAGGTAAAGAATTAGATACTATGAAAAAAAGCTAATAGGTTCTAATTTACATTGTGAAATCAAATCATATCACTTCACCCCCTTGGGGAGTCTCATAGGAGACTTTTTCATTCTAGAAAAATTGTATTTTTAAAAAATTTTTCATTGTAGAAAATATTATTACTCTTTATTCTAAGCCCTTGACTAGAATATGAGTCCAAGGGATCCCATGAAAGTCCTAGACAACCCAAAGTATAGTGGTTTTTTTTTTGTTGTTGTTCTCAGAGCACATGGATATGGTAGGGGGGCAATTAGGTACTCGAAGGGGAAACAATTCAACTAACTCCTACATGAGATTTTTCTCTTGTTCTAGTGGTGACTATTGAACTTTAATTAGGGAATACTCAATAAGTGAAAACTTTTTGAATATACATTTGGAAACAGAAAGGCTTAACACTAAGTTTTGATATGTCAATCACTAATCTAGACATTTGTTTTGAGAGGATTATAGAACATGAGGCAGAGTTACATGAAAAAGATCTACTAAGGTATTATTTATTCTATAAAAAAATTAAATGTCCACCAATATAGGAAAGGTAAAATATATATAGTGCATGCATGTGATAGAATTGTATAACCATTAAAATAATTTAGAGAAGGCTCACAATGTCTCATTAACTGGAAAGTGAAGTTCCTTTGCATAACAGAATAAAAAATATAATCTCAACTATGTGAAAAAGTTATATGTAAAGGAAAATGTGTTTTTCTCCTACATTGTGGAATAATAGGTAACATTAATTTTATCTTATTTTCTAAAGTGAACATGTAGACTAACTAGAAAAAAATCACCCTGTATTGTAGTTATTTGAAAACTAACACATTGGCACAAGACAGAAGGCGTTCATGTTCAGTATTTCAACACTATAGTGGGAAGTTAGAAGTTGTGTACATCAGTCAGTCAACAAATATTCTTGCATTCAATCAGTAAACATTTATTGATAATTAGGTGTGCATCAGGTACTTGTGGTGTTAGGAGTGACAGACAAAAATGGAATTTTCATGCCCTGGTATGACGTGCCCATGGTTTAATTCAATGGAACAGCCCTATAAATAAAGACCTTCAGATGATGTTACAGTTGCTATAATGTGGATCTGAATAAAGTGCTATGGTAGCACAAAATAGTGTGTATATATGTGTGTGCTATACACATATGCATGTATACACATCAGGGAAGGTTTGCTAAAAGATATGATATTTAAACTGAGTTGTGAAGCATGACTAGGACTTAGGAAAGATAGGATGAAATTCCTGCCAAGGGATAGCTCATGCCAAGCAAAAGTTACCTAGTGGAACAGTGAAGCATATGGTGACCTCTAAGTACATTGTTTATATATTTGAATATAGAGTTGATAGTTGGCATAGTTTGCTCACAGCTCAATGGAGAGGGGTGGTGGATGGGGCACACAACTGGGATGGCAAGCAGACACCAGACCATTAGGTCCTTGTGTGTCATGCATGAGTTTTTTCATGAAGACTTTTAATTAGTAAGTGAGGGAATTCTATTTGAATTTTAGACAAGTATTATCAACACAATAGAGGATATGTCAAAGTGGGATAATTTTGGAAGCAGAAACAATAGTAAAAAAGTTCTTGCAATAATCCAAGTGAGAACTGATGAGACCTGAATTAATATAACGAGAGTAAGGATTTAAAGACAAGCAGGAATTTGAGAGATTTTGGTGAGTCAGAGTTGGTGGGACCTTGCAGTTGGTTGAATAAGGAAAGTGAGAATGTGGATTCCTGGTTTCTGATGTGACTGATCAGATTGCACCATTTACTTATATAGAAAGTACCTGTCTACTTACAGAGGATCTGTCATGCATTGGACATGCCACAAGATACAATGGCATTTACATATTTACAATATGTGCTTCTCACAATATGTTTATTTGTAATATATGCTTCTTTAGAATAGTATATATTGTATACAGCATATACTTCTATACAGTATTAACAGTATGTATGTTAGATGAAAGAAAATATATGGTCAAGCAAAGGCATGTAGATGGGAATGAATGTTGTTTATTTTCAGTCTCTGAGAAGACTACTAGACTAGTGCAGAGCCTACCCCTTTATCCTTCATTCCTTTACTCTTTGCTTCAATTGAAACCTAACCCTCTGTAGACATCTCATAGTTACATAGTTACTCACCAACCCCATCCTGTGCTCCCTAAAAGAGAACTGGTGAATGCCTACAGAGTCTATTGATTTTGTCTTGCACTGGCATCAACCAGTAAAGTTTCTTTTTAAAATTCACGCTACTCATCTTTTTTTTTTTTAAAGATTTATTTATTTATGTATATAAGAACTGAGGTACAGGCCAGAGTCCAGGGAGGTGAGCGGATTCACCAGACAGAATAGGGAGCAGAACAGGCAGATCAGCTGAAACACACTGCTGAGGGGAGCAGCGGGCGAGGCAGGAGAGGTCTGCTGCGCCTTGTGGGTCCCCTCCCTGGCCGGAGGCAGGGATCAAACTCGTGGTGCAGTGGCTGCGGTTCGCTTCATAGTGCGTTGCTTAACCCACAGTGCCACCAGGGAGGCCCCGCACTGCTCATCTTTACCAAACTTTTCATACTTCTTGACATTGTCTGTTGACCTCAGAACATTATTTAATGTTCCTTGATATTATCTGCTTGTGATTTAAAATAACAAACAGTAAAATTTCTTTTTGGAGTAGAAAAGAAGTTAAATACAAATGGTGGACTGGAGACCATATTTGCAACACATATGACAAAGACCCTTAATTTCAGAGCCTTTCAAGTAAATAAGAAATAATTGGACAGTAGAAAAACATGGTTATAGATAGTAAATTTACAGAAAAAAGTACAGTGACCATGAGAACAGTGAATAATGTTAATTGAACTTACCAATAATTAAAAAAATGAAAATCAGAACATAAGTTTTCACCTATGTGAAACTTATTCACATATTAACTTAATGATAATTAAATAGTTTGTTCATATCTAGAGTTGGTGAAAGTGTGAATAAAATAGATCATTTTCATATGTTCTTAGTGAAACCTGATGGACAACTAGTGGTTAGAGGATGAACCTTTGGCTGTGTAAATGATGAAACAAATATTGTTGGATTTTTTAAACAAGTGTGAAAGACGATAGCTGCATATTTTGGTATCTTGACTATTGTAGGGCTTCATTGCATTTCAAAAGAATCACCTTGACTTTGTGTTACTATATAGTTTGTGGCCATTCATGTAGAATATTCTTTCTTTTTGACCTAATAAAGAAGTGCTTGTCAGTAGATACTTTTAATTTTATATATTAATTTCCCACAAACTTTTAATTAATTTTTGCTGGTCTATTTGTCATATATTTATACTTTCTTTGACCTACTTTTAAGAGAAGGTTGTAATTAGAATCCCCTCATAATTATCTTTTTTTCCTGTTCTTGCTATTAATTTTTATTCATTAATGTTGTCAGTACTTTCCAATTCATTAATCAGAAAAACTTGGTTTTAGAGCAGCTGTGTACCAGGCACTGTTTCAGGCCTTGAGGACACAGCAGTCAATAAGACAGATAGAGCCTATTGAATCTTCATTTGCACACACAGCTGGCATCAGATGTTGTTCTCTTTTTATTAATTTTTCAAATATGTATTGCACACCAACTGTGTTTTGTGCAGTATTTACAGCTCTAGTGAACAAGAGAGAAATAGTGTCTGTGTTTAAGTTACAAACATTTGCTTTCTGGATTTGTTATGGTGGAATTTGTTATGGTGGAACACAGATCAGGAAAGCTGAGGATAGGGAACAGACATATGAACAAGGAGTTAACAAGAAAGTATCAGAAAATGATAAAACAGTGTTATTTTATCTAGGCTTCTTAGAAAATAGCCTAAGATAAAAACTTGCATGATTATACTTCATTGGGGAAAAGTTCCAGGGACACAACAACAAGGCAAAAAGGGAGAGATGCAGAGGAGGGAGTGGCAGTTCAAAGGTTGCATTACCAAACTAGACACAGGTTTTCTAGAAATATAACTGGATGCTCATCTTACTGGATATTTCCAGAAATGGCTGCATCAAGTTAGTCTTTGAAAATAGCGTATATAAGGGGGAGAGCTAAGGCTGAATTATTGATCTGCTGCCTCCTTGGCATCACCCGTCTCTGCTAACTACCCTGTGAGTCTCTCCAGGCATCCTCTGGAAAAACCAGATCCAGAGTTCAGGTCAGCTGTATGCAGATGTGGTGCTCTTTCCTTGTTAGTTGGCACTGTCTGTGGCGTTTGGTGGCCTCTAAAAGGATACAGTGCTGGGCCATAAATCGGGGCTTTGTAACTGAAAGAACATAGTGACTACTAAGGTTATATCTAGCGGGGAGGCAAGGCTAGTGGCTGAGGACCTAGAGTAGCAAGAGACAGAAATATATGTGCCTTGTGGGCCTGTGGTAAGGCACAAACTGGACCTAGGATAGTTAAGTCATGGAGCCAAGGAATGATTGGGTGGTTGTAAAGGAGGAGGTAGCATTTAAGACAAGATCTGCTGAACAAGGATAATCCAGCCATTCTGCAGGAATAGGGAACAGATAGTGTTAAAGACCCTAATTAGAATGAACAAGGATTACTTTGGAAGGAACCGGAAGTTAAGTGTGTCTAAGTGAGACCGGAAAAGAGTGGAAGGGGCTGAGCTCTGAGAGCAGGCAGGGCTCAGGGCCTGAGACTGTTAGGGCAGCAGGAGGATTTGGATATTTATCTTAAGTGCAGTGGAAAGTCTTTGGAACATGTGCAGCAAGGGAGTTAAGAGCTGATTTGTATTTTAGGAAGATCTATCTCCCCTGCTCCTCAGAGGATGCGGGAATAGAAGCAGGAAGGTCAGCGAAGAAGTATTTGGGAACATCACCTCCATGAAAAAATGTAGGGCTTTTTTGTGCCAGGTCGCTATACCCATTGTTTTTGTTTGGCTTAAAATGTTTGATTCAGTTATTGAAATGAACAGTGATGTTGATGCTTCTCCCTTGAGGTTTCACCTTCAGTATATTAACAACATCAGATGATCCACTAAATACCCCAAATTCCAACATGGTGATCGTTTTTGAAGCAGCTGGTTTTTTGTGACAATGCTTATCATCAGTTCATAAACCCAGACAAGTTCCTTGCCCTTTGACAACCAACAAAACTCGATATGGAACATAACTTTGTGATTGGCATCCGAATCTTAAAGCAAGGCAGATAACCAGGTTTTGACATACTCTTATTTTATTTTCCACACAATTGACTGCCCTGACAATGAGTCTAAAACCTTCTTTTAGATTGCTGAGCAGAGTTTTGGAAGCTAGTGCTTGGCAGTGAATGATGCAGAACTTTGAAAAAATGAGAGTATTTCTCCATTGACCCTCACCATAATCCTGATTATGAAAATTTGGCACTGCTGTTTGTTTGCTTCATAGAGACTATGTTAATTAAGGTTCTTGATTTAATACACAAAGTCCAACTGACCACCTTAAAGGAAACAGAACAAAAAGGTATTCAAATGATAGGCAATCAGCAGATGGAGGAAGAAACTGGGAAAATCAGCAAAAGCCAAAGGGACAACTGTGTTCAGTGGGGAATGCTTCTAAATTACCCCTACATTGAGGGAGTTTGGCTACTATATATTTTGAAAAGAAATAAGGTATAAGGCAAGAGTATTCACTGCAAATACAACCTTGTATTTGCAGCACGTAGGTTAGTGTGTGTATTTAATCTTTTATTTCTTAAAAAATACATAACCTCAAAGATAGCTGTTATTGGGTCAGTCTCCCCACCTTCATAAAATGGCCAGCTTCTTTAGTGCTCCAACCCAAATTTAAGTACAATTTCCTTTATTATGTATAACAACTTAAGAGTTATGATCTCTAACAAAACTTAAAATTTGATTACTAGCTCTCTGAGAACTTTTTTTTCTCTTCAAGTTTTAGGACATACCCAAGTAGCAAGAATTCTTGAGAATTTTTTCAGTGGTGGGAGTTCTTTCTGTTCCTCAAGATTCAAAAGGATTATTTCACACAACCTTTGTAGCTATGTGTTGGATAATCTACCTCAGCACTTCTAAACTGTGGCACAGCTGATCACATTGGAAGAGTAAAAATAAAAAAAAAAAAAACATCTGTAGCTGCAAATTGTAAATTAGATGGTATTCAAATTAGAAAGGCCACATAGTGCCATTTAAAGACATGTTTATACAGATAGCACATTAAGGAGATTGAATCTTTGAAGAATAACTTGAACAACACTTGCTCAGGTTTTTTTTTTTTTTTCCTAAAAAGGTCGTGTGTATAGTGGGGGAAGGAGCGGAGAGAAATTTTTGGAATTGATTATTGTAATTTAATATTTTGCATGAGATTAATGGCAGTTGTTGAGAAGTGAGGTTATTGTAGGTATCTGGTCAAATCTGTTTCCTGGTAAGTCAAATATTTGTTTACTTTTTGTGCATCTGTTTTTGTGATCTACTCTCTGCATCTTAAATGATATCTGAAAGCAGTGAAAGCCTTCTGATTTATACAAAGCAGAGATAGAATATATTTTAATGACATGAAAAGTGTTAGAGAAACAAATGTTGGAGAGATTGAAGTTCATTTTTTGCAGAAAATAATTTCCCATGATTTTGATTTGATACATGTATCTTAAAACGTAAACCTTTATCAAATAGATTATAAATAACATCCTCCTTTGTACTGAACCGGTTTGAATGAGCATCAGATGATGGAATATTATACACTGAGTCAGTTATTGGGCTTACTACAAATTCTTCCTCACTATTATCTCTAAAGCTCCCTTACCCTTCTTTAGTTTTTTACTTTATTTTATTTTTAAAGATTTATTTATTTATGCATACAAGAACTGGGGTTTAGGCCAGAGGTGTGGCAGGTGAGAGGATTCACCAGAGACAGAATGGGGAACAGAACAGGCAGAATGACTGAAATATACTGCTGAGGGGAGCAGCTGACAAGACAGGAGAGATCTGCTGCGCCATCTCTCCATCAGCTCCCTGACTGGGGATAGCTTCACAGTGCTGAGTTTTTATTTTAAAAAGAAAATATATTTTCAGATTTAAAATTACATGTATAATAACAATGTGATTTTGAAAGTACTCATCCTCTATACTTAAGACATTGATATATAATATTCATGGTCACCTGTTTTTTTCCTTTGAGAATTGAATGGTGTAGAAAATTAGATTATTTTTCTGATCCCTTCCAGTTCTTAGGCATCTATGATTCTGTTTATATGTGCACCATTTCTTTGGACTTTTATCACTTATTAGTATGTGTGGTTGAGAAAGTCCTGTTTTGTAACTACTAGTTTTTTGGACTTCTTTTATTAATATTAGTAAGTAGGCAGTAATATGGATGGGAAAATCATATTTTCAACTTAATCTCACTAATTTAGTAATGAATGGTATGTCTAGGAAATGTTTCTAGTTCTTTTAAAAGTTAATATATAACTCCTAATGTCCATTCTTATAATTCAAATAATCATAGAATTCTTAAACAGAAGCTGGTAATTATCTTTTTCAGAAGATATTAAGAAAGAAAAATCTGATAGATATTAGAACAACTTGTCTTGGATATGAAGTTTTGATAATATGGAAAATATATAATTAAAAACTTTTTATTAAGAAGCACAATAAAATCTATAATTATGTATAGTCATATAAAACTATTTTACACCTTTTACTTGATGGAATCTGACCACAGTGTTTGATTCAATCACTTGTTTTCTCTTTTATCAATTACTCTTCCCCAATGTATTATATAAAGTGAAATGTGCCAAATGAATTTCTCACAGAAGAATAAACCTTTTGAAAGATCATGAGTCTTTCAGCTATATCTACTTAGAATGATTATTAGATCAGTTGAAATATCTATAAGCTTACCTTGATGAGCTACAATTTGTCAATGCTATACACATGAAAGTCGAGTGAAAGAAAACTTTCCCAAAACAATCTTTGATTTCAACTAGACTCTGATAGTCAATAATACTCTTTGCCAAATATTTCAGACTCTCTGCCTTGCAGGCATCATATGATTATACTAGGATGCTCCTGGTGACTGAGTAGGCCATGGGCCTTGTTCTGACCTATAAGTGGAAATGGAAAAAAAAAAATCTTTGTCACTTCTAGAAGTGGACATTATCTGATTTCCTATTCCAGACCCTTTAGAACTTTCTTCCCCTTTGTCATTGAGATTAGTTGGGAGTGGAGGGTAACAGTGTTTGTGGCTTCTTCATCATTTTGAGTCATAAGGTGCAGAGATATGATATCTCCTGTAATGGACTTATAGGGTAATAGAAAAGTAAATCTTAATGGTTGTAAAATAAGGATTAGGAAACTATAGTCCATGAGCCAAATCTAGTTAGCAACTTGTTTTTGTAAATAAAATTTTCTGGAAACACATCCATGTCCATTTGTTTATGTGTTTATGTATTGTCTGTGGTTGCTTTCCTGTTACAACACTATAATTGAGTAGTTTCATTAGAAACTGTATGGCTAACAATCGCTTCTCGGCCTTTTGGCTAAGATCAAGTGTAGAAACTGTATGGCTAACAATGTGAAAATACTTATATTACATTATATAACCCTTTACAGAAAATGTTACCTACTCCTGTTCTAGTGATGGATCCAGTGATCTTTTCAGATGGATTCATATTGTAAAGACTCAGTGGTACAACTGTCACACCAGGTTACAGATTTTTACAACCTGTCTTATTTAAGCCCAACTAAAGAGAGTTACCCAAACAAAGAATATGGATATAGTTAGTAGTAATGGAAATCTTTCATCCTGAAGTGCATTTGCTTTTAGAAAATGTTATGCTATTCTGTGGTTGAGTGGTTGGATGAAACATCAGATTATAGATGCAAAATGTAATTTTTTCTTGTCTCTAAGTGAATTTAAAAAACTTTATTTAAAGAATAAATGTTCTTTTTCTTTTGAAAATAAGAGATGTTCTAAGGAAATCTTGGTGCAGTGATAACTTTGATCATTATTATGCACTCCCTACCTTTCCCCCTACTTTGGGAGTCTTCAGCATAATTCAACATAATATTTACAGATTTTCTTTCTTTAGACCTTAGTTTATGCTGCTTCTCCCTCAGGAAAGGAAAGAGTGCTCCTAAACCCAAATCTTTGCCTTTTCACAGCCCATATTGTTTGTAAGCTCTTCCTTAAAGTCCTCACTATTTCTTTCTCCCTTTCATAAACCTCTCCAATAATTTATGTATATTTCCTTTTCTGCCTTGTGAATTCTGCTTCTTTATACACATGCTTTAATCTACCTAACTACATCACAAACCTGAAGTCAAACTCATTTTTTTTTTTTGCTTTTTATAATTATCTGGGCACTTAGAACAGTATGTTTCAAATAAGAAGAATATTTATTGATTAAGTGAATGAACAACTCAACTTCCCTTTTCAGTATGGGCTATGATAAAGAGGGAAAAAGGAATAAATAGATTGTGTAAGTCATTCTTTGACCTTGTTCTCTTTCTAACTTTTAGGTAGTGGTAAGAGTAAATGTCTTGCTGTGAGCAGGTGCTTAATTTTATTTGAACTGTCACCTAATATCCTTTCACCTATTAAATTTATCTAAATCTATATCACAATCTCCCCACAGTCGTCAAAATGCTCATTTTATTCTTTCTTTAATCCTCAGTCTTTATTGCTTTTATTCAGTCTGTGATAACTCACATAAAATTTTTATCACTTGTTAGGTACTACTTTGTTACTTTATATATTTATATCTACATATATACATATAATAAGTACATGTGTGTGTTTATTCTCATTTAATACTTATAATAACCTTATGATTAGTTACTATTAATTCTCTCTCACAAGTGAGAAAACTGGAGCTTAGGTATGCTAAGTAACTGCCTCGCATAGTTATTACCAAATATAGGAGTAATGTAGTCAATCTCCAAAATCTACTTCCCTAATTTGTAGAAAACTGCTTCCTCAAAGAATTTGCCTTCACTCATTTCCATTTTTTATGCTACATCAAGTCTGGTTTGACATATCAGTCAGTTTACATTTAAGCATCTAGCATGGGAATATACCTTAGAGTTATAAACCATGTTCCTCTAAGGTACCTGCACATTAGTTCACAATAGAAAATATACAAATATCAAATAATTAGTGGAAAACCATATGTGTTGAGTGCTAAATTGGGTAGTACAGAGAAATCATGGCTTCATAGTTGTTAGAGTCAAAGAAAGGAACTTTTGAGGTCAACTAGGCCATTGTGCTTGTTTTACAGATGAGCAGCTTGACAGCCTATAGGGAGGTGCTAATTGTGTGATACAGAAAAAATAACAACCAAAGGTGCTTAAAGAGATTAGGGGTGGGTGGGTACATCAAATACAGTTAGAGGAAAGGGAGATTGGTGTTGATAGTTGTCACCTAAGAGTGATTCACAAAGGAAGTGGAACTTAATTTCAAACTCAAAGAATGGGTAAGTTGTATTTGGGCAGAATGTGTGTTGCCTGGATGAATCTGTGAGTATACACATATCCCCGGAATTTTTTGAATAAAGTCGTGAAGTGACTGGAGTATGGATTTTTTTCTCTCTTCTTGTCACTGTTATATCCCCAGTATTGATTGTTAGTGGTGGATAAGGGATTTAAAAAGATATAACTGTCTGATTCTCACTAGGATTAATTGAATCTGAGTCTTTAGGGGTTGACTTGAGACATCAGTATTTTTAAAAAACTCCCCAGATGATTCTACTCTGAAGACAGGATTGAGAACTATGGAAAAGTATGGGTAAAGATCTTTTTATGATGACACCATTTAGTAGAGGAGTAAGACATGAAGGAATAACAGAAGTGTAATTAAGAATCTATGGTCAGTGCTGTATAGTCAGAAAATAGCATAATAAAATGGAAGGATTTGAGAGGAGATAGATGGATGAGAAGGGTTAGTTGGAAAGACCTTTTAGAAAGCAATTATAGTAATTATGGATTAGAAGGCTGAAGCCTAGCCTAGGGTCATTTTTCTGGAAATAGAAAGGAAAGGTGTAATATGAGAATTTTCACAAAAGTTTGCTCTTGGTAAAATCTTAAGGATGAGAGAGAAAAGAATAGTCTAAGAAATTAAGTAACAAATTATAGGTTACCTCATTCAAACTTTTTAGGGTTATATTTTAGGAATGGAAACATTTACTGAAGTAAAAAGTACTGAAAAATTAACTTAATTTTCAAGGAGTCAACATTTTAAACTGATGATTTTTGAAATCTGATGGATGATTTTGAAATCTCATAATGACTTGTAGAAAAAGTAATTTTCTGTTGCTAGGTTTGCTTGGGCAGTCAATGAATTTTCTTAGATTTATGCTTCAAAAAATTTATGTCTCCTTTTCTGATTCCCTTCTCACTAGTAATGGAGTGAAATATAGTTGCATAGTAGTTCCACTTACAGAAATTCTTAGTATGCTTTCCATAGACTGTATTAATTAGTGTTAGATTTATTTGAAATATCACAGACAATTTACTTAACTGTGGCTTAAAATCATTAGCAGTCCGAAAGGGCATAGTTGCTGGTGTGCGTTCAGGAGCTCAAGGGTATCAGAGTTGAAGTATCTGAGATTCTTAGACTTTCATGACAGCTATGGTAATTTTGGTCCTCATGTATTTTCCAAAGACCAAGAAGGAGAAAATGTGATAAAGGACTACAATTTGCATGTATATTTCATTGGTCATTACTGTTTGCAAAAAAAAGTTAGGAAATTCACTGTTTCAACCAAGCATAGTTTAGGATTCTATTAGTGAGAAAGTCACATTGGCTAACCATAATTCTCTTCTCCCCTCTCTCCTTTTTTTCTCTCTCTTTTTTATACTTAATGAATCAAAAGACATATTAAACATCTACTTTGAATTTCTTTCATAGGGAACAGGACAAACATAATTTACTTTCTCAGTGCTTAGAATCTGAAAGGGAGGTAAGCCTTGTGGCAAAAAATAGCTCACATTTAATTAGCTGAAGGCACGATAAGTGATACCAAATAAAAAAGTAAATAAAAAAATCGTTTTACTTATTTCTTTCTCCTTTTAACTTTTCATTTTTTGTGTGTTAATCTTATATTATTTCTGTATGTTTCTTTAAATTACATTGAAATAAACAGTTGTATGAATTAATAATTCATTCTATATGTAATATGAAATGGTCCACTTTATTTAATCTGTTTTTAAAAGTGATTTCAAGGTCCCAATAAAATAATAAAAAATTAAGGTGTAATTGTGCTGCTGGTCCTTTAATGAAGGGTCACAACTCAACAGGCTCTGAGCATATTCATTAATATCAAGATCTAGGAGCATTTCAAAAGATAGAAAATTATGGAAATTCTTATGTAAAATCATAGTGGTTTTCCTTGCCTCCAAATCTGATGGAGGTTATGCAGAGTGGCCAGGTGGGTACTGTGCAGGCGGAAGAAATTCCATGATTAGCAAATCCCTAGTATTATAAGGGGTCAATTGCAAACCTTCCTAACCATTGTGAGAACAAGAGCCAGAATGAGAGAGTGCATGAGAGAGAAAGAGATCTATTTGTTATCCTGTTCAAAAAACAAATCTTTGCTTCAAAGGGAGATATTGTCACTATTTTGAAGGCTGTTCACTATAACATCCTTGATGCCAACCATCCTTGATGCTTGTATCAAAATATCGAGCTACCATGGTCTCTTCTCATAAGAGGCAGAATTCTCTTACAGAGAAGTTTGTGGAGAATTATTTCCCAACAAAGTCTGCTCATTCACATTGTCAAATACCACCTTTAACAGATACTGCTTTTTGGTAACAGCTACCATGAATTTTGCCATTTTAGCCACATTTTTGCAAATAACGGTTTAGTAGAACTATTAGACAGTCTCCTAGTTAGTTAATATTTCCTATAATGTGGAGACAATGTTCACTGTTTCTTAGAGAAAATGCTTCCTAAGGAAATTGAGGCTGCTGCTATTTGCAAAGATGTTAAAAATAAGCCAATGAGCCATTAATGTTAACTAGTCTCCAAGTAAGAGCTAAAAACAGGCTTTGATTTCAGCAAGGTACCATCAACTGGTGGCACTTCAATTTAATTTCCCAAAGGGAAAAAATCTGATAGTTCTCTTTCTCTCCCTCACCTTGTTTCTACCCACAGAAAATATCAAAATGGGCACCCTAGCCATTTAGCTTATGTGCTTTTCAGTGTCTCCTGAGACCAAGACCAAGTGGTCTCCACTTCCACATTAGAATTTCCTCCTTTAGGGGTAGGTATAATTCTTTAGAAATGTTCAAATATTTAGAAGTAGGTCAGGGTGTATTTGAAGGAAAACCTAATTTTCTTGACCCGGAAAAGGAGGTAAAATGAACTCTGAGTGGGATATGGCAGTAATATGGGGGCCCTTGGGAGACTAGGCTGATTCTAGTTTTAGGGACTTTAGTCTTTATTCTGTGGTTTTAGTCTGTCCCTGATAATGAACCCCCCAAAGACAGAGATTATGTTGATATAACTTAACCTGTGTAATATGTTATTGTAATAAGGGAGGTAGTGATAGGGCTTAAAACTTCATTTCCCACTTAACAAGCATTTTATTAATTAACTAATTAATTTCTTACAATGCTTGCTTTCTTTTCTAGGTATAGTCCCCATAGATTTTCCACCACCAATTCACCTGTGCACCATCAACATAGTCCCTTAACAAGCATTTTTTCAGCACCCACTTTATGACATATTCTGTAATGCATAGAATTGGGGGTTCTCCCCAACAATGTGTGGGTGGTTCAATAGAAAATAATACCTAATACTGTTCATGTTTCTGGTACTCTTCTAAGTGCTTTTCTTTTTTATTCATTATTTAATAGCATTAACTCATTTAATTCTCACAAATTTACATTTACACATGTGGTAACTGAGAAACTGAATAATGTCCTAGCTATTGCTTGGTATAGTTTTGTCCTTTAGAAGCTTATAGATTGACTTTATTTGTACGATATATTGCGGTTCCAAAAGTGATTCAAAAATACTGTTCCATAGCTTTTTTTTGGCTTAAACTTGGTTCTCAATTTGTGCTTCAGGGCATGCTGCAGCAAATACATGGTGGTCATGCAATATTTTAAATCTTTGTTTACCAAGGATACTGTGAACTGAGGAAGTTTGAGAGCCTTTGGTTTTTAAGTAAAGACACACACATTAGATGGTGAGAAGTGTCTGGACCCAATGGTTGGCGGAGTATCTACTCTTGACAGAGCAGCAGGGGTCAAATAATCACTTATTTGAAAAGTAGTAGATATTTCTGGATTTGTCTACATTTCGATTTTTACAGCTCTGCTCATTTTTGTATGATGTGGTAATTTTATATGACTACCCTTAAACATGCATAGCTAAGTGAAATACACTTTCTATTATAGAAAATACTTGTATTTGTATAATGTTGATGTCATGCAGCAATTTTTTTGTACAATGGTATTTTTGGAAAATAATTACAAGAATAGTTTTAGGTATTGGGAAATTCATTGATGATCTTGAACTAATTCCTATAATTATCTTTAAGTAAACCTGCATACACAGTCAATGATATGACTTTTCATGCAGTTAATGATTAAGCTGAAAAGATATTTTGAATAAATACGATATTTGAATCATATGATAAAATGATGCAATTTTAGTAGCAAATAATTGTAGTTGAAATCTTTTTTGAAATAGTAACTATTCAAGCTATAGTTGGCTAAAAATAGAAATTAAATTGAGCTGTCTTCTTAGCTTTATTTATGAGACCAGTTTGGATGGTTATTGTACATCTCCAGCTGTAAAAGTCTATATGTTATATGGCTGATCAAACTCTGAGCAAACCACCACAAATATTCTATAGGTATAATTACCAAAACTTAAAATGCTAGAATTAAAATTTTTGAATACTTGTTCATATTTTTCTGTTTAATACAAATCAAATAGTTTTCCTTTATTTAAAATAAAATAATTAAAAAATCCTTTTTGTCTGTGAAACTACACTAGTTTCTTTAACTTCCTAAAAATCAATCCCAAGTCAGCTTTCTTTCCATCATATGTACAAAAACATAGGGTTAACTATTATTGCTTTTTTAGAAATACAGATGTTAAAAAAAAAAAGACTTAACTAACCTTTGAGTACTAATTTATCACATGTAGATTAATTTATGCTTTCCAGGGTATTTGAACATTTTCTTTCTAACAAGGTATAATATCCTATGGCCTTTTTTGTTAATAGAGTTGAAGCTTTATTGGATGGATTGGCCACATTGACACACCATTATGATGCTAAATAAAAGTAGTGGTTTAAAAAACACCACCACCACCACTCCTGGTACTCAGGATGTTTGCCAACACAGAATTTGTTCACTCACACAGTGCATTAGGGCAAAGTCCTTTGAAGTCAGAGACTGCTGATTGTACATGACTTCTTAAAAAAAGACCTCTTTTTAGTCAAAGAAGCAATCCAGTGTCGTGTATCGATTTGGCAACATCACAGCTGCTTCTAATAAGTGGGATGGAAGGGCCGTTTCTATGGGGCTGGAATTACTTTTCGATTGCTGGGGCCACAGTGTTGGTACTCTTATTTTGCTGTGCCACCTTTTCTGATCAATACTGCATCACCCAGCAGATAGTAATTAGGTTTCAGAGAGCCATTCAACAAAGATCTGTGTTGACTGCGATAGACAGAGCCAAGGAAAAGGTCACACAGAATCAGCAGCCAACTAAAAGGTGATGGGTAAAGAAAAGACCCCTTGCCTGAGAAGTACTTAGTTCTTTTTTAATTACTGTAATTTTCAACAAAAGTCAGAGAGTGAGATGATGAAGTGAAGCACTTTCCTCCCTGCTGTTCCTGATGAGGCTTGATAGGCCTCGAAATTACGCATTGACTCCCCGTTTGATTTCTCCCAGTGTTTAGTGCTAATAACCTGTAGGGCCTCTTTTTTTTCTTTGTACCTCTCAGTCCTAGTGTCACTGCAGTAATTACACTGTGTGAAATCTGTACTGCAATCACAGCTGCCAACTTCCAGCTTCACAGGCTGGGTCAGGCTGAGTATGGCAAAAAAAAAAAAAAAAAAAAAGCTAATAGCTAAGAAAGAGGGAAAGGTTTTTTTTTTTTAATTCCTGCAATGTTATAATGAATCTAATAGTCTCCTCATTTCTAAACTGTGTACAAACATAACGGATTCCTAAAACTAGGAAAGGTTGGGTGGTATGCTCTTTACTCACAATCAAACTTTTGTAGAAATTAAAATGCAGCCAGTGTCAGAAATAAATGTAGATTTTAGCTTTACTGATTCTGTGTTAATTCCAGAATGTAAGAAAATAGGTCTTTAGGTCCAGCATTGACATTCTTCTAAACAATGCTGAATTCCATGATAAAGAGTTAAAAATAAATATTTCACAGTATTCATTACCTTTTCAACAAATGCCCTTAAACTATTCTTTTGTCATTCTGAGATGCAAATCTCCCTGGATAGACAAGTAGCACCTGCTGGTAAAGTCAGGTAGTAACATTTTCTTGGATGTTGCTCTTTTGGGGAATTTGGAACTTAGATTTGAAATAACAGCAATAGCAGCCCCAAAGCTCTCTAGAAAACCAGAGTAATCTTTTAGAACCTGTTATTTTTTTAAAGGCAAAGGAGTAAAATGTTGAATAATAATTTCAGTCTTATTTTAGCAATGTAAACACATCTGTAATTTGCCATAGAACAGTTAGAGAATGCCAATTGCTAAAGCATGTCACATTCACATACTTTAATATTTTTAATAAAATGCTAAGATAAAGGGTTATTAGAAGCATGGTTGTCACAAGTCAATATTGTAATGTGGAAAATTCAGAGTTATGAATTCTAAATATCATAGGTCATATATGTAGTAAAAATAAATATTAAAATTATTTTAAGTTTGTATCTTGTGTTAGTTAGATAATTTCAACGTAACTAGAAAGGTATTTGGCATGCATACTTACAAATAGGTTATCATCTTATTCATTGTACCAAAGGTAACTACTTTATAATCACTTATTAAGTGGTTAAGTACTTGTAATCACCTCTTAATAAATTGTTACTTTATGAAAACTGCAAATTTTATGGGAACTAAAGTGACAATCAAATTAATTGCTGAAAAGTTATCAGAAAGTAATTAATTGATGAAAATAAAATTCCATTATTATGACCATCAGTTGCTTGAGGTTGTTCCCAGAGCATATGGTAGAAATGAGCTAAATATTTATTACATCAAATGATATGGAACTTGGGATACTTTTCACATAAGATCATGCCACCTACATAGCTAATCCATTGATCTTTTTGCTGGAAGTGTTATCATGAATACTTTATATTTTAGAACCAAGATAAATTCCCCCTCCCCCTTCAACTCATCTGTCAAGTTGCCTGGTAGTTCCTATTAAAAAAGAAGAGGAAATTCCTTCCTGACCTTGCAAATGATCATTTTCTTTCTTGAAGCATGAGATTTGATTGCCCTTGCAATCTGGGCTCACACTTACTGCCTGCATTGTGAATAACAGTTCCTTTCTCAGTCATAGTATTTGACTCTATGACCCCCCACAGAAATGAGTTCCAAATACAGAACCTGCATTGGAAAATGGAGAAGGGAATTCTTTGACATTAGATGGTAAGAGTGTTGAGCTAGGAACATTCTGTTCTGATTTCTCTATAAATGCAAATCTAGCTGGGTTGGAAAGGTGCTATCAAAATAGTTTTGGGAAGCATTTGCCCTATGGAATGTTACTTAAAAATCCCAGAGTGGATACTAGTGTAGTTTTTTGTCCTTATGTAGATCAGAGTAAATGGAGAGTATTTTGCCGATAAATTTGTCTGGAGGGAAGCAGCCGTTTTGTATATATTAATTCAGACTTGATTTCAGAAGCTTGCTATTTTGAATGGAACTAGTTGACCTTTACTTTGAATCAATCACTCACCTATCTGTGTTCTTCTTGGGTTGAACAAGTATCAAAATAGCATCTGATGGTTTTCAAAGGAAAAATCAATTTAGTAACATGCATAGGGGAGCTACAATGATTATGTAGGTCCTGATTTGGGTCAGGGAAGAGGGAATATAAATCTTGAGTTAAGGGCCCAGAGCACCAAAGAGAAAGGAAAAGGGGGGGATACTTCACGTGATGAAAGAATAACTTCCTTGTTACGCAGATAGAGAGGACATACTCACTAATGAACCTGTACTTGGATGATATGTTCCAAATTGCTTTTTTTTTTTAGGTCATTAGAAAGAGAACAGTGATTGGGTCTTCTATTAGGGAAAGAACAAAGCTTAGAGAATTCTAAGAATTCTTCTTAGATTAGGGGAGTGTAAAGGACTATAAGAAGGACAAAGCTCCTTAACCTCCAGGGTGTTCATTACCCTAACTCAAGAGAATCTGTATTCTTAGTTCCACATATCAAAGTGACATATTGGAAAAGTCCTACTCTGAACATATGGAGAAAAATATATATGACTTTTTGGGGGATACTGAACCCACATTTTTTATTAATTTTTGATAAGAAAAACATATACATGTTGTTTTATAGTTTAGGATGTGATTTTTCTGGGTTAAAGTTATCTCATTTGATTTTTTTAATTCTTCAAGTTATATATGTACATATTGCTATTGTTCAAATCCCCAGTAGTTGAGAACAATATTGGGAGGAAATAAATAAAATATTCAGGAAAACAACTGTTTTGGAATATTTTCAAACACTTGGGAAGGACATTTACATAGAATCAGAGGAATTATACAGATCAATTTTACCAACTTGTTTATGCGTCCAAAAAAGTTTTACCAAAGTTAGAACAAATTGATGTTCTTAATCTTGTTTCAGTTGGTGTACACATTTGAATAGGATAAAATGATGTCCCAAAACATAACTGTTTCAGTATTTCATATTCCTCCCTAATTTGTGTGAATTTGAAAGGCTATATTGCCCTTGTTCAGGAGAGAGTTTTGAAATAAAAATGAATATTTTTCTTATTAAAGTATGTTATGGCCACCTAAACATCATAACCTAAACATTTATTTTGATAATTAAGCTTATTGTTCTGTAGCATTAAGCAAATTTACTTTCTGAATCCATTGCCACTTGCATACAGAAAATTCATTTTTTTAAAATGAAAGTGTGTACCCATTAAGTACTAACTCCCATTTCTCTTTCCTCCTAATCTCTGGGAATCAACATTATCTTGTCTCTGTGAGTTTGACTACTCTAGGCACATCATATAAGTGGGATCATAAAATAGTTGTATCTTTGTGCATGTCACTTCATGTTGTGGAATATTCTTTAGATTTATCTATACTGCCTTATTTTAAGGCTGAATAATATTCCACTGGGTGTATATGCCACCTTTGTTTATTCATTACTTCATTGATGACATTCTATCTTTTGACTATTGTGGATGTGACTACTTTTAATTGAGACATTTTATTATTTAAAACACTAGTGAATAATCTCAGCAGGCAAACATCTTTATAAGATGGTTGAAAAGGAGGCTATGATTATTTCCATATCATTTTTTATTATGTCCATTATAATTCTTTTTATATACTCAAAGTATTTTATTTGCAAATATTTATTGCCTTAACTTGGAAGTCTTGTAGTTCATTGAGTGCTTATATGAACTATTAGACATTAATAAGAAAGCCATGCAAAGTGTTATAAATGTGGAGGTGGTTATGGCCAGAGTTAGTTTTTAGATCTTAATTTTATCACCTGTAGAGCATGTCTAAAAATGTATGTATGTATGTATTTATATAAGAACTGGGGTGCAGGCCAGAGGTGAGGGGAGATAAGAGGATTCACCAGAGACAGAATGGGGAGAACAACAGGTAGATTTAGTGAAATACACTGCTCATGGGAGCAGTGGGTGAGAGGAGAGGTTTGCTGTGCCATGTGGGTCACCTCCCTGATGGGATAGAACTCGTGCTTCAGTGGCTATGGATAGCTTCATAATGCTGTGTAACTTAACCCCTTACACCATCAGAGAGACCCCTGTGTATAAAAGTTTAAAGAGTTAGTTGTTGACATCTAGAAATCTGGAAATTCTTATATTAAATTCTAAATTTTTGGTTTCTCAGAAAATCTGGAACATATGGCAATGCATTGGACCACTTTTTCATATGATACTTTTCTAGAGCTGAGTAACAGTTGACACATTCACTCATTTATACTTTTATTATTGAGGTGTCAATGGTTTACAGCACCATTTATGATTCAGGGGAATAGGGATATCATCACATACCATACCTACTCCAGAGCAAATGCTGTTGCTACAGAAAGATAGAATTAGTACTCTTTATTGGTTCACATATTCATGCTTTAGCCCCTGACATAGACCTGTGCTCTAGGGCTGTGCTCTATTTGACACGTGGCTGTATTTGACATGTACTGGCTAGTCCATGTTGAGACATGTTATGTGAAATTTAGTTTGAAGAAAGAAGGTGAAATATATCGTTAATATTTTTTGTAGTTATTTGCTTCAATGGTAGTACTTTGGTCAAATAAAATATATTACTAAAACAAAATATAATTTACCCATTTCTTAACTTTATTTTTTAAATGAGATATTGTTTGCAATATTTTGTGGAAGAGGTGATAGCATTTCCTGGCCTAGAAGGCATTTACTTGCCAAATATAACTTGGTTACTTCTTGTCATTTTGAATTTAGTAACATTTTTAGCTCAGAGAAGCATTCTCTGTTCCCAAACCTATGTTAGTTAGCCATCTTTGGAAAATATCTCCTTTTTTATGTTTTTTTTTTTTTTTTGGACCTAAGAGTTTGTCTGTCTTGTAAGATTTTAAGCTCCATGAGGTAAGTTTCTTTTTAACCACCATTCTAGAATAGTAAGTATTCAGTACTTTTTAGATAATGGTGATGAAAAATGCTAAGCGTATATATAATGCAAAATCCCCAACCGCTTCAGAGGGAGGAGATTTATATTTCCGCAAAAATTTCAAAGTTTGTGTTTAGGTTTTTGGATCATGTTGTGCTGCACATAGTTTAAACATATTTTACTTTTCCCCTTTGCAATACTTAATTTTTTTCCCACTTATCTTCCTTTAATATAATTGAGAGGTGCAAGTAAACACTTAGTGCCTAGCACATTGTAAGCTCTCTAAAAATATACTCTTCTCTAATGATGAAGCAGAATATTGATCATCAAGATAAAGTATTTTGGTACTAGGTACACTTGAGAGGTCAATAATCTTGGAAAACTGAAGGGAATTCACTTTTGGGTAAATAAATAGTTATTATACTATCCAAATTCAAACTACTCTCAACAATAAAAATCAGTTTTTTATGAGCAATATTTGAAATGCAGGATAGTAAAAATTTATGATCAAGACCAAGATGTGAAAACTAAAACTAAGTTAAAAAATGTCCTGAGTCTTACACATTAGTTACAAATCTTATACAATGTTTATTTTCTTACAAACACTTCTGACCAGAATGATTATTGGCAGTAGTGGCTTCAGAAGAGGAAGCTTAATACCTAACAAGAAAAAGGAAATAGAGTCCTCATTAGGTTTTGCCAGGAGGAATGTGTACTTAGCTCTAAAGAGGATGGAGCTGTTAATAAAATTCAGTCCAAGGATTCTCTCTTACAGTCTTTCCTAATCTTATAACAAAAGTCATCCAATAAGGTAGCTCCACTTTTTAGACGTTCATTTTATGCCAGCTAACTTTTACAAAAGACCTGTATTAGTACCTGTCTTCACTAATGAAAAGAAAAATTGGATTTTCACTTTTACAAAAAAGGTGAAAGCAAAAGCAGCTTCAGCATTTGTTTTGCAGCTGCTGTTATAAAACATGTTCACCATGAACTCTGAAATTGGTACCAAGCTCTTTCTCTGGGAACTACTTTAGAGAGCTGTGTATGTATATAGCAGGTCTGTTCTTAAATACATTACTATTATTTTAGTTTCATGTCTTATGTGTTCTTTAGTATGGTGTAATATGTTATTTTTTAAATGTGAATAATCAAATTTTTGAGAATACTTGAAAAGTTTTCCACTTTGCCTTAGGAGAGTTTTCATTTATAGGAATGTTCTGTTTTTGTATATCAGGTGGACCTGTATATCATTTTAAAAGACCATCTTTGAATGTTTAAAAAAAAAGGTTACATAAAATGGAGTCATTATCCTCCTTAATTTTATATTTGTTGCATAAAGTTTTAGGACTTTCTAAAATTTCTTTTGAGAATTCTACGTATACAAACCACAGTTATCCAGGTAGTCAGTAAAGTTCTATTCATTTTAGTCATCATTTAAAGATTTATTTATTTATGCATACAAGAGCTGGGGTACAGGCCAGAGTCATGGTAGGTGAGAGGATTCACCAGAGACAGAGTGGGGAGCAGAACAGGCAGACTGACAGAAACACACTGCCGAGGGCAGCAGCGGGCAAGGCAGGAGAGGTCTGCTACGCCATGTGGGTCCTCTCCCTGGCCAGCAGCAGGGATCAAACTTGTGCTACAGTGGGGAGGCCCAGTTTAGTCCTCATTTATCAAGTATCTGCAGTTCAGTGTGCCAGTCACAGGGGATATGGAGATAAATACAGACTCAGCCCTAACTTTAGAGGCGTTCGCAGTCGGGATGAAGAGATCAGGGTGTAAGACAGACACCCTGCACAGCTACTGTAAGAGCATGGCAGAGGGCATCACAGGCTCCTGAGATATATCTGGCTGAACAAGCTTGAGATGTCCTAAGGGTCGTTAATAATATCTGCTAGTACCTAAGAGACCCCTAGGTGTCATGTTTTAAAGAAAATCATAACCTAGTGCTTATGAAAATTATTTGACTACAGAATCCCTATCACATAACACTCAGCATATAGTTCAGGAGACAGTTGTCTAATGAAAAAATAAAAGCATTTAAAAATTGAGGATTCTTCTCTGTCCCTAATTTTTCACAGGTATTTACTGGACAAATTCTCCTTAACTATTGTGCTTGGGTTTATTGGGACAATAAAAGAATTCTAACATGGGTCTTACCTCAGTGACAAACACAAGGAAAACCATGGGAACTGTTGGTTGCTGAATTGCAATTCTCAATGGATGGTTAGTTTCATGAATGTACAGGTTTGTATCATCAAACCCAATACAGTGCATTGTTTATATCAGTAGCTACCCTTTATCAATTCCATTAATGGATTTCTAGACACAAATATTTTAGGTTGAAAAATTCAGGGTTTTTTTCTGACATACATGATCCTGGATAGAGCTCCCCCCACTCTACTAGCAGCCACGTCCTGTTCCCATACATAAATGGCAGCCAGCAATGGCTGGAAACAAAGGACCCTCTCCCAGTCTCTGAATACAGTGACATTCATTCTGAGAGAAGCAGGGGCAGCTTTTTTGAAAGCCGACTTCTTCAGCTCCACAATAACACACAATGAGTTATTGACTTGTTTATATACGGAGCTCTTTTCAGTAACTAACTCTGACTCCCACAGTCTGGACAAATGATTGATTTCGTGGTTAGAAAAAGAGAAAGCTCTTGCGCTAAACTCTGTAGTGCAAACTACTTTTTCTCCATTTGTTCCTTAACTGAATAGGACCTTATTAAAATGCACTTTCCAAAAAAATACCTGCAGCTGGCCTTTATAATCATGTTTTGTATATATAAATAAGTAATTTGTCCCAGTCTTTTGTATATTAACAGGCCATTGGAAAACTTGTCAATATATATATATGAAGGATGATTGTTCTGTTGTTTATGCTATGTTGTATTACCTATATTGATCTGCATGTAAACTATGGATCAAATAATTTATTAATAAATCAATATTTGTTGGTCAAAAGTTAGATTTTTTAAGAGAACAATTTCATTTTCTTTTCTTTGGGTTCTATTGATCTACTTAAGACATTATACATAACACAACAAATACTTCACATTCGAGTCATTAATTGTTCTTCTGAATATAGAGAAGATGAATTGTGTAACCATGGGTCAGAACATTAGTTTGGTTAGACTAATAGTTCTTACATCTTTGACTAATACTTACCTGGATTGTCAAGATGAGTTAAGTAGACCTAATTCACCAACTTGGTTGATTACTGTGCCTTGTCTAAAGATAAGCATAATTGAACTTTTGGGTTTGTTTTCTCCTATAAAATAGTTATTTTATCTTACAATCATGTTAAAAATTTTACACAATTGATTTTTATGATTTTCATAAATGTGCTCTAAAATATTTAGGGGGGGGAATAAAAAACATCAGAAACACCAAGCCATGTACTACTAATGACACACATGGAACTAATTAATTCTCTGCTGTTCTGCCTGAATTTCTCTAGCAGGAAAGTCTGAGCATATTCTCTTCTCTAGACTGGCCATAGCAGAGCCACCAGAGCCAGCAAATGTCAGAGGAATTCCTCAAACTTAGGAGTAATTTCTATTATAGTCATTGCGGACACATGTTTTATATAAAGCCATATATTACTAAACTGGGACTTAAGAGAAAGTATGTCTGTCACTTTAGCATTGATAGTTTAATATGAAATAGAGTCTGAAAAATAACAACCACTAGAAATCATTTTCATTGAAATCTGTTCCTTCAGGTATACTATGTGTATTTTTTCCTTAATTCCTAAACAAATTGTTTGAAGTGAACTTACTATTTTTGAATCTTCTGTTTCTCTATAGTCCATTTTCTTGAAGCATATCTGTTCAGTGTTCTTTGTTAGAACAATTATGTTTCTTCCATTTCTGCTCCTATCCTTCACTAGTCTCTTGATTGTTCTATTCTGGTTCCATTAATAGTGAATGAACACAACTTTAACCTAAGTTTGTTTTTTTTAAACAAATTTTAGCCTAATTTTGGATAGCTAATGTTTGTTAATTACATGTTTTAAAAACTTTAGCAACAAAGTCAGACAAAAATGTGAATTAAATGTTCCTATTTAACTTGTTAGTTTCTGATGTGTACCACAAATGATTGGGAGTATTTTCTCACATAAAAAGGGCAAGATAGATTTAGAACAAAGTAACTCTACTTCCTGCTCATCCTTTTGGTAGTCATTTGCCTTTTACAGCTGTACAAAATTTTAACCATCTTTCTCTTTGAGTTTTAATTTGAAAATTCTCCCTTTTTGTACATGAACAATTAACCTCAAAAAAGCAAAACCATTGACAAAAGATGTCATATGTTTTAGATAAGAAAAGCAACTCAAAGGCATCTAGTTTTCTTAATGAATAAACAGGATATTCTCCTCATAAGTGACAGGAAAGAAAAATCCTACTATTGATAATATGTTATGGAACTTCAGGGCGAGTTGCTGTTGGCACTGCATATTATTAATACCTTGGGGTGAAAATTCTCTCTCTTCATTGACTTTTTACGTTCAATAATTTTCTCTAAATAACTATATTAAAATAGCTCTCTTTTGGAATGTTTCCAGAAAAGGCCCCATGTACCCTTTTATTTTGCTGACTATTTATTTTTCACATTCTTACTGATTCCCTATTTTGTAGTATGATGCTTTTCAGTAATGTTGACATGTTTTCCTTCAGCTTATATAGATAAGTATAGTGCTTCTTTAGAAGTTGAGTATTAGAATGGAGGTGATTTTTCCAACTGTGGTGCTTTCAAAGGTAAAGAATTCCCACCTTTGAAAGAGTTAGTTGCAAGCATTTTAAAATGTCATGGCCCTGGGAGATCTCATTAGAATTTGATTTACTGCTGTGGCACCAAAGAGTTTTGTAGCTCTGTTTTTGTTTTGTTTTGTTTCCTTTAAAAGAAAGATTTGTTCTGAGTGTTTTTGTGTTTGGAAATTAATTTGGCAATGAACAGATGAACAAGGTAAATATTCCTTGGTTACTCTCCTCCACATCCATCTCTTGAGATGCGCTAATAAAGAATAACCATAAAGACTTGAGTTAAGTGTATTGTACCACAGTTAACATACAAGCTTCTATGTATTTAATTTGAGTGTGCTATTTCACTTTTTATATTATCTATTTTGTTATACTTCATCAAAGGAACAAATATTCCTTGGGATAGTACCTAAGAACAGTGTCAAATGATAATTTTATATGTCATCATAAATAGATGTTTATTAGAAGTTCTCAGTTTAGAGCAGGTATTGGAAAATTCCTGCCTGCAGGCCCAGTTCATTCTGCCACTTTTTAAAAAAGTTTTGTTGAAATATAACAATACCCATTCATTTGTGTATTGTTTACTTCACGCTAAAGGGCAGAGTTGAGTTATTACAGCAGAAATTGTATGTTCCTTATCTTACAAATATAACTGTTTGTGGGAATGCAGACTAGTTTAGCCTCTTAAAGACAGTCTGGAGATTTCTCAAAACAAAAATAGATCTACTGTATGTCCCAGCAATCGCTTTCAAGGTATCTACCTGAATACAAAATAATAACTTGAAGGAATATATGTACTCTATATAAATTGTAGCACTATTCACAATAGCCAGGTTATAGAAACAACCTAAGTACACAATGGCATATGAGTGGATTAAGATGTGTTTTATATATATATATAAATTTACATACACACACAAAGGAATACTACTCAGCTGTAAAAAAAAAAGAGTGAATTCTTGTCATTTGTGACAAGATGGATGAGACTGGAGAAAATTATGCTAAGCAAATAAGTCAGAAAGAGAATGACAAATAAAATACTAGATGATTTCACTCATATGTGAAAATTTAAAACCAAAGGAAAGGAACAGACTAAACCAAATCAGAATATACCTTTGAAACCTGATTCTAGAATTGAGGTTTGGTGGTGAGGGTCGGAGGATGAGCAAAAGGAGAAGAGGTTGGTTCACTGGCTCTGATAGGGGATCATTCATGCTTTGGTGGTAACTGTGGTGTGATAACACACACATTTGTAGAAATGTGAACTTGTATACCTAAAACATGCATGGTGTTTTAAATCAATGTTTCTTCAATAAACACAAATGAAAAAAATGAGATAGATATTACTGTCAAAAAAATATATAGTATTTACCACTTGGCCCTTTACAGAAATATTTGTCAACTCCTTATTTGGGTGGTCATTAGATTCACCTGAAGATTCCTGAGCCTTTTTCCTGTACCAAAACAGAATCTCTGATTCATTGTGCTATACCACATGTAAGTGAATGAAGTATTCCCATGCTTGGCTATATCATAACATGTATGTAGAGCTAGATTGAAGTGGCTGTATTATTGCTCTCACTCCCATTATACTTGGAAGTAAAGGAGTGTGTCTTCAGATAGAGTGTGGATAAATATTTATGTTAACTTAAACATGGTTTGTCAAGCATACAATTGAGAAAGCACATTTAAAACATTTTGTTTCAGGGGTGGTTATTTTTAAAGAAATATAGATGAGGTCATACTTTTTTTATAACATATGGCTTAACAGTGGTAGTAGAAGACATTTATCTGGCTTTATAAATAGGGAAGATCTTAGGCAACTGTTCATATATCTCTTACTTTAACTTAATTTTTGTTCAGATTAAGATACATTATTTTTGTCATGAAATATTACAAGTTATTTTGCACTATCTAGAGTGTTTCAATTAACATTTGCTTTTGGTTTATGTCTTTGAATTCTTATTCTGACATAAAAGCAAACAATTTTTTTCTAGTGGCAATGAAAAATTTTAATAGGAAATAGCAGCCCAATCAAAAATAAACAAAAAGTAGCTGCTATGCTTATTCTGATAAAATGTTCTTATGAAGTACTCATCAGTGTCAAATGTATGCTCTTAAAGACCCCCTCCCAAATCAAATTTTAATAAACTTACAAATAATGGAAGTGGAAGTGAAAACTTCAGTGTTATAATGTTTTAAATATAAAAATGAGCTCTCAATTTATTTAATCTATGTGTAGTTTATTTTCACATGAGTCAAATTAATATGAAATCATCTTCCATGATTATGTTAAATTAGTTGTTTAAGTAAATGTTGCTATTTGTTGTCAGTAGGTACCTATTTTCACATATATATTTATTTATTTTCTAGTTGAAGCTAGCCATGGATGAAAAGAAGGAGAAAGTTACTGAAAAAGTCATTCTTTCAATGACATCAAAGGAATACCATAAGGCACAAGGAGAAGTAAGAAATTTATTTTTTAAACTATATTGTAAAAATACAATGAACATTAACTTTAAAATTAAAACAAATTTTGCTTGTGTCTGGTAGTGAACCAATGATTGGTATTTGAGAAAATAATGAAACAAATTTGGCCAAAACTAAAAATCATTTTATTGATATAGGCAGCTTGAAAAATGTGTTTGTAAGGAATAAATCATATAATTGTCTGCAAACAAAGTATCTTAAGTTGCATAAATTAAATTATTACATGTGGCTTGAATCTGGAAATTATAAAACAAGCTAACAAGAAAAACAAAATTTTGTCGAATTTTGAGTAAATACTAAATTTTATGCTTACTTTTTACTTTCTAGGAATGGAATCATTATTATGTATTTTAGAAACACTAACAGTTTTTCTTCTCATTAGATTTATTTAATTGTATTTGACAACATTTGTAGTCTCTAGGGAGTTCCCAACACCATTTCACTCGTGTACTATCACCTCAGACCCTTGTGACACTCTTTATGCCCTCCTCCCCATCTTTGCTCTCCCCTCCCTCCACTTCCCCTCCCCATATTCCCTTTGTCTATCTTTAACTTTTTGATCTTGTTGAGTTTGTATGTCTGTTTTTGGTTGTAATTACCCATCTCCTTGAGCTTACTCTTCTTTTTGTTTTGTTTTCTTCTTTTTTATTTTTTGTTGTAGTTGTTGTTCTTTCACATTCCTCCTAAAAGTGAAGCCATCTGATATTTTTCTCTTGCCTTCTGACTTGTTTCACTAAGTATAATAATTCCTTCTAGCTCCACCCATGTTTCTATAAATGGCCCCAGTTTATCATTTTTTATTGCTGAATAGTATACCATTGTGTATATGGACCACATCTTCTTGATCCAGTCATCTACTTTTGGGCATTTGGGTTGTTTCCAGGTCTTACTAATTATAAATAGTGCTGCAATAAACATGGGGGTACAGGTGCTCTTTTGGATTGGTGTTTTTGTGTCCTTTTGGTAAATCCCAGGAGTTGGATTGCCAGATCATATGATAGTTCCATCCCTTGTAGACCAAGGAACCTCCACATGGCCTTCTATAATGGTTGGATTAACTTGCATTCCCACCAGCAGTGTAGTAGAGTTCCTTTTTCTCCATATCCTTGCCAACATTTGTTGTTGTTGGTTTTTTTGATGTGTGCCATTCTTACTGGTGTAAGGTGGTACCTCGTTGGGGTTTTAATTTGCATTTCCCTGATTATGAGAGATATTGAGCATTTTTTCTTATGCCTATTGGCCATTTGTATGTCCTCTTTGAAGTGTCTTTTAAGTTCTTCTGCCCATTTTTTATTGGGTAGTTTGCTTTGATTTTATTGATTCTTATGAGTTCTTTATATATCTTTATGATCAGTCCCTTGTCAGTTGTATGGGGTGCAAAGATTTTTTTCCCAATCACTGGGGAGTATTTTCTTTTCAGTTAATGTGTCTTTTGCTGTACAGAAGCTTTTTAACTTGATATAGTCCTATCTGTTTATCTTCTCTCTCATTTTTATTGCTTTGGGGGATGCATCTTCAAAGGCGTTACTGAGATGTATGTTTTGTAGCGTTTTACCTATGTTTTCTTCTATATATTTTAGTTTCAAGTCTTACATTCAAATCTTTTATCCATTTTAAGTTGATTTTTGTGCATGGTGTAAGGTAGTGGTCTAGTTTCATTTTCTTACATGTGGCTGACCAGTTTTGCCAGCAACATTTATTGAATAAGCTGTCCTTGTTCCATTGCATATTCTTTCCTCCTTTGTCAAAGATCAGGTGTTCATATATGCATGGTTTTAAGAAACACTAACAGTTTTATCTCTTATCAAGGAAAGAGTGTAGTTTACAAATGGCAGACCTTAGTCAGCTAATGATAAGATTCTGTAGGCAATATTGTAATGAAGAACTATTAAAGCAAGCCTTTTTCTCACCAAAGCTCATGCTGTGAAGTTGACAGCATATTCCATAAATGAAATAATAATACAAAATTGGTGTTAGACAGAAAGAGAAAATGATTTTCATGTAGCTTCCTGGAATGCAAAAGCATTTAATCTTTCTGAGGAAAGATCATGAATTTGCTAATTTCCCTGAACCACTGTCAGTAAATAAAATCTATAAGCAACTTAAAGAATAAAATAGTATGACTTTAAAAATTAAACTTTTCATGTAATTCTCTTTGACATTTTGGCAAAGAATTCTATCCAAGCTTTGGGGTTTTAATATCTTCTTACTGTGATTGCATATCCCTTACTATGTATTTTACAATAGATGAATAGGAACAATGCCTCAGATTTTCTGAGTGAATCTAGATTCCTCCATATTTGGGATTTATATATGTCCAGTATTGAAGACTGTATTATAAATATTGATTGGCAACCTCAGTAGAGAATATTTCTTGAGAAAAATTAAACATGTAGCAAATGACATGTAAATGTAACAAAGGACAATTGTATAGATTTAAGTTATAGCTCAGACTCATTCCTCTTACCATTAACAAGTTAAAAATTAGGTTGTTAGTTATAAATTTGTATAGTATTGTCCTCTAGTCATTGAAAAATGTTTTAAATCACAGATAGTTTTATTATATCTTTGTAGTGAATTTAAAATGAATCTATCATTTATCTTAATATGGAAAACTTTAAGAAATGCAGATCAATACCTCTAGTTTAATTAGCTAATTAAGTTTTATGTATATATAAGAACAAAAATTAGAGATTAAATAGAAATTGATCTAGAAAGATAAACAGACTATGTATTAAGTATTGCAATTATGTTGTTTTTTGATATTTTATGCAAAATTACAAGTTTAGTGGAACTGAAAATTAGAATACATAAATATTATACTCATGCTGAATATACCTTGCTAGCAACACTAGAAAGGAAGCTTTTCTTTTCTTGGAAATCCAACCATAATTATTCTTATTTTAGTATTTCTTCATTATTACCTTGTGTTTATTTAGTACATATATACTTCAATGTTCTGCCTGCTCAGTGCCTTATTTGGTCATGTTATTTCCTCAGCTAGCTATGGCTTCAAAGGCATTGTTTGGTTCAAAAATTAAATATACTGTAAAGGGAGTATTTATGTGTGTATGCATGTGTGAGTGTATGGTTATGTGTGATCTCTAAATATATCCCATATTATGAGAATAATTCCTATGGCATTACTTTGAAAGTGGCCATGTTAATTCT
This sequence comes from Galemys pyrenaicus, assembly GCA_019455555.1. Lineage (NCBI taxonomy): Eukaryota > Metazoa > Chordata > Mammalia > Eulipotyphla > Talpidae > Galemys > Galemys pyrenaicus. Next base: position 5,853,529 of record JAGFMF010011862.1, read on the forward strand.
GATGTATGGTTTCTAACGTTTTGGTTAGGAAAAGTCAGTGTCATCAGATTTTGGCACCCTTTCATATATAGAGATGTAAAGTCCTGGTAGTGCAGGTAGTGCAGATAAATAAATCTGGAGAGGGACCACTTCAATTTATCACTTCAGTTTATCTTTGCCTATGTTTTTTGTTTGTTTGTTTCCTTTTTTACAAAGGTATTATATTTCTAGATGTATTTCAATACCCAAAACAAATACATAAATCCTAGATTTAGACTTCTGCAGCCCCTAGTTTTTCTTTAAATCATATTTCATTTGTAGTAAATTTTGACATGAAAACTAGAAATAATAATAATGTATGTATCATAAAAATCGCTTTGAGGGCCTCCCCTGGTGGCGCAGTGGGTTGAGCAGCGCACTACGAAGCAAATCACGGCCACTGCAGCACGAGTTCGATCCCTGCTGCCGGCCAGGGGGGGGACCCGCATGGTGCGGCAGACCTCTCCTGCTGTTCCCGCTGCTCCCCTCAGCAGTGTGCTTCTGTTGATCTGCCTGTTCTGCTCCCCGCTCTCTGTGGTGAATCCTCTCACCCCCCCACACCTCTGGCCTGTGCCCCAGTGCTTGTATGCATAAATAAATAAATCTTAAAAAAAAATCACTTTGAGGTGGTGGTATTAAAGTACTTAAAATTTTTGGATGTGGTCTACTGGAAATGTGTATATAATTTATTAGTTTTGGCTGAAAATTATATTACTCTAGGTTCTTGGAAAAGTAGACACCAAGATAGGATTAAATGTGTAGGGATTTCATTAGAATTCTTATGAGAGAAAATGGGGAGCACCTTGGATAAGGCTGGGAAAACTGTCAGACTGAAACATGAGTGGAAGATAGAGGAAAGGAAGATTAGGTGGAAGCCTCATAGACTTCTGTGTGGTCTGAGGAAGGTTTAGCAAAACTGTTGGTATCTTTGAGCCAAAAAGGCCATCAGAGTAACCCTGTGACTCTGGAATGGACTTGCATTAGCATCTTCAGTCATTGCTGCCAACCTGGTGATAAATTTCAGAGCACAGTAACTGGGAGCCTTGGTCAATTGTATGCCTGTAATTTAGAAGTCTGTGAGACACATTCTATTGCTGCCTCAAAAGTATACTTGACATCAGTCTTTTTGCCAGCCTTTTTCCAAGTGATTATTCAAGTCCTTTAAAATGTCCCTATTTTCAATTGCCTCTTACCCCATGAGTGGATAAGGATATCAGACTTGAAAAAAACTAAAGGCAACACTTTAGGTACTTCTGGATGAAAACACCATAGCTTTCCTTCCAAAATATTTGTCATATTAGGGGAGTTCTAGAAAACTGTTAAAAAGCTGGGAGTATTTGAATTGGCTGGAATAAAAAGTGCTATACATTTCAGGTTTTTTTGTAGGTACATTGTGAGTCCTCCTTTCAAATCAAGAGATATTTAACTGTGTTTACAGGCTCTATATCTTTTCTAGTCTTTTTTCACTAGTCTGGGTTAATTTCAGTTCTTCACCTGAAAAGCACTGCAGCCTAAGAACAAAGAAGAAATTTTCAGATTTAAAGTATCAATTTTCATGTTCTCTTTCTGGTTCTTCTTAATAATATTACTAATTACAGGATTTCTTAGTTCTAAATTTAAGCACTGACCTAGCACACCATATGCCAAGATGATATTCCTGCTGTGTACACATCAACAAGTGTTCCCTTTCAGATGTCACTGTCCTAGGCAGGCACCATAATAGGGTATACAAACAAGTGGCCACACCCTTACTTTGGACATTTGATAAAAAGGGACCTGTTGAAATAAAATAAGGAGATTTCATTTTTAGTAGTTTTGTTTGCAAGTTATCACATATAGTAGAAAGGAAATGTGCAACTATTTTACTGATGTGATTAAAACAGATTGTTTTGGGGGAAAGTATCATAAACTGAAAATTAATAAATCAATGGCTATGAAAAAAAAGAAAAAGTGACTTTGCTAGCATAGAACCACTACCCTTTGTGCTGAATTCAAGTGACAATTCAATGCTAAATACTCTGGAGTCCTCCTTACTAACACTAGTAGACTGAAGGCCATGCAGAATTCAGGCCAAAAATTGAGCTCATAATTAGAAAACCATAGAGGTCCTTAAAGATTCATTTGTAACAGCTGAAGTTCAGACTGTATGGTTCAGAATGTACAACATCACTGTGTATATATTTTAGAATGTACAAACAAAAATATTTTGTGCTAACTGTAAATCATCTTGGGAATTTAATTAAATTCAAGTGTTGCATGAATGTATCATAAAAACATGAACAAAGGCCCTACCTGTTATGCCAAAATCTGCTGTGTGTTCATAGACTGGTGTGCATTTGCCTTCCTTCAGAAAGTTGGTTTGTTTTCTCATCAGAATACCTAATTCTTTTTTGCTACCTTCTGCTCATTTGTCACTCTCCCAAATTCTGTACAAGTGTCACTTCCGTGCTACATTTCCACAGAGAATGAAGAGTAGAATGTGTAGGCTTTCTGCTGCACAATGAGATGGTGCATTTTTTCAATATATGCATACGTAAGCCTTCTTTTGTGAATGGGACTGATAGGGTCAGATAATGTTTAAAGGGAAAGGCTTTATGTCTCTCAGGCCTCTATGTTTCCACATGGATGCTCCCACACACACATAGATTGAATTATGAACAGACCCATTAATGCTGGGATCACAGAAGGTCAAGTTTTGTCTTCTTTTACCCCTATTCACATTGCCTTTGTAGAGAGATGGGAAAAAGGGATTTGCAAAAAAAAAGATTCATGATGAAGAATTTAAAGAACATTTTTCTCCTTTTAGCAACATCTGTGATGCCAAAAAAAATCATATTATGTAAAATAATTCAGGAGTACTGAATTACCTACCTGATATGGTATATGAATTATCTTTAAGGGTATTTATAGGGAGGGGTTTTTTTCAAATAGGGTTATCTTTAGTGGTATCTTTATAGGGTTTTCTTTAAAGGTAACATGTTATTATAATAAATGAGAATTAAATGTAGCACTCTGAGGATAAATGACCATATGAATATATAAAGTAACATAAAGTTTAAGTAATACAGGATGTAAAGTTTATTAGAATGTCAGTGGCAGGATTCTTGATATATTTTCATTTATGTTTAGGATATAAATTAATGTTTGATAGGACATCTTTGATATTTTTAAGTTACTTTACTTTAAAAAGCAGGTGGAAAAAATTGGTATAATCACACTTCACATATATTAGCAGATAACCCTGGGGCCAAGGAAAATAACAAAGACGATAGAAAACATTTTTTGAAGTTATAAAGAAATCATAGGAAATGAAACTTTAAGGCTTTAACCAATAGCCCTTTAGAATGCAAATGACATCATCAATTGTATGGTTGGTTGATTTCTGATGTCACATGAAATATCCTATCAGTGAAAGACTATAGATTGTGACAGTAAAATCAGTCATGTGTAAAAATGCTCTCAACTCAAAGCCTGAAATCCCTCCTTATGTGTGTATGTGTGTATGTATGCGATTTGCTATACATAGCATAAGGTGCAGTACTATAAAACTAAAGCATTATCACTGGCTAACAAAATGTATTGCAATATACAAAATATACTTTAAAGACTATATAAAATTATATTGTCTAGAATCATGTATGCTGGGGATAGGTTAAGAGGGGATCAGTGCTTTTCAGAAATGTAGTATTTTTTATTTAAGGTCTGTGGATATTGGACTTTAATTTTGTCAGATACCTATAAGAGCAAGTCATTTGTCCTAATAGCCACCACTTTAGAGGACAATACTGCTGGAGAGTAGTATGGTGAGGATGAGACTGAAAGCATTGGCTAGTACTGATCATCATCCTTTCGATATTTTAAATGTTATAACAGTACTATAACAGTACTATAGAAAGCATGACAAACTCATTCCAGAGTGTAAGCAAAGGTCTTAAATCTTGAATATCAAACTGTAGAATCGAGGGGTGCAGTTGTGTTGTTTCATGTTATTAATACTAGATTAATTTGGTAGTGGTAACAGGAAGAGTTAGAGGAAGAGAGATCAGGGATGGGGAGACCACTTGCTAGGTATTTTGGTAATACAAGTGTGGGGTGGAAGGAGGACTTGGGCTAGAGTATTTCTTATAAGAAAGGAAAAGGAAAAGAAATACATGTATTTAGAAGAAGAATTAGCAAACTACAGAACGGTCAAATCCACATCATTGCTTATTTGCGTAAGTTTTATTGGAATTTAGTTATGCCCATTTGTTTACCTAATGTCTGTGAATGTTTTCAGAGTACAACTGGGAGGGTCAAATAGTTCGGATGGAGGACCTATGGTCCAGAAAACTGAAACTGTTTATTATCTGGCCTTATACATAAAACATTTGCCAACCCCTTATTTAGAAAAAGGGATTGCGTAGAGGGTGATGATTGATCACATAGGGACAAATAAGAGAGATTGGAGACCAAAGAAAATAGGAATAATTTAAATTTAAATAAAATCAGTTTTTATATATACATACTACCTCTAAAGTTCTAGGAAAAGATGAAATGTAATTGAAAACATAGATAAGTAGATTAGTTCATGATTACATGTGTGTGCCTATATTAAGTAGAAAAGTAATAATCAAGGCATATGGATAATGATACAAACTTGCTTTCACTGATTCCCTAAAGCTCTCTGTAAGAGGATAAAAGTCATAGATTTAATGTCAGAGTAGAGGATGGGGCAGATATTTTTAGCTGTGAGAGAAAGAGGATGAGGTGTCAGTACATGAGAGAATCTTTTGGAGAACTATCCCATTTTATCTGTGGACATTGAAGTGAGAAGGAGAATCTTTGTAGCAAATAGTTTCAAACTTTTATCTGTTTCATGTGAAATAGGGGTGCATAAGGTATCTACTATTGGTTAGATAAATGAGATTCTTTTTAACATGATATGACTGATGACCAGTACTACTCTTCATAATGGGTGAGGTTTGATTTTTGGAGATAGAGGGGGAGGTTGGGGAGGGTAGCCCAGCAACTTTTTTTAAGAATGGATGAGGGTTTATTATGTGTTCAGTGTCTCTGCCACTGAATAGGAGAACCATTTAAATCAGATTCCAAAAAGTCCATCCTCTATTCAGAATCATTCATAATTCTAAGTAGGTCTAATTTGACCTTTATAAAGAGCCATGAATAAGTGAATTTCTGCTTTTCATCTCTTTTCCTCACAACCATTCATAAATCAGTGTTTATGAAAGAATCTAATCTACTGGAGAAAAGCTAAGTTTACATGACACAACAGAGAGTTAAAGAATAATAATGATTTTTAATTTATAAGCTATATGGATTAAAACATCAGTTTACTATTTATGGTTCTCGGGATGTCTTTTTATATTAAAAATTCAGTTTTATTTATCTGTCTTAAATAATGTTGATTAGAAATTGCAAAATGTAAAAATAAAAATAATGACTTACATGTTTCTAAGTCATTGCTGTTTCTGGAAAAATTCTATGCTTTACTCAGACTGATATATATTCAAAATATTGTTGGAATAGAGCATTATCTTTGAAGTATCTGTTTTGGAAAATTGTATTTATGAAATTTGGAAAATTATATTTTGGTGTATTTGGCAATAAGAAAGCACACTAATGTCTTTAAAATGTTAACAAATTTAATGCATATTCAAAAATTTCAACATAGCAAAATATTCTGAAAAGGAGATTACATAAAATTAAATTATAGTTGGTATAGATATTGAACTGCTTAGAGTCTTAGGGAAGTCTTATTCTGTTAAGCAGGTTAAAAGTCTTTTGCAAACTACAACTCTCCACTTCCTTTTGACTATATGGACATTTATGATAGTAGTTTGTAATAGATTGTATTTTCATCAGTCTCTGTAATTCCTCCTTTTTATGATTTGATTTTATTCTGCAGGTAGCTCTGTGTTTTATGTTTCTTTTCATATCCAGAGATACTTTTCATTCAGTAGTTGTAAATAGCTCCCTACTCCATATTGCTTGAAGTAAAAAAGGTTAGCTATATTTCCATAAATAAAATTTATTTATGAAGGAATGTATATCTCTTCTAGTCTCTAAACTTGAAGATTTATACTCAAATTTTGTATTGAAGTCATTTTCCCTCCATCAAACTAGGTACTCAAAAACTAATAGGTGTGACATCAACAATTACTTCTTGCTAACAACTCTTGTAATTTAACCCCTTAAGGTGAGCAGGCTGATTGATGAATTGCAGACAGCTATCAAAAGCAACAGAGGTCATCTCTCTAAACTTGGCCCCCAATTACAGGCTGAGCAGGAGCAATTCTCCTCTTATGTCTACCAACACATTAAGAGCCTTCCAGCAAACACTCTTATCCCAGGAGGCTTGCAGCTCAAGGTGGGTGTCATTCTGTGACTTTCTTTGGGTTCAGCCAGAGATGAAAACACTGTGCTCTATTTGAAGACCCTGGTAACAATGCCACTCAGCTTGAATTTCTTTTTATGTTGTCTTCCTCAAACTGGTGTCTGGCTTACAAGAGCTAACATTACCATTCAGGGAACATGTTTTCAAAGAAAAGACTTAGAGGCTTTTGAAATGTGGATTTGTGGATTTTTAACTAGTTTTCAACTCAGAAGAATAATTTTAATGAAGAAATTTAATCATGTGAATATTTGCAAACTTTATATATGTATTAAAAACCAGCTTTTAAAAATAACTTATTTGGAGAAATGGGCAAGCTTTAATAATTGACAGACAGTGGCAATAGGAATTAGAGGTGAAAGACCAGGTGACTGATTGATGTTCAAACTATATTTCCAAGGAAAAGAATCTGTATTGGATAAGTGTGACACATGCCTGAGTTCACTTGGTAAAATCAATACTTAAGAATACACTGGGAAAAAAGGTGAATTGGTTATCTGTCAGGACAAGATAGCTAAATGTCCTAGACTACTCTTTGCTATTGCATCTTTGGAAGAGAAAAGGAATAACTCATTCTTAACTAAAATGCTTTATGTATCGAAAGCTTAAGAAATTTAAACACTGTTCACCATAATAGAGTATCCATGCTAAGTCTAACAAGTTAATATCATTCTATCATTTCATATCCCACATTTTAAGAGAGTGTAATTAGTAAAATTTGTATTAGTCAAAGTATAGCCCTTTTCCATCAAAGGAATCATTACTGCAGTTCTCCACTTCCTTTTGATTATATGTACATTTGTATGGGATAGTAGTTAAAGTAATTGTATTTTCAACAGTCTTTAGCTCTATAATTCCTCTTTGTTAATATTTGATTCTGCATGTGTTTTCTATCTATAACTGTTTTTTTGTTAAATGAGATTCCTATGTTTTATATTTGAATGAGAATGTTACCATGTACACATTGCTCTTTTTGGATATGTAGTTCTATGGTAAGCATGATAATTTATTTCTTAAACTCGGTGTTAGTTAAAGGTTTGGGAAGTGGTATTCAAGATATCAAGGTCAAGGGTTTGGTAGTTGGTAGCATTTTTTTTTTTTATCAGATTTCTGACTTGGTTATAGATCCATTTTACCACTTCTTTCTGTTGATTCAGAGAGGACCTACAAGAGGTCATCTCCACTCTTTTGAGTTGGGAAAAAAGTGCATTTTCCCCCCTAATGAGTGTGTTGTATATTGTTGAATAGTCTCTATCTCTTATATATATTAACACATTGACTTGAAAGAAAATAGTTAACTTTGTTACTCTCACATATTCCCCTTTTAATGTACTTCAAAATTATTTCCATAAGAGGAAATTTTTATCTGTAAGAATCCATCTTGCTGTATTTTTTTGGACTTATTGTGTTGTTCAGTACTATAGTAGGCACTAATTACATGTATTTATTTCAATTTTAAATTGGTTAAAAGTAGTCAAAATGAAAAAAATCCAATGCCTCAATGTTATGCTTATGACATTCAGGTTTTAGCACTAAAAACTGAGTTTTAATTCCCAGGCAGAATTGGACGATTGATCACTCTAGTCTTGTCTCAGAAGGCCTCTGCCATCTCCAAGGTGTTCTCTTTCTTTATGATTACTTTCACTATTAAGTACTCAGTCTCATTTGCTTTTCCCTCCTTTCTTCCTAATTTCTCCCTTTGGAATATCTGACTTTAAAAGAATGTTTTTATTTATTTATACATATAAGAACTGGAATGAAGGCCACAGGTGTGGATGGTGGATGAGGGATCCACCAGAGACAGAGTAAGGAGCAGAACAGGCAGATCTATTGAGATACATTACTAACGGAAGTAGCAGGTGAGAGAGGAAAGATCTGCTGCACCATGTCTTAGCTTCCTGACTGGGGATCGAACTCATGCTACCGCGGCTGGCAAAAGTTTGGTAGCACTGGGACTTTAACCCTTGTGCCAACAGGAAGGCCCCTGGAACATCTAATTTATTTTGTGAATAAACTCTTCCTCTATTCAAGAAACCTGGATATCAGCCCCATCCTCAGGCCTTACAGCAGTAATTTCCCTTCTGGGCTGCACATTACACTCATCTGGGGACTTTTTAGTAAACATCAATGTCCCTACCTCCAATAGAAGGCACTTTCCTTGGAGCCCAACTCCAGTCTAGTTCCTCTGTTTCACTGTGGGCAAGGACCATGCCCTTTCTGGTTATGAACAACGTGATCACACCTATGACAAGGACTGTACTGTACAGAGTGTTAGATGATATGTCAACAAACAAATATATCTTGCATTTATAGCTTAAAGGTGAGTCTTCATTTTGATATTAAAAAAGTGTCTGATAAAAAATTAATTGGGGTAGTTATTTGATGGTTTTTATCACTCTGTTTAATATATGTGTTACTCCATGGCTCATCTTCAAGAACCAAAATATTTGATTGTAGCTATCCTCAGCTTCTGGAGCAATGGTATTCATCGAGGGACTAGAGGTACCCCTGGGATACTTTTCATTTTGTATATATTTGTCTTCACCTTTTCACTGAGCTTTTCATCCCCATTATATCTTTTATACCTTGCTTCTTAAAAGCAATGGAACACACTATTCCATTTTTGCCTCAGTCCCATTTTTGAAATCTTATGGCATCATACAATGTCAACTTTACTAGATAAAGGACTGAGACTAGCTTAAGTGTGGATATCCATCCCTACTGTGGGAAAGTTACTTGTTTAAAAAAATTGGAAACACAACATAACAATGTTAGAGAAATTTTAGGAAAAAGTTCTGTTATCCGTTAAGATGGTATGGTAGATATGCATAATGTAATAGGTATTAAAAAAAGATGAAATCTTGCCACTTTGGACAACAAAGATGGAACTGGAAGGGATTATGATAAAGTGAAATAAGCTGAAGGGAGGTCAAATTCTAGATAATTTCATTCATATGTGGAATATAGAGAAATAAACCAAGGTAACTTATGGAACTAAACCAAAGCAAAGTCTAGAAAGGACTGCAGAATTTAGACTATTAGAAAGGGGTGGGCAGGAACCAAGTGGAGAGGTATACATTGTTGACCCAATGGTATACAATAAAGGAATAAGGGCGCTCTGGTGGAGGGTGTGTTATGGTGATGTACATCTGAGGAGGTATGCACCTATTTCCTGGAATCCTCTAGTGTTGTAAACCACTACTACCTAAATACTAAAAAAATATATATATGTATATATTTGTAATCACATAATTCCTCATGACCATTCTCACCTTTATATAGTATATCCATATGCCCTCATATACTCTTTGTAGTCATAACTATAGTGTATGCTTTTTGGATTCTTGTACATTCTTTTGCCATCACATCATAGGGCCTTTTAGGTTCATAAAATTTCTTTCTATTTGTACACCAATGGTAAAACAATGTATACCATAAAACAATGTATACCATAATTTATGAAGCTTCAGGCAACAAGTTTTTGAAGTAATTTCTTCCTATTCCACATCTTCTTTTACCCCATCTCCTCTGTCACTGCCACCACCCCCAGCCACTATGAGAACATCTGCTATAGCTATGGCTCAGTGGCTTCTGCTTTTCCAGTCCTGTTCTTTCCCTACAACTCCTCCTCCTCTTCATCCCCATGGAGATGCTGTCAGAAATGTTAGTGTTTTCCTGGGAGAGCAGGAAAAAAGGATTGATAGGAAAGGATATTAACAAATCTGTAGGGGATGGTGGGTGGAAAAACTAGTAGGAAGGTGGGTAATTGTGACAGGACTGATGAGCAAGAGTGTGGGATGTGTGAGTAGGTGGGAGAATTCACTGGGAAATGCATGGAAGATGGGGACAGGGACGTTCTTTCATGGGAATTAGTGCTTTTCACACACCATTGGTCAGTGATGCTCTGTGGGTTGTCTTCCATTTGTTGCCAGTAGAGGCAGATCCATTAGAATGGAGGCAATGGAAACAGATTCTGTGGTGCCTAAAATTTACAAAATTTGTGGGAGAAGAGCCTCTTAAAAATTAGGCCTGAAAATCGATGCTTATTTAAAATAAGAAAGTTACAACAAATGGAGATTCGCATACTGTCTTCTGAGATATTTTTTAAAGATTTATTTATTTGTACATGCAAGAACTGGGGTACAGGCCAGAGGTGCAGGGTGTGAGAGGATTGACCAGGGACAGAGAAGGGAAGAGAACAGGCAGATAGACTGAAATACACAGCTGAGGAGAGCAATGGGTGAGACAGGAGAGGTCTGCTGCACCATGTGGATCACCTCCCTGGCGGGATCGAACTTGTACTGCAGTGCTGTGGATAGCTTCATAGTGTTGTGACTTAACCTTGCGCGCCACCAGGGAGGCCCCTGAGATTTTGTTTTAGATAGTATATCAGAAATAAATAGAAATATTCCCTCATTGTTCTCTGGCTCCCTCTCCCTACCTATGACACTCTAGCTCCCAGCAACTTCCAACTTTTTCAGGATCTGAACAAGGAAGGGTCCTGAAGCTTAATATTCATTAACTTTACATAAATTCTCTCTTGTGGGGAGCCAGAGAAATATGGTAGGAGGGCTATAGTTTGGAGACACTTTTAGCTTATTTTGTCGTTTTGTCATAGTGCTTTTTTACAGCATAAAAAAATTTAAACTCTCTTAAAGGCATAATTCAGAGATTTCTTTTAACAGTGTCTTTGTACAACACCCAGTTCATCCTTTGTGTGTTGTGCATCTAACAGTTTTCATTCTGCCAGTGATTGAAAGAAAAATTTTAAGTGAATAATCCACTAAACCTGCACATTATCAAGTGTATGTTTTCTACAAGGCATTATGTAGAAAGTACTGTGGAAAGACACAGAGAAGTCAAAATGCCTTCTTAGCCAAAGACCATGTTTATTTTCATTAGAACAAGTAGAATAATATTATATTGCTTTTGAAGACAATGAAATTACTATGTTGGTCTTTTAAGGCTTTTACTTCAATTTCATAATTTTAGTCTACACTCTTGTCTGTATTTAGGAAGTGGGCTAAATTGGTTGATGACAGAAAAGTTGGTAACTTTTATTGGTGAGACTCTTGACATTCCCTGTGCTGTGGCTTCTTGAATTTGCTCTATCAGTGGTACAAGAGCACCAAGAGGCCATTTGAGATTTGCTTTATATTTTGTGGTTATTTTAAAAAGTTTACTGATCTCTAACTATATATGTTAATTTGAAGCTTATTTAAATATTTGGGAATCTGTGGAGTAGCTAAATGAACAAAAGGAGATAACTGAGATCAGTTATCCTAAAATTGTGGCAAGATTCTTTTTGGATGGGTTTTCACTGTTCTACATGCGTATTATGTCCTTATTTCCATGTACATTCCTTGATGTTTGTCTTTCTGTTTAACTGCTTTTCCCATACATGTGTTTATACTCCTGAGGTGCTCTGTTATTTTTACCTATGCGATTTGAGTAAGCAGTGGGAAAAAAAAAAAAACAGATTTAGGATAGGCCCTGATGCAAGTTTGAAACATGCTGCTTGATGTTATTTTTCTCAGGAGTTATGGCTAGGTTATGGTTTTGGAATATTCAGGTTACTGTTGTGACTTCAAGAGCACCCATTAAATGTTTGGCAAAATATGATGGGGCGGTCAATTTTTATATTAAAGGCAAATAAACTTGAGATGCTATGAGCACCTTCCAACACCTCACAAGATAGCTGTTAGCAGTAGGTACAGAAATCTCACTCCTTTTCCAGTGCTCTTTTCAGCCCTGGCTTGTTTTCTTTTCTCTTTTTTGTGGCATGGGGTGCGGGGTCGGGGGTGCCAGCGTATTTACCCTGCTCTGTTTCCAGACAAGCATCTGCAGCCAGGTATAAATCTCTCTGTGCAGGATGATACGATTTTCCCTTTCTAGACCAGCTGAAGAGAAAAACTGTGTTTGTATCAAAATCAGGGAAGAGCAATTGGTGGGGCATCAGCTCCCATGCAGAGTCGGTTGTAATGAGACAGGCTTTCCCTGCACAGTGCTGACAGCCTAGAAGGTGCCCAGAGAATTGCCAGGTGGGCAGTCAGCGGGGAAAGTCCTCGGGCCAGCGCTGGATTACTGTCCCAGCAGTTATTCGAACTAAATGCAACCACTGAACCTTACTGTTGCAGGCACACTCTCTCTCTTGGGGAGATTGTCCTTCTCCATAGAAGTTAATTTGCTTTTACCTCTCAATTAGCTTTTTCACAGAGTGTTTGAGATGCTCCAGTCACTGAGATTCTCTTCCTACATATGCTCCCGTCCCCTGGATTGCCTACTGACATCTATGTTAGTCTAACTCACCATGAATATTTTTAAGCAACAATTTATCATCTGCATATGGAAACAGATTCAGATTTTCTACTCAGTGCAAATGACGTAATGATGCATTTACGCCTACTTAAGATACTGCCTACAATTTCAATAATATAAGATGAGAAAAGTGAATTATCTAAAATAAAATGTACTTCTATAGGCAGTAAATTTTTGTATAAGTTTTGGATACTCAGTACCCATTCATATTAGTGGAGAAATTATGTATACAATCATATTTGATATAAATAATAGATAAGATAGAATTAAAAATATGCTTTCTACAAAGGTGAGGATATGATCTCTGAAGCTGAGAATTTTGAGAAGTTGAATGGTTTGGTTTAATTAAAGTCTTTATTTCTCCTAATAAAATAGGATTTGGGGGATGTGACTGTGTTGTTCTCATCAAAATAAAAAAAAAAGCTGTTATATTTTATGAGAAAAAATATGTGGATCCCAGGAACTTCCAAAAACCTTTATTTACTAAGTTGGTATGATTAATCATATTGTATATAGCTACTGACAGGGTCCAGTACCTGATACTTTAATCCCAATTAAATAAAATTTTAGGTATTAATTAAGACAGAGAGCCCTGTCCCATTTTCCTTGAAATCTTCTTATTAATACAGGGCTTGTTGAAATTACTTAGCTTAAAATATGACATGCAAACAAATTTATCTTACCACTGCTTTCTAGGTAATTTTGAACATGTTCATATATTCAATGAGTGAGAACTATAATTGGATACAAAGAGAATATTTTTTCAGAACCAATCACTTTGTTTTGGATATATTCCCTTATCAATAGACACAGAAAAATTGAATGGGGGAGAGTTCTTTAGAAAAATATTGTAACAAAACAATGGAATGCGATCATAAATGCTTAAGAAAAAGGAACACAGGCCCACACCCAACTGTGAAGCAGATAAGGGCCACTTTTTGGGACTCTTCTCAGATCCTCTTTTCCCTTATTATACTCTCATCCGCGACCCCAGTTCAGACTGCCAGGTACACCAGGTTCTTATAACCATCCTTTTTTTCTAAACTTGCCCCTAAGAAAAAGGTATTCCACACTTTCTTTCAAGCTAAGAGAATTTTCATAAAAAGCTTTTTTTTCCCTTACTTCAGCATTCTTTCCTGGAATCACTATGTAAAGTCGAGTCTACTCTGTGTAAATCCAAAATGGTGGTAGCACCCTGGTTTGAATCACTCACTCCTCAAGTTTGATCCCACTGGGGACTAAAATCTCATACTCTCACCCACTTACTAGCCCTACTCCAGGTCCTTTGAGGGATTCCAAATAGCTGAGGTGGAAAATCACAGCCTCAAAGGATCAACAACCAAAACAGCTGAATATCATTTTCTCTCAGAGAGCTGTGGTATTGTAATTGTGACAAAGGAATAAATCTCCTAAATGGGATTTCAGGTATTGGCAAAGTGGAAAGGGAGATATTTTAAACTCAGACTTTTGGCTCACCCCCAAAATCCTACTCTGTAGGCAGACACCACTTACGTCCTCTAAGTGGTAAACTATGCTGTGACTCACAGAAAAATTGTAAAACATCTCTTTTAGAATTATTTTCATAAGTCTGCCTTTTCTGGACTTTAAAATCTTATTTGATTTTTTTGTCCGATGTACCATTTTGATTGATTCAAGTTTAACAATTATATAATTTGTTTTCATGTAAGAGCATTTTTAACTTGAGGTAAAATATACTGGCCCATTCATTACCTGTTAAATACTACTTACAGACATTTCTGTTAGGCATTTAAATACTTTTCCCAATATGTAATATGAACACACTAACTCATTGTTTAAATTTCATTATCTAAATCCTGTAATTTTTGTATCTGCTTTGAATTGTCACCTTATCTGAATATTAAAGTTAGATATGTTTAATGATTATGTATATTATACATTTGAGAAAATACAGAAAATGGATATTCTAAAAACTGACTTATGAAAAGTACTTATTAAAATATTAATTAGTTTTAAAATATTAAAATAATTTTTGTCTTGCAAGTCTATAGAATGAAAAAGGTAATAGTAAATTATTTTGATTTAGTGTCCATACAATGTTAAATCATTTAGAGCTGGATTTCTAACTCCAAAGTTGACTTTGAATTCTGACTGAATAAAGATTTTTTTTCACGACTAATTAACTTCTCACATAGGAAAAATATTTTAATTTTCATATTCTTTGACTTAGGTAAAAAAAAATTACAATAAAATACTTTGTGCCTTTAAAAGCTGTTATATTATTAGCATCTCTAATAATAGCTATCTGAATACACTTTGATGTTTGAAATTGAAAACATCCTAGGATTTGATTTCTGAAGATCTCCCTATCTTTATGAGTAGATTGGGCTGGGGCAAGTCATTTAACCTCTCTGAGACCACCTGTAAAATCCAGTTGCTTTGAGTATTGAGTGATTTGATGTTTGTGACTGTTCCCTCAATTACCATGCACGTGTATTGCGGATACTGCTGCGATTCCTTATTCAAACCTGAAATAACCACCCCTACAGCACAGCCTCCCCACCCCTGCCCCAACTGCCACAGCTATGTCTTTGTTGGACAGTTGCCTGTGGTGCTAAGGATGTGCTTTCCCAAGATTAGGCCCACATCTTGGGCGGGATTGCTTACATCTGACATTTAGTCGGCAGACAAAGCAAAGGCAAGGCTCTCTGCCTTCATTCTGGACAAGGCTGAAGGGCCATCTCAGCTCTAGAGCTCCCACCAGCGGCTTCTGCTGCAACTGTATCACATCACAATTCACCTTCCTCTCTGCTGGCTCCTCTTCACTCACCTCACCAGTTGCTCCTGGAATACTCCACAGTAAACTTCCTGCAGGCAAATCTTGGTAACAAAGTCTATTTCCTGGGGATCACAATCTAAGACAATGTGTAGGTTAACTTTATTTCAACATGTTTAGTTGTATTCACTTGAAATATGTCAAATATTTTTGTGTGGCTTTTCTGTATTCCTTTTCTTCACCAGACCTCTACTAGTAAATCCTGTTACCATAAGGCCTCCCAACTTTTGGCTGCATGCTGTGGTGTCATTTTCCTATTACTGCCTCTTGACAGCATTGCATCCTGAGGCATCTGAAGCTTAGGAGTTTGGCCTTCCACTCACGCACAGAGGAACTTTCTGTGTGGTCTGCCGGGTAGTTATGGAGAGTTTGGGAACCTGCTGATCCCCCACAGATACTTCTTAACCAGACTTATAGATGACATTAAAAACTGGGCAGTGGCACCAAACTACCCTTACACAATCCCTTAAATAGATGTCATAAGTATCATAGGCAAACTAATCAGAATCATATTAGCTCAAAAATTCAGGTTATCATTCCCTGGTTTTGTGTACTATTTCCATAAAATCTTCACAGTAAATACACAGCACTTACCAGCTACTACTCTAGCAAAGGTATATTTACTGTGAAGTTAATGAAATTTAAGTTTCAGTACTTCTTCCCTGAGTAACCCCCTTCCAGAGGCCTGGGAGAGTCTCTAGTGATTTAGTCACATGGCTGCATGTTTCCATGTTTCTATAAAATATTCCAATGTAATATATTTTAACTGTAATTGGTTAAAACCATTGTCTCATTCTAATACTATCTTCTTCTCAATCATACTGCCCTTCTACCAGGTGGTGGTGAAGGGCTCCAGGCATTTTTGAGGTCTGAATAAGAGGAAATTGAGTTTGGGATACATTGAATTGGGTGAAATGGGATATTACTAGTGGTTTGCAGCCATTTTCTTAGATAGTTAGCCATCCTGGTGTGGGAAGAACTTCCAGGAAGACAGCTACTCCTTGCTAGTAAGAGTGTATTGCTTTCTGATTGTACACTGAAGTGCCTAGCACCAAAATCATGTGGTCAGTGGAGGAGGAACATTTTGTAAAATTAATAGTCAACTTATTTGTAGAAAATTCTCCCATATTTTACAGCTCACACTTTAAATAAACTGAATTGTGATTTTCTCAAATTTGACATCTATCCTAACATTTTTAAAAAAAAGATTTATTTATTTATGCATACAAGAGCTGGGGTACAGGCCAGTCGTGGGAGGTGAGAGGATTCACCAGACAGAGTGGGGAGCAGAACAGGCAGACTGACTGAAACACACTGCTGAGGAGAGCAGTGGGCGAGGCAAGAGAGATCTGCTGCGCCATGTGGGTTCCTGCCCTGGCCGGCTCGTGCTGCAGTGGCTATGGTTTGCTTCATAGTGCGTTGCTTAAGTGACTACACAACCAGGGAAGCCCTCTATCCTAACATTCTTAATGAAATAACCAGTGAAGTTGTGAAACAAATGAAAATTTTCTAAATTTGTGAATTTTTTTTTTAAAATAACCATCTTAGAGGGAAGATTGAACTATCTTTTTATTCTTCTTATACAAAATGTGACAAAATTCAATATAAAGAAGCAATCAAAGAGAGTTGGGCCAAAAAAAAATAGTGTACTGGATAGTTAATCAAAATATTTTGTGACTTTTATAATGCTTTTGCTATGTGTGAATCTATTAATATGTGTAATCATAATTTCTTTTCTAGCTTTAGATGAATATTTTGTATCTAGTATTACATTTGTAATTTTGCATTCTTTCCTTAAAGAAGTGCCATAAAATTAAATAAATTTCAGACCCCAAATTCTCCTGACCATGCTATATGACTTACTTTATTTCTGGTGATCAGTAACAGGAATTGTAATAAACTGGTGTATCTTAAGCACCTCAAAAATGGTTGGCATATGGTAGGTACACAATAAATATTTGTGGAAAAGAATGAATTGATTAGTTAGGAAATTATGGTGATGTGTAGGTATTACTCTAACTTAACCCTGTATGAGAATCACAATATTGACTTGAAGAAAAGTGAAAAGTACTTATTACAAAGAAAGAATGAAATAATATAACATTTGGATTTTTTAAGAATATGCATAGTAATGTAGACCTAAAAATTAGAACTGAGCCTTAAGAAAAACAGATTCTCCTAAGAGTTCAGTTGGAGAATTTTTATTTTGTAGACATACATAAAATAAAACCCACATTATATGTGTAACTTCTCATAAAAGGAAAGGAAAGCATTTCATTTAAACCTAAACTTAACCACAAAAACACCTCTTTTTGAGAACACATTTCTGGACATGGGAGTGAGGACTTATTGGAGATAGTGAAGAAAGCAGTGAACTAATGAAGATCTGAGATGTTGACCAAATCCTATTTCCTTTCTCATTCTGGCAGTAAGCACTCACACTGCTATTTTCTAGAATATCACCTACTGCACTCTGATTCCGTGTCTTGCAGTCTTGAGAAAGGAATATCAATAAGTTCTCCAAACTCAGACAAGATTTGTCAGCGCTAACCTTACAGAATGCGTGCCATCTAGAATTATACCATCTTTGCTAAATGCCTCTGTGGTTTTGTTCCAGATTAGGTCTTTAAGTGTTTGTTTGGATGATAATTCCCCTCCCACATTGTTTCCCATAGGCTTGTAGGCCACAGTTGAGTTTATAAAATTCCTTGTGAAAGTAGAAAGATTTCTTGCTCAGAAATTATATTTTTACTTACAAAAGAGTCTTTAAAAATCCCCACTAGTAAAAGATACTGCAGGGTATGAAACATCATTGTACCCAAGGAAGCAAACTGTACCATTTCCACTGGACTATCAGAACCGTGAAAAGCACCAAAAGGAATAAACTCACATTTCTTGAGCATATTGCCTTTTAAAAATTTTTTTTTATGTTTTGACAAAAACGTAAGGAAATATATTTGAAGCACATTATTTATCAAATAAGGTTAGGACTCAATTAATGTTCAAACCATCTCAGAAGTAGAAAAGATAATTTTCTGTCTTTTTAGATGAAGTATTCTCCCAAATTATCTTTTCTGGAAATAATAAAATGGCTACATTCATGTGTCAGAACACAAAGAAAAGAACGTTTGACAAAAATATAAATGAAAAAGAAAGAATTGAAATTATTCAGCAGGCTTGCCTCCCTTCTTAGCTGGTGAATGGCACATATACAAGGACACTCAACGTGGTCTGAGGGAGATGTTCACCCCAGTGGAGTTCTTCTGTCAGGACTGGTTTCTTCAGATTCTTTTAACCTGAATATTTGCTAACCTTCTTCCCCCTCCATTGAGTGTACTGCATAGTGCAAAATGTTCTCAAGGACTTGTTGCATATATGTATGTAAGCACTTAGAAGGGATGGCGTTCATCTTACTGTTACACAATAAATCTGTCATCTTGAATTTTCTTGCAGTGAGTCAAAAGATGAGTTGAAACCTTATGTTTTTAAAATATAAACCAGACTTTTCTCATGTAATTTGTGGCTTTATTTTTTTTCAAGAATAATGTGAGCTAGTTAATTGGTTGCTAGTTGACCTTTTGTTGACACTTTGTCCCATTTAAACATCCTCTGAAGTCAGTGATTTCCCCTTTAAGGTCCATGGTTCCTTCTATTTTCTGATTGTAGGGAATGCCTGTCAGGTTTAAGACACTAAAACCAACAGGAGAAATAAAGGACTTTTTCCATACTGTTTTAGCTTCATTGCCACTTCATGTAGGTGGACCTTGGTTTATACAGTTTCCATATGTAGGTAGGACTTCCTGCTGAAGCAGTACTGTGCAAAGCCAGTACTACCAGCATTTATATATGATATATAGGTATATATACATCCATGTATGTATTTATTTTTGATTTTTAATACATTTTTTTTCAGATATTTGAATACGGTAAAGACACTGAAGAGATCTCTGTTTGTATCAGCAAAAAAGATTTGAGGTCAAATAATCCAGCTGAAACTGGAGATATGATGGAAAGAGTGAGTTTAATGACTATGAATAATTGTCTTCCAAGTTACTTATAATTAATTTAGACAATCACATCTTTGATGTTGCTTTCAGAAGACCAATCACTTGCTGATCTATAAAGATTGATATTTTTTACCTTGACTTCCAACTACCTTAGGCTTTCAGCTTTAGTATAATTCCTAGCCTCTTAATAGCATCTTAACCTTAATTGTGCTTCTTCATTTGGAAATCTGTCTACTATGGAGTCTGGGATTGCCCTCTTGTTTACCTTTATGATGTGATATTCAGTGGAGGGTATGTTTTGAGTATCTGGTATTTTTAATAACTGCACCAACCTGTAGTCTTGGTCTTCTGTGTTCATGGGAGCAAGTCAAGATAGTTTACCTTTGCTTACTTTCCAGACATTTGGGATGTTTTTCAGGCTGATTTTTCAGCATGTTCAGGGTCTTCACTCGGGTCTTTGTCTTACATAAAAGTACACTGAAACTCCGTTGTTCACAAATTGGGGTTATGCACCTGAGAGTGCATTGGGGGCTCTGTTGCTTGTTCTTTGTTTATAAAGTTGCTCTTCTTTACTCCTTTCAGTTCAGTACTGTCAGACTTACATCATCTTGGTGGTAACAACTGCCTTTGCAATAAGTTACAAAAGTTGCATGGAGTTGAGACACTCCTCCAATCATTAGCTGGGTCCCAAAGAAATGGAAATGCTATCTTGATTGATTCGGGAGAGAAGAAACCAGAGCTCTGACTGGTTTCATTTTACCATCGCACCCCTTACTATACAAACCACTATTATATAAACCTTTCTAGAATTCACCCATCTTTCCTCTTTGTACATTTGAGTATTTTGCTTTATGGTTTATTTTTAAATTGAAGATGGTGGTTATAGTGTTATATATGAAGATAATATTCAATAGAAAGTTTTTGTTTTGGCTTATTACACACTAAAATTGATCTGTGCTTTACTACTAAATACTAGTAAATTTGGGGGGAAATCTTGCATCTGGGACAATATAAAACTCTTTGGGAGAGTACTGTGACACCCAAGCATGACTGTTCCCTTGGTGCACGCTTGTCTCAATCATCAACTTAAGATGTTGCAAACTCTTCTCAGGTCCCTGAACAAATTCTTATCCTATAAAATCCTGGTGATGATAGCTTTAAAGATAAATGGGTGAAGATTATCACAATTTTTGGTCACCATAACCCAGACCTAACCAATGACCTAGAGATGAAAGGCACTGAGGCCTTTACTTCCTGTAGGCTGTCGAATGCTCATCTTTGAACACCTAAAATGCAGTCTGTCACCAAGTTGAGAAAATAGAGATTACAATGCAACTCCTGGGAAAGTGAATTTGATTAAGTGGTCAGGTGTTCACATTCCTTCTCTACCACACACCCCTGTTCTTTGTGTACACATTTCTCTCCTGGATCTAGCCTTAAATCTTTCATCTCTTTCCCCCGTACAAAAAGGTGATGGCTGTAAAACCAAATCACTGTGATTTTTAAAATGATCAACATTACATGTCTTCTGAAATAATAGCAAAGCTACAAAAAATAAGCTGAAGGCCTGAGACTACACAGAAATAAATGTAGGGTTTTGTAAACACAATCTACAGATTTCCAAATATGTTTATGGTTGCAATGGTAAAACAAAACAATGCAGATTTTTACTGTTCTAATTAATAGCTTTGCCTAAGGAGGATCTTCAGTAATCTGTATTCAGTTAGCTATGCTGGTTAAGAAGTATTAACTTTAATGAAATGAAAAATGTGATTTTTTTTAGCCTTTCTGAGGCTAAAAATTGGGTAATGTAGAACTGATGAAACAAGGTAGAAGTTGGAGTACAATTATCTCTAATCAGAGTAAAGCATAACTCTTAGTTACTGGTTGAAAAAAATATCTTACTGGGTCAAGAGCTTATAGCCCATAGATAGGGAAAAATTGAGACCAATGACAGGATTGTGTTTTTTTCTTCCTTCCTCTGAGTCTTACCATTTAGCACTCCTCAATATACCTTCAATGGGAAATAATAGCAGGAGTAAAACAAACAAAAAACCTGAAGAGCAGATAGGCAAGAAAAGGCTACAACTATATATCTGCATCCCTGCTGAGATTACAAAGTAACAAGAAATTGAGAGACACATGAACTGACAAAGGAGAAGAGAAAAGGAAGCCTGTTAGGAAAAACTAGGGAAGAACAGAGTGATAGACGGTGTAGGCACAGAGCAGGCAAGAAAAAGCAGAAGCCTGAACACTCAGATAGATAATGCTGAAAAAATATCTTAAAATTTTGTATGCAACACAGTTAAAATTAGCTTTACTTTCGATTTGAAATATACCTAATATTAGAACTATCTTGATAATTTAGAGATTCTAAATGTTAGAAGTGAACACTGGTATTGCTACTATTTCAAATATTAAATGACAACATTTTATACTTCACACCTCAATTATGTCTTATTCACAACTCGAAAACATTCATTATTGAAAGTGCTTGCAAGCTTTAACAGAGCTCTTAATTAAATTACATCCAGGAAGAGTTCCTCTAAGTGAGCCGATGTAGGCTGAAAGTCATTTATTTTGCAATCCCATAAGTGGTTGAATTACTCTACCATTGGTGATCTGAGGTTAGTTGGGGATGGGGAGATTGCTGATTGTAAAACTTGAACGTGCTCTGGAAGGACCCTACCCTAAGATGTGTAGCTCAGACTAAAAAGTGTAACCCTTATCAAAGAGGACCATTCCGTGTGTAGAAAAGCTAAATGCTCTTTCTGTAAGACTGTCACATCTGCTTTCAGTCCCTGTGCCAAAGGGTCAGAGCTCAATCACAAGCCTGTGGCACCCCCTGCTGGTTAAAAGCCCGTGCTCATTTTGTTACTTTACACTGAGCTAAACGTTGCCGTCATTTCACACTTCTTTTAACATTCTATATGAATTTAATTATCATTTGTTTGGACTTCATTTGTTATAAAGACTTTTTTTTTTCCAGATGTTCAGTTTAGGTTATTTCTTCTTCCTCTTCCTCCTCTTTTTTTTTTTTTTTTTTCCACCACCAGTTACTTCTCAAGATCCATCAAGAGCTTCAAGGTTCTTCCATCAACCCACCAGGCCTCAATTTTTCTTCAGCTCGGCTTTTTGATGAGAATGGTCAAGAAATTAAGAATCCAATTCTGCTGAAGAATGAGCAAAGAATTTGGGTCTCTTATGGTAAAGCATACAGGTAGGAGTGAATTATTTATTCTCTGTTCTTAGTCTTTTCAGGGACAAGTTAATTTAAGGGGAGAGTTGAGAAGCCAAGTAATACCCTTTATAAAAAAATTTTTTTTAATTCAAATAAAATTTCAGGGGCTTTTTTTTTTTTTGCGTGTGTAAGGCAGTATTGTTTGTGGGATATGACATCTCTCTCTCTCTCTCTCTCTCTCTCTCTGACTTTCTGTCTTAATGCCTTGTCATAGTTCTTGAAGTCTGCCTGTCAGCACAGCAAGTGGGATTTGTTCATGTCTGAGTAGTCACCTTAATGATAGCAGATGGAAACGCCACGGGGGGCCCAAGCCCATCACACTGTCATTGTCGCACACTGCCCTGACCTGCTTCCACTCCTCTATTTTTTTGTCCCTTTTTAAAGGAGAAATGGATGGTAATTGAAAAGGATCTTAAGCAAGATTTATGAAGCTGTAGACAACATGATTCCCCACTATCTCTCTATGTTTTCACAAATAAAGTCTTAACCTTTTAAGCACCAATGACAGCACAGCTAAAGATAAATTGGTAAAGCTTGTAAGCCCTAGCCTATCAAAGTTATATTCCTCAAAAGCGCCTCATATTATCCCACAATAATTACTGGTTATTGCTGAGCATTGTGTAAATTTTAGTAGATTGGTAAATTCCTGCATAAAATTATCTGCATTTCTGAGGAAAGAAAAAGGTTGCATCTCTAGGCACTGATGAACTGGGCTGTTGTGTGGACTATCTTGGAAATGTATGCATATTTTGACAGGACACATCCAGATGAGCTCTAAAACTGCTTGTCAGGAAATTCAAACATGCTTTTTTGTGTACTTTTAATTTCTTAAGGTTCTTTATCTTTAGGACAGAAGAGAGGAAAATAATTTTGCTTATAGATTATAACTTATCATATATTGGTAATGAAAATAATATAGAACTAAGAGATGATTTGATTTACTATATATTCTGAGAGTCAAAATCTCAAATACTGAAAGAAATCCACTCAGAACTCCATGAAGGTTTGGGAAGAAGTTGGTGGGTTAAGTTGCAGGTGGCATATTGTAAAATCTTACTTTGTCCCAATATAGTTAAAATATTTAATAATTTCTTATGCTGTATAGTTTATAGAATTGAAAATATCTATAAAGAATGGTGCTTATTCCATAGCAGATTTTCAAATGTAATTTACATTGTGAGAATTTTTACATTGTAAAAACAGTGATGAATTTTAAAAGTGGCAAGATTTCTTGAATAATTTAGCAAGCTCTTCCAATGACAAGGAGAAGCTTGAATAAAATGTGTGTCATTGTTATTTCCTTTTAATATCTTTGTTAAAGTGAAAACAATGTCTGACTAATTTTGATGTTTTTAATGATGTTTACTACAACATAGTATTTTGATAGGATCAAATACTTATTCTTGGTTAACTGGATCACATTCATGGAATAACTAGTTAAATGCTAAGTATTTGGAATTTTCTAAAATCAACTGAAGATTGTAAATGGAGGAATTCAGAGGTGTATATATTTGTTGTATTTCATTGTATTTTAACATGACAATTTTTTTTGCAAGGTTTGAATCCAGTATAAAACACTAGCAGAAAATTACAGCATTTTTCTACTATTGGAAATTCTAAAATTTATGTGAAAAAGTTATTTCCATCTATTTTAAAATACATTGAGAAAATGTGCAATATATATAGTAAGATACTTATTTTCAGGGAGCAATTCTAACGTGTATAATATATGTTGATATGTGAGGTCAGGGTACTCATTTTAAAAGATAATTTTGTCACTATATGCTTCTATTTGGACTCCTTTAATTATTTTTCCCTCAATGTTTATTTTGAAAAAAATATGATCTACAGAAAACCTGAAAGAACAGTGCAGTGAAGACCAATAGATCCTTTACCTAGACTTAATTTAAAGAGCTTACTACGTTGTTTTACCTTTCCTATTTCTCCCTTCTCTCTGTTTCAAAATTAATTTTAAAAATTAATTCTAGGAAATCATTGAAGTTTTACTCCTAAATGTTTCAGTCACATACTGAAGAATAGGTTGTCCTATATCACTACATTCTAATCTT
Organism: Galemys pyrenaicus; assembly: GCA_019455555.1. Taxonomy (NCBI): domain Eukaryota; kingdom Metazoa; phylum Chordata; class Mammalia; order Eulipotyphla; family Talpidae; genus Galemys; species Galemys pyrenaicus. Next base: position 5,878,388 of record JAGFMF010011862.1, read on the forward strand.
CTAACATAGTAAACAATGACTTACTGTCATATCATCTACTATCAAATTACTTAAAATGTATTTTATAATATCCATATCCAAACAAGTTTCATACTTTATGTTTATTTTCTCTAGTCTAGATTATTCCCCCCACCTTTGTTCTGTTTTTATTATAATGATTTTTTTTTTTTTAGGAGTTCAGGCACTTTTCTTTAGAATGGCTCACATTTCTGAATTTGTCTGAGTGTTTATTTCACTATTCCATTTAAATGTTTTTGACAATAGTATTACTACATTATTGGTTGAGTCCTATAGTTCTAAAATGTAACGTAAAGTCTTTGTCACCATTTTTTAAAAAGGCTTATATTTTATAGTTACCACTGCTTTTATTTAAAGATCTATTTTCCATTTGATTGTAATTCTCAAATAATTAAATTAACCTAAAAGCGATGTACTCCATGAAATTAAACTAGATCAAATCAGGGTAATATATAGTGAACTCCCAAAAAATTGTTTGCAGTCAAATGTTAAAGATTTCTTTATTAGAATAAATAATAAATTTATTTTTATCATTTCCCCAAAGATTATTGTGATACATTGCATTAGCAGTTACACGTGAAAAAAATGAACATAATATGAATGACAATTGCTTCTCTCAACTAAATACTTTGCCTTTATTTTTGAAATTGTTTTTTTAATTACACATGTTGCAACTACTTTTGACATTAAATCAACCAAATAAATTAAAATGTGCATTTCACATGTCACTATAGGATATCAACTGTAGTTTTTATAATAGGAAGTGTATTTATGTATTTTATTAGACATGATATTGTGTGTTTTATCAATTATTTTTGCTCATATTTCAGTGCTTGTATAAATTTTAAGATAGCTATAATTTTTTTCCCCATTTTTCAGATCTCCACTAAACCCCATTTTGGGTTTGACCTTTGACCAAGTGACTGCATTTACCAGACATGGTATTAAAATTGCATATAAAACCTTCTTGGATCCTAATGCTGTTCTGCTACCTGGATGTGACAAGTAAATTAACATGTGCTTGGTTAAAGTAGTCTGCATCACCTAATTCAGTATTTTCCAAAGTGAGAGATTGAAACATTAAAAGATATCCTTTGAAATCATCTTAAATTAGCATTTATTCATTGTATTGACTTGTTTCATGATGTAATGAGTTAGTTCCTAAAAACAAACAAACAAAACTTACTATTAACTTTCCTCGTTAAAAAAAATATATATGGGATTTTGAGCAAACTAGTGTCTGCTTTGCAGAGGTAACTGTTTTGACTGAAATGTAAAAACTGTTTTTAGTGGATATTTCATAATGAATAGTTTTATATGGAATCATTACTATTTTAAATAATTTTTGTCTGACTGTTCATATCTAAGTAATTTATTTGATGATTATAAATGGAAAGCAAAAGCAATATGCTGTAGGGTTGGTGGGCTAGAGAAAAGAATAATTCTGGCTGGAAGACCTGTACAAGTAGTCTTATTTTTGCTCAGAATTGCCCGTGAGCACATGGGTGTCATTTTCTTGCCTGTAAATAATGAAGTCTGCATTTACAGTGTTGACTGTAGGCCAAACACAGTTCTAAAGTTATTTAACTTTATTTAGCAGTTAAAAACTTATTTAATCCTCAAAAACAATTATTTTAATCCCATTATTACCTATGCTGTTATTTCTCCATTTTGTAGAGGAAGAAACTGAGGCATAAAAACAAAGTAGAAATCACTCAAATGGAACATGCTAGAGCAAGGGTACTTATTTCCCAGATTTTTTTTCCCTTCTGTAATGTATATATTTTAAATTAGGTAGCATTTAATCACAACACTGTATGTGTTTTAGGGGTAGAGGTTCACAGTTTTCAGTTGTTTGTAACCACATGACACCCACCACCAAAGTACCCATAATCCTCCACTATCTACCGTCCACTATCCTCCACTATCCTCCCATTCCCCCCATTATCTACCACCCTCACTCCTCTGGTAGTGTTAATTCTACAGTCATACCTAGGGTCTGTTTTGGTTTTAGTTCTGTCTCTTCCTTTATTTTTGACATATCAGTGAAGTCATCCACTCTGTCTTTCTCCTTCTGACTTATTTCATTTAGCGTAATCTCCTCCAGTTCCATTCATGTAGATTGTTTCCTTAAGAACTGGGGCTTGACCACTCTCCAGCACTGTCCAACAGCTAATTTAAAAAAAAAAAAAAGACTTATTTATTCATGCATTTGGGAGCTGGAGTGCAGGTCTGAGGTATGGGGGAGGTGAGAGGATTCACTGGAGACAGAGTGGGAAGGAGAACAGGCGAATTGACTGCAATACACTCCTGAAGGGAGTAGCAAGCATGACAAGAGAGGTCTACTACTCCATGTGGGCTAGCTCCCCGGGGATCGAACTCTTGCGGCAGTGACTGTAGATAGTTTCATAGTGCTGCAACTTAACTCCTTGCACCACCAGAGAGGCCCCCTGTCTATGCAGCTCTTTCTATGATGATGAGAACATGCTTTTTGACTGTTGAGCACTGGTTTCCCCTGCTATGTGAAAGTTTGAATGCCACCATTTCATTTCTACAAAAGACCTATATTAGTACCTCTTTTTACAGGAAGTCCCAAGAGAAATTTTTCTTTTTTGACAAAAAGCAAAATGGCATTCAATTTGCTTTGCAGTAGTTCTAGAGATTGCACTGGCTGAGCAGGAAGGGTGGCACTGCCAATCCTTCCCTGGAAACTATTTTATACTGGTGGTCTATTTATCATATCATTTCTGTTTTGACCATAAATTAGTGTTAGTTTATGTATTTATGTGTTGTTTGGTATGATTTTGGGGTCTGGAAATGCTCAAAATTTTTTCCATTTATATTAATGGTAATTGCTTCTTTGTTTTATGCCATTTGACTTATGAAAGTTTTCGTATAATCATTCTACTTTTGGGTAGTGGGGAACTTTTAATACATTACAACTTTCCTTGATATATGTGTGAAAGGCTGAAGTAGAGTGCAAATCCAGATAATCAAAAACTGTCTGATGAAGTCACTCAGTCCAGCTAGTGTCAACCTGTTGCTCAATGTGTCTACAAAGGCAAATTCTATTGTCTTCCTTTTAGTAGTTTAAATAACATCTCTGTCCCCTAAAGACCATTTGCACTTGCCAGGCAAGATGTCAGTCTGCTTTATTTTGTTATTTTTTTCTTTAAAAATAGAAAATAACTCTCAGCAGTCTTTATATAAGCATTTTCATTTATCAACAGATTTATTTCATGTGCAATAATCTCCCCAAGTTGTTAAATTTATGTAGACTATTTCCTTTTAATTTTTAGCTAGGAGCTTATATTTTTCAGTTCATATTTTTATGTACTTTTCTTAATTTTACTTCCCCAGATGCCATGAATTCTGTTTTGTTAAATGGATTCAAATTATAGCTAGGTCCCAACGTATAAAAATATGAAAGTGTCCTTATTGAACACAAAGTAATTTGAAAGATAACTTATTTAAGTTTGGACAGGATTAAATTTTCTTTCTGTTTACTAAAATGGGTCATTAAATGAAATCTTAAAAATCATATCCATATGATTTCTCATTTCTCTGAGTATTAATAAAAAATACTATTTGCCCCAGCAATGGTTTCTGTTTAATAGCATGCCATATGATAAGTCCTAACATCTATGTTGAGCCAATTCCTTTTGTTTAGGTTAAAGATTGACTCACTTTTAAAATAAGTGACTTGACTGCACTAAGAGTGAAACCCAATCTCTCCAATTGTGGTTTGTCCCTTTGTCTATTACTCTGTGCTACGCTTAAGATTCTCTAAAAATACCAAATATATGTACTTCATACAGACATTGTAAGTATAAAAACGTCCTTTATTATCATAACCCAAAGTATTTAAAATATAAATTCAGTTTTGAAAACAATCTTCACTATGAGTGATGCTGTTGTATTAAAAATCATGTTTTGCTTCTCTGTTCTATTAATAATTAGGCAGGGCATCTCCTGATAAATAAATACAAAAGAATTTTAAAGCCTACTTTCCAAATTTTGGGTGCCAGTCACTTTATAAATTTCTGTCTAAAGAGGTTACAAGCTACATATTGGTTTTTCTCTTGCTGTAGGAGTGTAAGATCTACAAATTACTATGTGACTAGATTAAAGAGTATATAAATACATACATTTTATTCTAACAAAAGTAATTTAATTTTGCTTTTCTTAGTTGGGAAGTTTGTGAGGGATTTCCAACAAATTTCAGCTTGGCCAGTCAACAAATACCTGATCAATTTGAAAAGGTGGGCTTGGATAGCCATTTCCTACAGAACAAGGTCAGTATTATTTGTTGTATTTAATATGGTATATTTTAGATATTGAACGCTGAGTTCATATATAGTGATTAAGTTGGTATTTATGAAAAATTTGAAAACTTAAATTATTTTACAAATGTTTAAAAGTATTTTTACCTCTTATTAATTAAACTCCTTAAAACTGAACCATGTGTAGTATTCCCACTTGAAAAAAATTCTTCCTGAACAAAAAAAAAAAAAAACTTCCTGAATTATGTTAATTCTCATTGATTAGTATATTTTCCTTATAACTAATTGTATTATTAACTCGGAGTTATTTACAAAAACCATTAAGATGACCACTATTTCTTTGTACTTTAGGATCTGATCTACTTGCTCTAGTGACCAATGCATCTAAGGAACATGAATTCTTTAGAAAACCCAACTCATGACGAGGAATTTTTCCTCCAGTTGATCTACGAAAGACATTTTAAACTTGCCTTTGAATAAGATATAATTCTTTTGTTTTTCTTAGAAAAATTGTTCATTTCAACTGCCATAAGTTTTTAGTTTTTGAATGCTTGAACTCAGAACCAAAAGGTACCCACAGATGTAGAACTACCCAAAGGAAATGAGGCTTCTGTTAACTGGTCTGGGTCCTTTATTTCCAAAAGACAATGTAAAAGACACATGGTCCCAACCTGCTTTTTTAAGGAAAATTCTCCACGCTGCCTATTATATGACATAAAAATGTATATTGGTGTTGTGCAAGAAACATGAACCTAAGTAATATAGCTATAAAAATAGAGTAAATACATATTTTTATTTTTGTCTGTTTTTTAGCAAATTTAGAAAATACTTAGTTGAATGGTGCACTAAGATTTAAGGTCTTTTAAATTTTATGTTCATTTGATATTAAGATTTACCTGACCTTAACAGAATTCCTTTTTAATTCAGTTTTTTCTTCCTGTAACATTATTTTCTTGCTCCAAAATCTTATATGATAGGTGTTGCCTCCTGAAGTTCCAAATTCTTATCTCTGTGGTTCCCTTCCAATCTCTCCCTACTCTTAACTTATTTTTCCAGTCTCTCCCCCTTCTTGGTCGTCCCCGTGTTCTAAACTACATTCAGGGTTGATAAATTGTGTCCCACACATGCTTTATACTTTGGCATATTTGTCCCATGGCATGTGTTGTTCTTTGCCTATCAGCCCTGCTTCTAAATGTTTTATTCAACTTCTTTCATGAAGCCTCCTGAGATACTCCAGAGATAATTAATTTCAAATTATTCTGTATTCTTAGAACTCCTTTTCATCCTTTGAAAATTGTGCTCAGAGTTTGTGGTTTGGTATAGGCACTTGCTTTTGTGTCTTTCTCCCTCACTAAATTGAGACTTCCTTGGCTGTATAAATTATGTCTTACTAATCTTTAAATTCCTGAGTCCTAGCTTAAGGTCTTGAAAGTAGACCAGCTACAGTGTACATTTTTGTTACTGATTTTTAAAAGTTAGCTATAACCTATCTCTTAAGGCTCACTGTTCTCTGATAGGGCCTTTGTGGTTTTTAGATTGTTCATTTGTGGTTTTCTGAAAGCTCTCTCTATGTTTTTGTTATTTCCACGTGGGTTTTGCCCATGTAGTTCCCTCTGCCTGGACTCAAACTTCCTTATCACCAACCCCAAACATTTTCCGTAATGCATGTGCCATATCCTAAATTAGTATTATATACATATAAAATATATATATATATTAAATTCTGCTCATCAGTCTAGATTTGACTGATTGTGTCTGCTCCATGCAATATTTCCTTAATTCCATCAAGTAGATGTGATATATCTATCTGGCCTTGATACCTCTCTTATATACATTATGTGCCATGTATAAGAACACTGAACTCCTCTTAAATGTTCTGCATAATTTGAAGTCAGTCACTGATCAGATTGTAATATTTCAGTTCATATTAGGGTAGTAAGGGGAGAATGATAGATTCTTCCGAGAATGTTGGCTTCAGATCCTAAAAGGTCATGACTTAATGTTAGGGATTGTCCTACAGAAAGCAAGGTGACATAATCATGCATAGGCAAGATTTCATTTGATCCTTATGGCAGGACAGTAACTTAGGATATCCTTTGCTTTTATGAGAATATTGTTTATTCCAGATTTTCCTCAAAGATGCTCAATGACAGGCACACTATCATAAAACCATATCCTGACTCTCCTAAGGATATTGACTCATATACTGATGGAATATTTCTAATATCCTATATAACTGCCATTATATAATAGAAAGTCAGGATGTATTTGCTGAATGAGTGAAAGAAGGAATTATAGATGACAAACTTAGGTTGCCATAATAAAAAGTAAGATAAGAGGAAAACCAAGGTGAAGATCAGTAATTCATGATAATAATCAAGGTTATAAGACATAACCATTAAATCAAACATTAAAATAACTCCAGCTATCCAAAGTGAAGCTAGTGACTTCATGCTCATCATGACAAGGCCCAAGTTTCAGTAGGCTCTTTTGGGACAAATATGTAACCAAAATTAAAGCAATGTATAATTTAAAAAGGTATCATTTTTTAAAAAATAAATTTTGATATTTCCTACTGTTGAGAAATAAAATTACTTTTAAATTTAATCTTTGTAATATCAGAATGCATTTGTTTTTGGAGAGTTAGTATTGCTTTAGGAAACAAGAAAATATGAGAAACTTTTCTCATAAAAACCTATTCCTTTCTCATCATTTAGCAGTTATATTTAAAACAAGTAGCTGGAACATGAAGAGTAGGTCCTTGTCTTATCCTTCCTACCAGAATGGAAATTCTTTGGGTGAAAAGGACATAGAGATCATTCTTGTCAATTTTGCAATGTCTAGATGATTAGAACTAGCTAAATGGAATTGGATCCACTACTTAATTCACCCAAGAGAAACTAGGTCAAACCTGGCAAAAAAAAAAAAAAGACTATTAAACCATTATTAGAGGACAGTAACCCAAAGACAACTTCTCTCTTTAACTGTATTCCAAAGTAGAGCTTTAAATATATATTTTCTAATATTGAAAAATGAAAGAATTATACTCTGAAGTTATTTTATGATTGCTGAATGGGTCTAATGACTTTGTGAAAATGAGAAAACACTCAACCAAAATTTGTACACTATGTATGTTTGAAAAAAGAAATTGGTTTTGAATAAAATTTTAGTACAGCCAACATAGTAGTATAAATAAGAAAGATTTGATAAAATGACTAGTAAAGTTTTCAAAGAAAAATAATCCTTCCTTACCTATGAAACCTTTGAAATCCTTTCAGAAAAGCGTCTGATTATATATAGAGAAATGATCAGTACATTGGAAATAGTAATTTAATAACCTGAAAGGAGAACTTTTAAAGGGAGATTCAGGAGAGGTGATAGATCTCTATGGGGAATTTTATTGTGGACTCTTGATGTTCATTGTAGTAAAGAAGACACTAAGAGGATTACAACCAGGGTAGAGAAAAGTGAGGCAAAAGCTGATATTCTTGATGCATAAGTTTTAAAATTGGCTTGAGATAGAAATACCAGTGCTCAACCCCGACTGTTCTTTTAAGTCTCTTATTGACAAGTAAAACCTTTCCTACAATGGAAAATTTGGAACATATAATCCCTATTAGTAATGTGGGAGATAGATCTAGCCCTGACAATTACAACCTGTTGCTCTTTTATCCACTTCTATAAAAAGGTTTTGAATCTATTACAAATTGACAATTTCAGGAATACCTCTTTCAGCATCACTTTATTGTTACTTAAATTGAAAACATTTTTAGATTGTTTCCATTTAAAGGTGTCTCCATTTAAAATGTTTAAAGTTTAATAAAATGTTTTCATTAAATGAGATAGATTTAAACTTCACAGTAGTTATTATGAAGAAAAATTATGAAAAAAATGGCTTCATATGAACCTGGTTATGGGAAAATACAGCAGAAAAATGATACTCCAGGGTATGGCAGCCATATATTCTGCAAACATGAAATGGAAATATATTTTGATCCTATCCTTTTGTTATAATCAGCATAAGCAGCACACTGGTATCAAGTTTTGGTATGGAAATAGCAATAACAGTACCAATTTAGGATTTTAGAGTTTTGACAGATGTGTTACTTGTTTATCTATAAGTTCAGCAGTCATGGGTGCTGGCATAACATTTGGGAAAGGCAAGTAGTCTTTACTTTCTTCTTTCTTTAAAGTTGTTGAGAATATTTTCTACAAATAATTTATGCTGGAGAAAATACAGCAATTTTAAATTTAAACTGGATTGTTTTGCCTTAGAGTAGGGCTTTACATGAGATTTAAGCTCTGTCCTCATATGTAGAATGATAATCAGAATCTATTTGAGGACTACATAACTAGATGTTAGCTATTTATCTTGTTTGGTTGCATAATTATGTATTCACTAATAGTTTCTGCTCATAAATATTTCTAGTTCTTGATCTTACATGTGAGTGGATTGATCAGTTGTAGATTTAGACAATGAAGCAATAAGAGTGAATTTGGGATAGAATGAAAGAAATGTTATAGTATTCTTTATACTTGCGATATAAAATTTTATATCAGTTTTTTTACTTGACCCTAGATTTACTATCAAGAGTGAAAATCAAATATCTTGGTAGCAAATGTATTGGTAGTCATTTGTTTAGAAAAAAGATTGTGATCTTTGAACTCTCCTTTCAAGGAAAATTTCTTGGTGTATCCTGCGCCTTAGCTGATTTACAGGAAAAAGACCATACTGGCTCAGCAATGTTGAAGGCCTTTTCACTTTTATTGGGGATTTGGGAAAAGAAAATTAAACAAGAAATTTTGACTGACCTAGCATCTGTAAACATCATTTAAATCATAGGTAGCTTCTATATCAGCACAGTCAGAATAAGTCCTAATGGCCATTTAAAAGGAGGCATATATAAAAGTATTCAAAAGAATGAAAATATATACTTTTTGATTCTTAGCAGGACTTAAAAGGTCTTTTTAGTTACATACATAAGGGTGTGTATTTAAAGATTGGTCTCAACACAAATACTTTTATACACACAGCTTTGCATGTGCACATACAAACACACATGAATACACAAGAACACTTTTCTGAATTCTAATTTTCAGGTTTTTTTTTTTTACTTTCCCCACCTTTATAAAAGTAAGGTATCAGATTAAATTAAAAAGTGAAAAGAAGGTGAAGTCACTAAGAGAAATTTAATGGCCATTGTCAGTTTTAAGTGTATCAGGACCCCAGACTTGGCAGAATCTTTTTTTTTTTTTTTTTAATAGCATGAAATGAAGCTGAGTTAGTGGGCCTGGCTGGCTGTGTCTGTTCTATATAGAATCACTTGGGAACTGTCCAGCAAAATATCTCTTGAAGAACAGCATGGTATTAATACTGGGTGCCAACCCAAGTCAGACACAAAGGACCCCTTCGCTCTTCACCAATAAGCCAACTGTTAAAAGATTAAACCATGTTGTGGAGATAACAAGAATTTAGGCGCTGGCAGCAGGTGCTGTACAAAGAAACAGTTGGCAGTGCTGTTCTTCTGTCTGACTAATTCCAGTCAAAACAATCTTCTTCCCAGTTGCAGAGGAGAGTTTTGAGTATGATGGCAACTTGGAGTTAGGAGGTTGAGTAAGAGTGCTGCTTTAAATGCTGAATCCTGTGGTGGATGGATTAGTAGAATATAGTTTATCATTGTTCAGAAACTGTGGGGTATTCTCCTCCAGAATCTGGCCACGGGGAATACACAAAGCGCTGTAAGTCGAATCTGCTTATCTAGTGGCATTGCAGTATTTTAAAAATTTTATTTTCACATAGAGGGATCATATGACATTTTCTTCTGTTGAGAAGTGACTATCATTATAGAATAATTATCAAATATATTAGATATGCTTTTTTATTCTTGCCTGATCACTTTTATAAGATAGTAACTTTTAAGTTATTATTTAATTTTTGTATTTAAAAAATCATTTACTACTCAACAAATCTGAAAATTAACAGAGTAGACTTTAATATTAGAAAATAATTTGAATCATTTTTGGGGTAATGCCAGTTATTGAGGTTAAATCATAAAGTGGCATATACCTATTACCTATACAAATGAATATTGCTATTTAAAAATATAGCATGGTTACCCAGGGGAAATGATGATAAAAGGTATGAGATAAAGTTTATTAACTATGGAGTGGTAGAATTCCTTCAGGTGACATGGACACTTTAATATGACAATCCAGTCTAGGTAAGAAACCCTGAAAGGTGCACAATACATTTGACATATTTAATTGGGTAACAAACACAGGAGACAGGGAAGTAGTGTCTCTCTGGTTGGTCTCCTCCCATCCACTCCCACAACTATCATTGAAGTCTCAGTTCATATCCCTCTATTCTTAAGAGATTGTACAAGACATCCAACTGTTTTCCCTGCCTTTGATCTCTCCATTCTCAATCCATTATATCTATCCTTGTCTGATCAACCTTGCTAAAATCTGCTGTAATCCAGTCCCTCCTGCTTGAAAGCTTTCGGTGGCTACCCACTGACACCTAAGTCCATAGCCTCACGCTTGACACTTTCTTCAGTTTAGTCAAATTTACCTTTTGAGCCTACCAACAAATCTTAAGATATGTTGATGGTATTTCCATGCCTTTACTTGGATTACCTTTTTATTCTTCATTATTCCTGTCAAACTTCAAAATCCTTCAAGGTTTGGTTCAAGTTGCTCCAACACAAGTGTGCCTGCCATTCTTCACACCTATAACCCTATTTAATCTTATGAACTTACATGAAATTGAATTTGTGTGTTATTGTCTGTACTATTGTATATTTTTTTAGAGCAAGAAAATATTTAATAGTATCTTTTGCCACTAACCTAAGACCTTATGTATCAGAACTGGTATTCAACAAGTATTAATTGAATTGAATTAAATAGGATTGAACACTACTGTTTCAAAAAAGGTCTCAATCTGAAACATAATGTTTTAGGATCACTTATTTTGGGTGTGTTGAGGAAGGTTAACCTTCACGTGAAAGTAAAAAATGTATATTCTTTCTCATGGTTTAGGTTGATCCCAATATTGTTCTTCTTGCAACTGTTTCCATCAGAAAGCGAAATTCCTCAAGCAGTGAGGCGAGCAGCAAGAGTCAGATAACATCTTTGAACCTATGGTCTTCAGCTAGTGTGTGGCTTATCACAAAGGTACCCAACAGTGTCTGTTCTCTTTGAGTAACTTCCTCTGCTTACTGGCTTGTCATGCTACCCAGCTCTTATGAACACAAGCACACAGTGAGGTCATGATAAATTGTTGACTACCATTACAAACATTGCTTTTCTGCTCTTGGCTTGTCTAGTGCTAAGGATTTCTGTAGCTCCATGTGAGAATTCAGTGCACAATTAGATGTGCTGATTAGTTCATATCCCACAGTGTGACCTCAAAACTTACACCTTTTCAGTATGATATAAAACATTGCTCTATATTTGACCAATTTATGAGCATGCTGGAAGTAGTTCAGTCTCTACCACTGAATAGCTATGTGACTATAGATACATCACTCACTATATATGGATTTCAACTTTCTCATCTGAAAAGAGGTGAACCTACATCTCATATTCTGTAACTCCATGATTTCTATTTCTAGAATTTTATGATATCAGAAAGCTTATACTTGTTTAAAATTTCCTCAAAAATAATCTAAACGCTTATTGAAACAAGGATGGGCTTTGTGTAATCTTAAGAAAGTTACTTAGTTGTCTAGAACTGTTTCCTTATCTACAAAATGAAATTAGTCATACTGCTTTGCACAGTTGCTGTGCAGATTAGCTGGGAAAGCATGTGTGCATGCAAGCATAGTATCTGGTATGCAGAAAGAGCTCAGTAAGTGGTGATTTTTTTCCCCTCAGCCCAAGCAGTCCCATGTTCAAATAAGGATTCTATTTACTGTCTTATAGAACCAAATAACAAAACTTTCCTAAGTTATCATGTTTTTCTTTCCCACACAGCAAGAGCAATAAAGGTCACATGCTAGCAAAAAACCATTTTGGAAAAAATTTAGATTGAAAATTCTCTTCTATTTTTCCAAAGAAACCTTATTACCTGTTAAGAGAGAGACTCTTGCATTACACACATCATTACTATGTATAAATAAATTCCTTGGTGGTTGTCACTTATTTAAAATGTCGTGTTGCTTCACTATGTGAGCAATTGCTGAATGACTATTTAAATAATATTTTCAGTGTCCTTAGAGGAGAATGCTGGCATTTAAAACAAAAGCAATCCACAAACCACCTTAAAATGTTTAACCCATGGTATTTAGACCCAGAGTAAAACTTTAAATTGGTACGAAGGTTAAGGATTTGTTTCAATCTTTTCAGTTCACTGCACTTTTTTTCTGTGCATACATATTTCAAGTATGCTCTGTAGTTATAACTATAACAAGTGACACGTGATAGACCCTAAATCGCTGCACTGTGAAATATGCACAGAGAAAAAAGGACAAATGAAGATATCAAGGTCTGTTTTATTTTGCGCTGAACTGTAAAATGCCACCCTTGTTGGACATAAGATCACTGATTCTGAGCAGGGCTCGCTGACTGCTAAGTTGTGGGTAGTGTTTCACTTTCGGTAACTGTTAATATCGAGGGTTATCCAGGCATAATGACCTCACTATTTGTGACACATTGTTGAATTTTCTGGTTCTTTTAACTTATTTAGACCTTTCTCCCCCCCTCTATTCATTGGAAGACTGGAATGATCCTGAGCAGAGCGATAACTCAGGGCTGCCTAGCTATTGGTCATCCAATCACCGTCAAGGCCACTGAGGGAACATCACTAGAAGGATATAAATTAATCCTACAGAAAAGGTAATGCTTATGCGCTATTTAACTCAAAACAGTAACGACAATTTCAAGATTTCTAAGTGTCAAATCACAATGCCTCCTGGCTTAGATGGGATTTTCATTAGGCATTTAAATTTATGTTCATAATATCAATAGTAGTTTTCCAGAGCTAAAATAAGCTTGAAATTGTATGCCACTTAGCTGAGGAGCATTCCTTAGATATTTTTGAAAGTGAAATGTTGGCCTTCAACATGTACTGATGTTGTACAAAACCTGCTGCTTTACTCTATAATTATCAGAATTCATTTCCTTATATCCATTTGATTGCTAATTAAAAAATTTAATGTTCTGTGCATGTTCCTAACCTTTCCTCCATCTTCTTTATATTACATATTTAACTGTGAAAATGAGAGCGAAAAATTACTGGCTTATAAATCACCCAAAATTTTGTTTTTGTTTAAAAAATTGTCCTCCTTAACAAAGAGACCTTAAGTTAAATATCCTGAAACTGGACAACTTAAAAAAAATGTAGAAAGAGGAAAAAATTTTATTTGTATCCAACAGTGTGCAAGTATTAATTCTTAGAAGTTGTTTTTTTTTTCTTGCTCATTGTCTTCTAATTTCATCTTTGGTTTACAAAAATAATAATTTGTACAAACTATTGTATTTTAGGACTTAGAAAGCTGTTTGAACTATTTCTGATATGATAGGTAGTAAGGCAGAACTCAGGTAACTAGGTACCAAAGAAACTAACCTAGTCACATACAGAATGGGAATTTTCTCTAATATGCAAAGCAGATTGTCCAATAGGTATTATAATATCACATAGTAGTTTAGACAGTGACCTACAGAGTTGGATTTCCAAGTGTAAATCCTGGCTCTATATCTTACACTACAAAAGAATGGAAGATATAAAAAGATTCATCAGGGACCTCCCTGGTGGTGCAGTGGGTTGAGTGCTGCACTGTGAACATCTGCTGCACAGCAGCGTGAATTTGATCCCTGGCCAGGGAGGGGACCCACATGGTGCAGCAGATCTCTCCTGTCTCACCCACTGTTCCTCTTAGCAGTGGATTTCAGTAGATATGCCTATTCTGCTCCCCACTCTGTCTCTGGTGAATCTTCTCACCTCCCGCACCTCTGGTCTGTACCCCAGCTCTTGTATGCATAAATAAATAAATCTTTAAAAAAACAAAACATAAAAAAATAAAAAGATTCATCATATTTCTCAAGAAAACTATGATATATGTAATAAAACATATGTTTAATATGACTAATGGGATATTAGATATCATGGAAGAGAATATTCAAGAATTTGAAATGTTAGTAATGGAATATATTCACAATGAAAGAGAGAGAAAAATATTGAAAACAATTGAACAGAGCATTAGTGACATATGAGAAACTTCAAATGGTCAAATATCTGAGGATTTCCAGTCCTAAAAGGAAGAAACAGGAATAAAAAAATATTGGAAGAAATGGTATCTGAGAAATTTCCGAGTTTTGTGAGAACTATACCTTACACATCTTAAGAAGTTCCAAAAATTCTAAGCACCAGAACATAAAGAAATGAAGCTAATGACATACATAATGAAACTGTCTAAAATTAGTGATAAAGTCTAAAAAGTATACAGAAATAAGAGATACGTTAAATACAAAAGAAACAAAACTGACCGCAGATTTCTTGTTGGCAATAATACAAGTGAGATGGCAGTGGAAGACATCTTTTAAAGTACTAAAAAACCCTGTCAGTATAGAAATCCTTTCCCAATGAAAATACCTTTCAAATAGTAAGACAAAATGAAAACTTCAGATATTCACAAACTGGGAGAATGTATCACCAGCAGACATATATATATAAACAAAAGATGTTAATCAAAAAATTCCTTTAGGCAGAAAAAATGATACCAGATAAAAATGAAGAGCACTGGGGATAGTATCTATATAGGTAGCATTAAGTCCTATTATTTAAGTCTCTTTAAAGATAACTTACTATTTAAAACAAACAAACAAACAAAAGCCAATGTATTTTGGTGATAATAACATGTAGAAGTAAAATGTATGAAGGCAATAGCACAAATGCCAATTACAGAAAGGTTCTTATAGAACCTCTTCAAATAGAAGAAAGGTTCTTATATTTCTCAAATGGTATGGTATCAACTGAAAGTAAATGGATAAGTTAAAGATGTATATGGGAGATCTTAAGGCATTCATTAAAATAACATAACCAGGAATTGTGTTAACAATCCATAAAAGTAGATAAAATGAAATTTTAAAAATATTAGCCCAGAAGATGAAAAATAGAGAAAGAGGAAGAAAGGACAAAACAAAGAAAGGGCAAATAAGAAGATGATAGGTTTCAGCCCAACTGGTCATACCACATTAAATATAAGTAATCTACCTCATTATCAGATTAGATTAAAAGAAAAAAAGCAATGTTCATCTATATTATAAACATACATTTTAAATATGAAGGGACAGATACGTTAAAAGTAAATGTGTGGAATGTGTATGCAGTGGTCAAACTAATCCAAAGAAAACTACAATGACTAAATTAATATCAAGTTAGATTAAGTGCAGAGAATATTTACTGAGTATAAAGAGGATCATTGCATATTGATCAAGAGTTTAATTCAGCAAGAAGACATAGCAACCTATATAAATATTCTCCTTAGAGCTTCAAAATATTTGAAGTGAAAGCTGAACTGCAAGAAAAAAATCTACCACTATAGTCAACAATAATATCCTATGTCAATAAGTAGAAAAAAATCTGTAAGGATACAGATGACTAGAACATCACCAATAATCAATTAGTTGATATTTATGGAGTGTTATTCTCAATATATTTAACAGAATTTATATATTATAAAATATGTTCTTTACTAATGGAATTAAAAATCAGTAGCAAAATTTGTTTTGGAAACTCCCACATATTTGGATGTTAAATAACTTATTTCTAAATAACCTATGGATCAAAAAAAGACACCACAATAGAAAATCATGAGTATTTTGAAATGAATGAATTTAAAAATACAACATTTTAAAATTTGTGAGATGTTGTGAAAGAATTTCTGAAAGAGAAATTTATATAAATGTCTGTAAAAAAAGATAGTAAATCAATAGCTTCAGCTTTTATTTGGAGAAAGTAGAGGAAGAAGAGCAACTCAAACTTAAAATTAGCAGAAGAAAGACAATAATAAAGGTTTGGGTAGAAGTAAATAAAAAGAAAACAGGAAAATAGAGATAAATCAATGAAATCAAAAGGTGGTTTTTTTAAAGGATCAAAGTAATGGACAAACCTTTAGCCAAATTGTTCATGAAATAGAAATAGAAAACACAAATTGCCAATATTAGGAAGAAGAGTGATATTGCACTTATAAAAGGAGATAGTAAGAAAATATTTTTAATAATTATGTGCCAATAAATTTATCAACTTAGATGGTAAGGATGAATTTCTTAAGGAATGCCATTACCATTTTCTATTCAACAAAAATAGGTAACCAGAATGATTTATACCTCTTAAAAAAATTGAGATTTTAGTTGAAAATCTTCCTACAGAGAATACTCTAGGCACAGATGATTTTCACTTGTTTCAGTGGAGCATTCTACCAAACATTTTAGGAAAAAAATAATAATATTAGCCAGCTTACACACTTCATTCAGAAAATAGAAGAGGGAAATATTTACTCTCCCCCTCCCCCCAAAGTAGTAAGGTTAACTTTCAAACTTTCTGTTTATGAGAAAGAATTTTATTTAATTTAGAAAAAAAGAGAAGGAGAAAGAGATTGGGGTGGGGGGAGAGGTGAAGTGATGGGGTGAGGGTAGAAGGCAGGATGGGCAAGAGAAAGGGAAGATCTACATTAAAATAAAGATTATTTGCCTTTGTATTGATGTCATTTGTCCTTAACTAAGAAAAAAGTTTATGACACTGTGAAGGCAAAATAGCAGAAAATTTGGAAAACTAGAAGTTCTCACTCTAACTCTGGTTATATACTGTCCAATACATTTATCTTTTACCAGAGCATCGGTTTTTTTTTAACTCTTTTTTTTGTGTGTGACTTGTTTTTTTAAAATACAACCATATTTCATTATAACTAACAATAAATATTCTCATGTGACAGCAACTTCTTGAGACACATTTTTTCCCTCTTCCCCTAAGTAGTATAACAGGATTTTAACAAAAGCTTTGAATCAAGACATAGCCTTTTATATGCTAAAAATAATAGAACTAGCACTTAAAGTAGTAATGTGACAACTCACAAAGAATATTGTAAATATATCATGCCTCATTAGTTCAGTTATGTTTCATTTATTGTCACTTACCTTATTCAATATAGCAAGTACTTCACATATGTTGTCTTTTAAATATCTTTTCTGTGATATGTATCTGACTATGAGCAGATGAAAGACAAACCAATGATGTCATTACTAAGTGATAGGAGTGTCACAAAATATCACAAATATTACAAACCTCAAAATCAAATATTCTTCTTTGCATAGGATGTGGCCTTTAGAATATGTATAGGATGTATAGGATCTGGCCTGTAGTGTTAAATTCATGAGCTAACTAAAGCAACACACACACATATACGCATGCATAAACATGTACACACACACACATCCATATATATATAGGTTAGATTACGAAGGTTAAAAACTGAGACCTATTGATTTTTTTGTCCTGCACATTATTATAATTCTTTCTGAATCATTTGTGAGCCTTTAAAAAATGGGGTGATTTTACACACATTTCTGTCTTTTCTTGAAAAAAAAAAAATCAAAAGAATGACTAGCACTGGCATTTCATTCTTTTGTGATACTATTCACACAGGATCCTATTCCCCGTTTGGATGAAACATATATCCTTCAGATTGCTCTGTTTCCCCCACTTCCAATGGCAGTCTTAGTATCAGCTCTAGCCTTTCATTTCTAGTACCAGTCTTCCTTACTATCTTGCTTATCTCAATGCAAATCTTTTAGTTATGACTTTTTGCCTCTACTTTTTTTTTCTACTTAGGCCTTGTTGGAAGTAGTGTGATAACTGGCTAACAATCTAGAGGAGGTTAAAGCAACACCACTTTAAGGATATCATTAATACAACCAACAAATGTAGCTGTTTAATGGTTGGTGTCACAGACAGAAAGACCTCACATCGCTGGTAATCAGAGACATTGAAAATTATCTCCTTGATCAATCTTAAAGTTTAGGAAACTGGGGGCCTCCCTGGTGGTGCAGAGGGTTAAGTTGGAGCACTGCGAAGCTGTCCATACACACTGTAGCATGAATTCGAGCCCTGGTCAAGGAGCTGACCCACATGGTACTACAGACCTCTCCGGTCTGGCCTGCTGCTCCCCTCAGTAGTGTATTTTAGTAGATCTGCCTATTCTGCTCTCCACTCTGTTTCTGGTGAATCCTCTCACCCCAACACCTCTGGCCTCCACCCCAGTTCTTCTATGCATAAATAAATCAATCTTAAAAAAAAGAAAAGAACTTTTGTCACCTGAAACTATTTTTAGTTATAATGGAATTGATAGTTTTAAACCATCAATCTTTTTGTCATTTCTTCATTCAGTGGTTCCAGTCTGAGCTTTTGCAGTGTCTCAGAAGAGTTGGCAATAATATGCAAGTCTTTATAAAGTATTTATTTTATAACAATTAGATAAAAATTATTTTCATATCAAAGTGTTTTAAGTTACTAATGTCATGTGTCAGACTAATCAATGAGACTAAAATGTTGATTAATTTTTAATCTTCAAGTTACAGGAAATAATGTGTGCCATAGTATTCCAATGTAATTAAGAAGATGTTGGACTGAAAGTCCCTATGGTTTCTAATACCTATTTGTATACCACAAATCAAAATTATACTTTCAATTTTGATAAACCCACTTCATCTTTCTGTATCCCACTTTATTAATCTATAAAGAGGATGTGATAAGGGTAGCCCTAATATTCTCAGTCTATATCGTCATCTTGGATAGTAGATATTATTATGACCGAAAATTTCAGTTCTGAATCCTAAGTTTTTTTTAAAGTTTCTCTTTTCCTTTATTAATTACAAAATACAAATATGTCTAGAAAGATTACCTTCCAGTGCTGAAATTGAGCAACAATTACATTTATCTGGTGACTGAGGATGGAATTCTTAGAGTGGTGCTTAGTTTTGCTTTGAAAGATGTTTTCAAGTCCTTATCTTAAGTCTTAGAATCCCTCATCTTTCCTCAGATCTCTGTCCTCTTCTGTTCCATTTTAGTTTCATTTTATTTTAATAATGTTATGCTCTTCTTCTGTATCCAGATGCCATCTGGGACTCATTCTTATCTCCTCCCTACAACTCTCACTCCATTTAATTAATCACCAAATCACTTTTCCTTCTATAATATTTTAAATATGTTCTCCCCCCAACTCTCATCACTCTTCTTCAGTGTTTTCCAAAATATGCTCCACATGCATCCAAATTCTCCAGAGTTTTTATCAATGGAATCACTTGTGTTATCTGGTAATGTAGATTTCTTGGGTCTATACCTGTAGAATTAGTTTTTGAGGAGAGGTCCTGGAGATCTATTGCTATTATTGGGCACCCGTTTCTAATGCCCAGAATTTTTTCAATTTTCTTGTTCTAACCTATATGTGGGTGAAAGGCTAATGTGCACTGAATCTGGTTTAGACTGCTACCTTTACGTGTTCCTCTACATCATATAGCACCTTACTTTAAAATAAAGCATTACCTGACACCTCTTCATCTCAACCATTGATGTTTCTGTCAAAACTCAAAGGCAGTGAAAAATATTTTGTTTAAGGCTCTTCCCTGGTGGCACAGTGGGTTAAGCAATGCACTATGAAGCAAAATGCAGCCACTGCAGCACGAGTTCGATCCCTGCCACCGGCCAGAGAGGTGACCTACATGGCGTGGCAGACCACTCCTGTCTTGCCTGCTGCTCCTCTCAGCAGTGTATTTCAGTCTATCTGCCTGTTCTGCTCCCCACTCTGTCTCTGGTGGATCCTCTCACACCCAGAACTTCTGGTCTATACCCCAGTTCTTAATACGAATAAAAATAAATAAATAAATCTTTAAAAAAATACTTTGTTTAATATCCTATTACACTTAATTAAATTCATTTGTCCTACATTTATAAGATTTCTAAACATTAATGAATACATGATTAGTTAACTTAGACATGATCAGCTTTATCATATTTTAGTTTTTCTTTCTTACTCAGACTTGGCTCAAAAACATCTGATTTTTTTTTTTATTATTAACTTTTCTTTTTACTAATTATATTTGACATCATTTACATTCCCCAGGGTGTACCCACCACCATTCCTCCCATGCACCATCACCTCCATCCCTTGTGCTCTTTCTGCCCTCATCCCTGTCTTTGTCCTCCCCTCCTTCCCCTCCCCCCCATGATCCCTTTGGTTTATCTTGGCTTTTTGGTCTTGTTGAGTTTTTTGTTTACTTTTGGTTATAGTTGCCCATTTCCTTGAGCTTATTCTTTATTGTTGTTCTTTCATATTCCTCCTAATAGTGAAGCCATCCGATATTTTTCTGTTGCCTTCTGACTTGTTTCACTGAGTGTAATTCCTTCTAGCTCCATCCATGTTTCTATAAATGGCCCTAGTTTCTCATTTTTGAATGCTGAATAATATTCCATTGTGTATATGTACCACATCTTCTGGATCCAGTCATCTACTTTTGGGCTTTTGGGTTGTTTCCAGGTCTTACCAATTACAAATAGTGCTGCAATAAACATGGGGGTACAGGTGCTCTTTTGGATCAATGTTTTTGTGTTCTTTGAATAGATTCCCAGGAGTGGATTCACCAGATCATATGGTAGTTCCATTTCTAGTAGACTGAGGAACCTCCATACAGTCTTCCATAATGGTTGGATTAGCTTGCATTCCCACCAGCAGTGTACTAGCATTCATTTTTCTCCACATCCTCACCAGCATTTGTTGTTGGTTTTTTTGATGTGTGCCATTCTTACCGGTATAAGGTGGTACCTCATTGTGGTCTTAATTTGCATTTCCCTGATTATGAGAGATGCTGAGCATTTTCTCATGTGTATGTACTCTTTGGAGAAGTGTCTTTTAAGTTCTTCTGCCCATTTTTTGATTGGGTTTTTTACTTTATATTTCTTGATTCTTATGAGTTCTTTGTATATCTTTGTGATCAGACCCTTGTCTGTTGTGTGGAGTGCAAAGATTTTTCCCCATTCCGTGGGGGTTTTTTTTGTTCTGTTTAATGTTTCCTTTGCTGTACAGAAGCTTTTTATCTTGATGTAGTCCCACCTGTTTATCTTCTCTCTCATTTTTATTGCTTTGGAGACTGCTACCTCGAAGGCGCTGTTGAGATGTATGTCTTGCAGCGTTTTACCTATGTTTTCCTCTATATATTTTATAGTTTTGGGTCTTACATTTAGGTCTTTTATTCATTTTGAGTTGATTTTCATACATGGTGTGAGGTAGTGGTCCAATTTCATTTTTTTACATATGGTGGACCAGAAAAAATCTGATATTTCTTAATAAAATTCTCTGTTTTTCCAGAAACACATACCTGATTTTCCTAATTTTTCATGGTATATTTTTTCATCACACACTCTTAATTTTATAGTTAGTTAAGTCCCTTTCTTGCTGTCTTTCAGAGGATATGATGGGGGGGGGCAGAAATGTACAGTGTTTTTATTGATTCTAATTACTTTTTAAAATTATTAATTACTGTTGACATTGTCAACAAACACAAATATACATCCCCCCACCACAACCACCATCACCATCACTACCCCAACCACCACTAGTTTGGCTATGAAAGAAATTGGTTGTGTTGGGGATAGCAGTGGTGATGGTATGCTTGTAGCATCTGGGTTGCTCTCCTTCAGATTAAAAGGGAAAAGATAATTTTCCCATATAAAATATCTCTAAATTACTCTAATTACCTTTTCATTACAGGCAGAAAGGAGAGGATTCTCAGAAGTGGGTGTTTGGAACTGATGGCTGCATTTATTCTAAGGTAAGAACTTTATAAACCACAGCTTTTATTATTAATTTTTCCTGGTTCCTAATTTTTATAAAATGTGCTGTCTGTTGTTGAGAGCAAGAAATGCTTTTTCTGTATAAGTAATTTCACTCTGTGCTCATAAGTTTAGGGATTTGACTAAATGCTTCCATTTAACCTTTTGTTTGACTTTAGAACACAAAGTTCCAAAACCTAAAACAATTTACCCATTTCATTGTCATTTAAGCCAGCATTTCAATATAATACTTAATTCTTTCTCTCTCTCTTCCTGTCTCTCCATTCCCTCTCTCCTTCCCACCCTTCCTTTCTTCTTCCTAGAACAGTAGAGAAATAAAAGTACTATGTTTATTAGTCATTGTCCAATAAGAAGACAGAAGCCACATAGCATTTTGAATATGAACAGTTTTATATAAACAATCAGTAATTTGGGATTGGAATAAACACAAGTTGGCTAATAAGAACTAGAAGGACGCCAAAGAATGCAGATATAGGGAGCAGCTAATAGTTCTAGGCCTGAGAAAGAATGCCCAAAGAAGAGGACTAAAGCCCAAATCCAGACTATAAGGAAGAGTGTTATTATATAACAACCTTCACCATTTTACTAATTTGTAGAATTTGATGCAACTTAAAATTTAAAATTCATTATAATAGCATTTCCCTTTATAGTTATTTGTTGGAACACTGGATAAAATTCCAACCCCATTCACTAATTCAGTATACTTTTAACCTCTGCTCCTGAGCAGAAAATGTCACATAATCATCATACGTCAAAGCATTTAAAAAATATTTATATTTAACTTCATTCTGAAACTCACACCAGCTTTCCCCTTATCTAATTTATGTCTCCATTATACTCCTGAGCTACAGATAGGTTGCTGAAAAGGGACTCAATGAAAAAGTGAGATTTGTCATCTTAGTAAAAAAAAAAAGTAGATTTTTAAGACTGTACTCCAATCTTCCTCCAGATCTTTTGTCCTGGACCTGAACATTATGAATATTGACTTCATTCTGAGTCATACCTGAATAGAACTGCCTCTTATTACCCCCAAGTACAGTCATATTTTATATAAGTATTACTCTATCAGTAGACACAGATGATCAGAACCAACGTTTAGTGTATTTTCTTCTTTTCTCTCCTAAAATTCAGGTGCCTAAATATCCATTTTAACCTTCCCTTTTCTTTCAGTATGTAATTTTCTAATTATTTCCAACAGTACCATTGTATTACTAACTAGCAAATATCACACACTTTTGTGTTCTAATTTGCATTTTTCAAAAAGTAATGCAAATTATTAAAGACTTTGATTCTAAAACATTTGAAGTTCCATTCCCAAACACAAGAGCTGATTTTTATTATGCTTTTCTAGATTCACAGAGGAAAATTATTTATTAATGAGGCGCTTCATTGTTTTCAAAGTTTAGACATTTTTATTAGCTCTAAATTTAGTCATGTCCAAATCTATGTCCAGCTAGTTAAGGATAAAATGGAGGATAATTTGATAGTGATTTGCAGCTGGGTCATAAATGGAGCTCATTCAATTCATTAAAAAAATGACAAATTACCACATTAGGATATTAATAACTAATTTGGGCTTTACCACTATTAGCTTTGTGGCTGTAGGCAAGTCATTTACCCATTCCAAGCTTCACACGCTTTGTAAAATGGATATTAATACATCTTGAGTATTTGGCACAGGTTCTGACCTTTAATAACCTATGGATAATTTGTAACTGCTAAAATTGAAAATAATGAACAACTTTAAATGTTACATTTTGTAGTATTGTTGTACTTAAATAAGTTTTTTCTTTTCTTTTTGTGTGTTTTTAAAATTAACTATTCCTCTATTAATTTGCAAATTATAAATAGATAACTACCTTTTATAATTACCAGTTTCAACTAAATTCAAGAATTAATTTAAACATGGGATGATAAAATGTCTTTTAAAAAAACCCATGAACTTAGTCATCTAACCCAGAACAGTAGTTATTAAACAGTTTTGTGAGCTTGCTATCAGTAGTAGAATTCATAAAACAATTTATAATTTAAAAAGTCCTAAAATATCATAAGCAAAAGAAAATAAAGAAATATGACAAATAGGGAAAATCTCTTCAATATAAATTTTAGAGAATGGGATCATATTCTTAATACATAATAAACCTGATACAGCAATAGAAATATAAACATTTCAATAGAAAAATTGGTGAAGGGAGATAAAAAGTTTAAAAAAAAAAGTGGCCAAAGGACATGGAAAGTAGATAGTGACAGATGAAAAGTCAAGAGTCAGACTTAATAAAATGTTCAGAATCGCTAGTTTTGTCTGTTCCTTTGGTTTTTTATTTTATAATTCACATGAGTGAAATTATCTAGTATCTGTCTTTCTCCTTCTAACTTATTTGGTTTAGCATAATCCCCTCCAATTCCATCCATGTTATTATAAATAAAAATATTTCATATTTTTTATAGTTGAGTAGTATTCCATTGTGTACATATATCACATCTTCTTTATCCATTCATCTGTTATTAGGCACTTATGTTTCTTCCATAGTTCAGCTATTGTACATAGTGCTACAGTGAACATAAGAGTGCATATAACCCTTTGAATTAGTATCTTTGTAATATTTGGATAGATGCCAAGAAGTGAAATAGCTAGATCATATGGTTGATCTATTTGTAAAGTTTTGAGAAACCTCCATATTGTTTTCCATAGAGACTGAACTAGACTATATGCTCTCTAATAGTGTACGAGGGTTCAATTTTCCATGTGCTCTCACTAACACCTGTTATTTCTGGTCTTTTTGATATACTATTCTCAAGGGGTATTTGATAATATCTCATTATGGTTTTGATTTATTTTCATTTCCCTAATGATAAGTGATGATGACATTTTTTTCATGTGCTTATCTGTGTCTTTTTGGCTCTTCTGCCCATTTTTGAACTGCATTCTTTGTTTTCTTTTTGTGGAATTATATGAATTCTTTGTAGATTTTTGATACTAGCCTTTTAATGGATATATGATATGGAAATATTTTCTTCCATTCTGTAGAGTCTCTTCCTTTTAATTATGATTTTTTTCCTGAGCAGAAATTTATCATTGTAGTCTAGTCTCAGAAGACATTACTGAAGCTAATGTTGCTTTTTTTGGCCTATGTTTTCTCTTATATACTTTACAGTTGCAGGTCTGAAACAGGGGCAGTCACGGCAGGAAAAGATGTATGCCAGAATGCCTGGAATGAGGAAGCCTGCCCGGGCTCTAGAGAGCAGCAAAAAAAAAAAAAAAGCCCCCAAAGGACAAAAGGGCCAAAAGCTAAAACTGAGGTCCTTAGCAATACAATACTTATACGATAGGGGCCTATGGACTATAACCAAACAAAGGATAGTTCCCAATAGAGAGCAGGTCATTCATTATTTGTGGGTTCTCACCCGTGTGTACAATTGTAAGATACCCCAGGCTCTAGGAACAACAACCATGGGGTTTATTTTATAAACAGTGTAAACAAAGAGCTGGACCACATGGGCCAGTTGTCCACCAGAAATACAATCAGAGTACCAGTCACCTGTCAACAGAGCTGGACCACATGGGCCAGTTGTGATGGTCACAGTAAATATTGATGGTCACTATTGGTCCCCCAGAGGTAGTGTCAGAGACACCAAATGTTAACAGATCTTTGTCAATTGTAGATGACACCACCAACAAATAGCTCTTTGAGACACCAGGTCCAGGGCCTTTGGTACCCCTTTCAGGTGATACCAGAAATGGGACCAGAGGCCCATTCTCTGTCAGAGAGTCCTCAATTTCTCCTCTTCCTTCTGAGGTTGGCTGCTGGATGCTTTTTCTTTTTCTTTTGAGGTCAGCTTCTGGTCCTTCTTTCTTTAGAGGTCAGGAACAGTGTCTTACCCTTCTTTCTTCAGAGGCAGGAACCATATTCCTCAGTTCCTTCCCATCCTGGCTTATATCCTCTCTCAGGGAGCCCCACCTACAAGTTTGATTGGACTGCTTTTCAATCCTGTGGCTGATTGGACCAGTTAGCACAAATCAACTCATAGCTTGCACCTGATCGGCCACATAATCAGATAGTACACATAAAAGGAAGTTATTGGACTCTGAGGAGCCATAGCCAAAATCAACTTGTGATGGAACAGCAGGGTGAGAGACACTGCCAAGCAGCTCTAGCCTCAGAGGCAGCTTCTGCCTCAGTTCCATTATCACATTAAGGTCTTTTATCATATTTTGAGTTAATTTTTATGTATGGTATGAGATAGTGGTCTTGTGTCATTCTTTTTTTTTTTTAAAGATTTATTTATTTATGCGTACAAGCACTGGGGTACAGGCCAGAGGTGTGGGGGGGGGGTGAGAGGATTCACCACAGAGAGC